>OX328123.1:25872068-26242007 GCA_946811695.1 Gonocerus acuteangulatus | reverse complement strand
TTTCAGCAAATGTCAAAAAAAGAAACTTGAACCTCCGCCCACCCTTCTTCACATTATCTTACAAATAATTTTATTTCATGATATTATGTAAATATACACAAATAAAATATACGGTTTTAGTGCAAATAAGATTTGCGCTGTGATTGGATAAGATTCAATTGGTTTACATTGTCCAGGAGTGGTTTTAATGGCTCTGAACCGTTCGGTTTTAACAACTTGTGAATTATTCCATATTATTGCGTGGTTTTAATTCATTTGCACTTTTTATTATTTTAGTTACTCAGAATTATATTTCTTTTTGATCAGTTCATGTTAACTTATTAGTTTAGCATGGTCTAAGCAGACGGAATAAATTCGTTAAACTCAGTTGACTTCTAGGATTTTTGGTATCAACTTGATGTCAACATTTTAATATAAGAGCGTACACCCTGCCGTTGTAGGGACAACGTAATAAATCGTGTCGGAAGTCATTGAATTAAATGGGTTCATTTTATCGAGTTTCGTTTCGCCTTTTTAGGAGACTACACTTGTGACAACTAACTTATGACGCAATCCGGATGTTTACATGAGAATCGGTGACGTTTTTGTTACCCCTAATATACGCATGGACTGTGATGATACAGCAATGAAAAAGATAATTAGGGCGGAATTTCCCGGAAAAATGAAAAGAGGAAGACTAAGGAAAGGCTGGAAAAGTGACGTAGAAGAGGATCTGAAGTGGACGGAGTGGTGAATTGGAGGGGAATAATAAAGGATAGGGAGGATTGGAGGAAGATGGTGAAGGAGGCCAAGATCCGTCTTGGACTGTAGGACCCGTCAGTAACTAAGAACACCAATAAACCACTAAAAAAAAAAAAAAGTACATACGCACGTACACTCACACACACACACACGCACATTTATGTATATACAGAGTGTCCCCAAAAGTTTAGTGTGTCCCCATGCGAAGAAATCCTATGGCGTGAGGTCTGCAATCGAGTCAGCCAAGATACTGGCGCACGCTAAGGATATATTGTCAGAGGCATACTCACTCCTATATTTTTGTGGTAGACTGATTAAAGGTGGTGGGGGTTGAGGTCAGTGGGAGAATGGAGGGGGTGGTATCAAACGTATACTTTTAATGATTATTATAAAAGAAAAGCATTATGAAAGAAAGTCTTTACACGATTCTGTTTTAGTTTTTTTGTGTTTTTCTCGGAAACGAAGCAAAAACGAGATTTATGCGAAAGAACTCTTACAGGGTCACTCTGTATATAGTTGTCTGTTCACGCTCTAGAATACATAAAAACTCAAACCGGAACACTGTTCTTTGGGGGAATTTGGGTAAATAAGTTTAGCGCATACGGCATTTGCATTCATTGACCCAATTTTTTATACAAGACGTCCTTGGATATTGAATAAAAGGACTTCTAAGGAGCTAACTATCATGGGCGTATATAAAAAATAATTTCGTGGGGGAGAGGGGTTGGGTATCTTTCGGGGGGAGGGGCTGTTACAATTTCCGGCGTATGGAATGCTGAAAATTTAGAACTTGGAAAAGTTTTAGGCAATTAAAACACTCTGACACCTTAAATAAAATACTTTTTATGAACTAAGTGATCTTATTTTATATATTTTTAAGGGTTTTATTACACATTTTTACCATCAAATCAAAATTTCGGGGGGCTGCAGCCCCCCTTAAATATACGCTCATGCTATCTATAATTGTTTTTACGAAACGTGAAAAAACTAGAATTTTTGTTTGGGGTACAAATGTGTTACGAGTACCAAAAGTCCGTCACGCAGGAGCTGCATAACTAAGCACTTTCCTCAGAACTTTTGTAGTGTAGACTACATTACTGAATAATTTGCTGTAAATAACCTTTATAAATAAAATAAAAACGTGAATAGTTCTGCTCATTTACATTTCTTATGAGAACTGTTCAATTATTAATTTTTTAAATAATTTGCTTTCAGATTTATGTTAATACACGATACTGTACTACTTAATAAATACACAAAAACTTCATAGTCCGTCTTTTGATCTGATGCAGGATACAGTCCCCCTAGTGGGAGATAGCGCTCCTCGCGGCGGCTTTGGGAACCTACGTCTGGCGGGCTAATGAAACAGAGTTTAAAGTAAACCCTCCTTTCCAATAGACCGATTTACTTCATTTTTAGAACACTTCTTCTCACGAGATACCCACGACGTATACCGCGTTTCGTTACAAGACAGCAGAAATTACGACCGGTATGAGTATATAAATACTTCAGGTCCGGAGTAAACCCCCCCTCCCTCCAAATACCCGATTGAGTTTATTTTTACAACCCATTTTTCTCTGTTATTTCCACCACGAATTCCGAGTTTCGTTGAAATGTAACAAAAATTACGGCTGGTAGTGACAAATTGGTAATGTGGGTCCGGGGTAAGCCCCTCCTTCCGGTGGACCGATTTTGGTGGTTAACGAACTCGTTCAATCGTTTGCTAATTGAACGCTATATACCACGTTTCGTGAAGAAAAAACAAAAACTCTGGCCACTATCGTGTTAAAACACACACACACACACACATATATATATATATATATATATATATATATATATATATATATATATATATATATATATATATATATATACACATTTTAACGGGGGTCATTTTCGGTGTCTACTAGGTAGAATCGATAAAGATTTGAAGAAATTTTTCAAAAATTCCGTCATGAGTGCAACCTCAATAGCTACTTTCCTTCGGAGGACAACAACAAGGGCGGAGATGACCAAGCAGTTTTCTGCCCTTAAACTACCAACCCAACCCAACCCTTCGGAGGAAAGTGCTAAAAAGGCACATTGAGTCGTAAGGTTTTTCACTCGCTTGACATTGTTTTTATAGGTCCTGAATAGAGTAAATGATACAATAAACGTATCTGTAGAGGCATGCACACACACACACACACACATATATATATATACATATATATATATATATATATATATATATATATATATATATATATATATATATATATCACGTGACTGTCTGTTTAACCGTCTGTCAGTATGTTTGTCCTTATTCAAATTCCGTTTGACCGATTTTGACATAACATGGTACACAGGTATATCTTGATTCTTGATACGGGGCGTTTCATTGGCAAAGTAAAAATTGTCTATCAGCTGTCTGTCTGTATGTTTGTTTCTTTACTGGTGTAGCATGCCACGCCGAGGAACAGCTTATATATATATATATATATATATATATATATATATATATATATATATATATATATATATATATGCTTGATGTTATTTTTCGTCGCTGGGATAGTATTTTTAGATGGAACGGCATTTTTCTCCAGCGGTGGTACTCCTCCTCACTGCTTCCGGGAAGCAGTGAGGAGGAGTACCACCGCTGGAGAAAAATGCCGTTCCATCTAAAAATATATATATATATATATCATTATCGGTATCTATCTATTATGTCTATCTATTAGGTAGGATCGATAAAGATTTCAAGAAATGTTTTTTTGATGTGTGTTTTCTTTATTAAGTGCACCCTTAATAGATTAACAGCACTAAAGGGTAATAAAGTGAAAAAAAAGTTCCTATTAGCGGCACACCAGTGAAAATTCGTCCTGTGAGGAAGTAGCTGTGTGTTTCGGAGGGTAGAAAAGGAGGGTTGGTTTGAGGTGAGGAGATAGACAGAGGGAGGGCGAGGCAGAGGGAGCGAGAGGGATGCAGAGGGAGGGAGAGAGAGTGAGTGAGACAGCGGGAGTGAGGGGGAGACAGCATGCCGCCTATAAGGTAGGTTATATTACGAAGCGGCTATCCATGAGAGCCGAAGCCATGAGATCCTTAATTGTGTGATTGTGCTACTAATCAGAGGCGTATTCAGCTAGGCCAGGTTGTCAAGGCAACAATATCACCAACTAACCGTAGCATTGGGGACCAGCTCTTTGTTCTCCTATGGGTACCATTCTCACCCCCTCCCCTCCCCCTGTCCTGTGCTATAACCCAGATTCGCTAACCGACCGCTTCAAAACAACTCCTCTATATAACCCTAATTTCGTACAATGCTCTATTCAATATGCCAGTAATAAAACCGCAAGGGGACATTGAGAAAGAAGTGGGATTCGTTGATGAATAAAATCAAATCATGGTAGATGAGTGTTCTCCTTACAGATTGCTAGTCTAACAACAGAAAAAAAAACCTTTATATCATCACAATATCCATTCTTTGCAAAAACGCCCTATTTTCCAGTTGGCTGAATTTCTTTACGTTAATCAATTTTACCAATTCTGAAGGAATGTAGCTATGGTTATTGCCCACATCAAAGAATATATAAATATTTTTAGCCCAGAGCATCTCTGCTAATACTTTGTGCTATAATCGGATATTGAGAAAGGTCATGGTAATTTTTGCGAGAAAATCTTTGGAAAAACTAAAATAACTATAATTGATGTATGTGTAAATCATGGGCTAATGTATCGGTAAAAATGCCCCATAAATCCTTTAAAAACAAATTAAATAAGATTACTTAGTTCATCAAAAATATTTTATTTTAGATGTAATAGCGTTTTAGTTGGCTATAACTATTTCAAGTTCTAAATTGTTAGTATTCCATACCCCGGACAAGGCCCCCCTCCATTCGCGGAACATATTCTTTTTAAAATATGAAAAAATTCCTTTTTTTTTTTCGTACTTCTTTTATAACTCCGAATGTATTCACTAGAGACCTTCCCAATACCTCAAGTGATTCGCTATGTAATTCTCTCTTGAGACAAATTATTTACAAATGTATTTGTTCCTTTGCAAAAGAGCAATTAGTATAAAATTATTTACAAATATATTTGTTCCTTTGCAAAAGAGCAATTAGTATAAAATTATTTACAAATATATTTGTTCCTTTGCAAAAGAGCAATTAGTATAAAATTATTTACAAATATATTTGTTCCTTTGCAAAAGAGCAATTAGTATAAAGTTATTTACAAATATATTTGTTCCTTTGCAAAAGAGCAATTAGTATAAAATTATTTACAAATATATTTGTTCCTTTGCAATAGAGCAATTAGTATAAAATTATTTACAAATATATTTGCTCCTTTGCAAAAGAGCAATTAGTATAAAATTATTTACAAATATATTTGTTCCTTTGCAAAAGAGCAATTAGTATAAAATTATTTACAAATATATTTGCTCCTTTGCAAAAGAGCAATTAGTATAAAATTATTTACAAATATATTTGCTCCTTTGCAAAAGAGCAATTAGTATAAAATTATTTACAAATACATTTGCTCCTTTGCAAAAGAGCAATTAGTATAAAATTATTTACAAATATATTTGCTCCTTTGCAAAAGAGCAATTAGTATAAAATTATTTACAAATATATTTGCTCCTTTGCAAAAGAGCAATTAGTATAAAATTATTTACAAATACATTTGCTCCTTTGCAAAAGAGCAATTAGTATAAAATTATTTACAAATACATTTGCTCCTTTGCAAAAGAGCAATTAGTATAAAATTATTTACAAATATATTTGCTCCTTTGCAAAAGAGCAATTAGTATAAAATTATTTACAAATATATTTGCTCCTTTGCAAAAGAGCAATTAGTATAAAATTATTTACAAATATATTTGCTCCTTTGCAAAAGAGCAATTAGTATAAAATTATTTACAAATACATTTGCTCCTTTGCAAAAGAGCAATTAGTATAAAATTATTTACAAATATATTTGCTCCTTTGCAAAAGAGCAATTAGTATAAAATTATTTACAAATATATTTGCTCCTTTGCAAAAGAGCAATTAGTATAAAAACAATTAAAGATAGACATTTTTATATATTTTTTTGGGCAGCGCAAAATGCATTTAGGATCTTTATATTAATGGCTTTTCTATTTATAGGTTATTTCGAAAATCATTTTTTTCTCTGCTTAATACATTATATTTCAACATTACATTAAATTTTTGTTTATACCAACATTTTGAAGAGTTGTTACGGTTTCAAAAAAAAAAAAAAAAAAAACACTTGTGAAAATTGAAATTGCACAAACCTTAAAGAGAATTAATTTAAATTTTTAACGTCCATTATTATTAACTAAGGAATTTGGGACGGGTTATCTATATGTTACCACCCTTCTCTAACCAGGATAGGGAGGATACCTTTTCTTTTTTCTAAAGAAAAGCCACCGCCCCATAGTGGGAATCGAACCAACGACCTTTGGCAAGGAGTGTTAAGTGCTCACGCCTTAGCACTCACTGCCACCGGGACTCCAAAAAAGAGAATTTAATGCTGATTTAAAGAAAAGTAATGTAATGTTTACAAATAATGTGTGCAAGCATAGAAAATTAATCATGAAGATTAGATAGTTAGCCGTCGAGGTGATAAGCAAAGATGGAATAGTTGGGTTTCGGCTAAAGAAACCTCAATACGATTTTTTTGTAAAAAAATCTATATTTAGGACGTTTCGGCTACACTTTGGTAACCTTCATCAGCTAAAATGACAAGAAAAAATTAATACAGAAAAAAAGTTTATAATTAAGATAAGTAACAGATCTATAAATACAATTCAACTTATTATAAAAGAACTATTTGGTGTTAAATTATTAGAACAACTAAGGTATTAATAAACAAATTAGTTTTTCTAATAATTTAACACAGAACGAGAAAGAAACATTCGGTTTTTGGTGATTAGCAACAGTTTGGTCTAGTTTCCCACCCTTGATTATTGTCATATACCTGCAATACACCCTGTATTGGGGCTTATCAATAAAATTGCGATGCTTCATAATAATAAATAAATATATGAAGTAACCTATTTGTATGTGATTCGCTTATTTATAAATACAGTAATTGGAAATGGTGTTAGAGGGACTGGATTTAGGTGGGAATTGTCGAGAAGATATTCCCATGACAAAACAGCTGTTCGCCTTCTGTCATGGAATGATGGATTGCTCCAATAACTGGCTCCTATAACAAGAAATGTATTCAAATTTCCTATTCGTTTGCATGGGAAGATTCTCCTTTCCAAATGTCGAGGTCACAACAAAAATATATGCCTATATAAGAATACAATCTACCTTTTCTTTGCTCGTTGGAGATGACTTTATTCTTATTTGTGGTGTTAAACATGCGCTCAAGTACCGATATTCAAAACTTAATAGAGGTAAGTAAATTGTAAATTATATACAATTTTTGTACAGTCAAATGTCAATGTGCCGATCACCGATAAGTCGAATCATTGCCATAATATACTTACCAATATAGCCGACATGTTCCGATCATAACAGGGGTTAGAAGTGTTTGAAGAGGTATACTGTGTCACCGATGAAGGATCAAATCGAAGAGCCGACATAGTCATAAACAACCGGAAAACGTCTTCAGGCGCTATATTGGACCCGACAGTTCGATTTGACTTAGACGTGGACCAACCTAAAGCAGTCGATAAAGAAAAAAACCTGATCTATGAAGACTGCATCCCTTATTTACAAGAAAAATATAAGATTCAAAAATGGGATGATCCATTTTTCGCTAACATAGAAAAACTAATGCAAAAATATCACCAGTCTCTACCAGCCGCCAGCAGTTCCGTGTTTTATCAACTGAGAAGAAGAAAAACGTCGCGAATAAAAAACAGACTTTATCAAGACCTTTTAAAATACGTTTGTATTGGTCCAAAAATAAAATTGTTTGTTTGTTTGTTTAAAAATGGGAAGTAATAGGATGTTCGGAGCTCGAGGAACAATAAGGCAATACATCCGGGAGTTTGTGAGGAGATTCAAACTCAAAGAAGAGGTCCTATTTCGGATCAGCAAAACTATCCTTAAAGACACTATTCTTATGGTAAATTACCACCTATACGGTTGAAGGGAACATTAGAAAATGAAACTACGTATGCATTAATGCGAATAACATATATTAATTAAATAAAATAAATAGACCACTGAGGCGGTAACCAAGCTTTCTCCTAAGAGCACCAATGATGCCACAACAAAAAAAGAACAAATCATTTTTTTTTAAATAGCTGATTATTGGTTTTATGGGTGCGAGGTTAGCTCAGTGGTAGAGCGCTGGACTCATATGCTGGAGGACCTGGGTTTGAATCCTGAGCAAGCACTTAGGATTTTTTCTTGTAGTGTCTTCGTTAATGAGTTGAATTCTGCCTCCCTGACCGACCCTAGGCCAACCCAGCCTTTAATTAATTTATTAATGGCTACCTTGGTGCTAATGACTAGCAGTCGAAGCAGCAAGGGGAAAATCAGGCGGCCGGAGCATAGTACTGACCATACAGGACTTACTTATTTTTCATTGGTTTTATGAGAATCCTGTCGCCCAATGTGGTCAGCAATCACATTTAAATTTCATCTTAATAGGTCTATTTCAGGGCAAAATGATGATCCACCTACTGAGAAGAGTAGTTTAACAGCCAATTGTGGACAACATTGAATTCGAAAGTGATGACGGACCTTAGGAAGAAGTGGTCACAAAACAATCTTCTGTTGTTCGAAAAGGCACAAACTCGTTTAATACTCTTAGGACCTTATTGGAGACACGTGGAAAGGTCGATCATCAAATGTTTGCACATCTAAGTAACATTGGAAAGTGATTATGAAAGAAAAAGGATAACAATATTCAGGCCAATAGGCATTCACATACGTTTCTTGCCAATTGGCTTTGTACGTACGTGCAAACAACATTTACTTGTTAAAACGTCAGATATATAGTTTTAATTCCTGCTTTTTGTTTATTTTACACCTCCCACATGAAGGTAAGTCGAAGTATTGTGTCGATGAATCGATGTTCTGTAGGTGGAGCAATTTTTCATCGTCCCTTAAATATCGACTTATCGAGAGTTTTTTTTTGTTTTTTTTTCTTTTTTCCCTGTACCAGGAGGAAATGAATAATTATCGGGACCATTTATTGTTCACGGATGCATCCAAGGGAGATGGAGTAGGATGTGCTGTGGTATCAGATTCACATATTTACCAAAGCAATCAACACGAATCAAATTCAGTGATCTCCGGAGAGCTTTATGCACTTTTACTAGGGTTAAAGTTTTTTTTTTTTTTTTTTTTTTTTTTTTTTTTTTTTTTTTTTTACGGCGCATCAACATGTAGGCCATTAGCGCCGACATCCAGGGTGCAGCGAGGAATTTTCCCAACGAGCCGTGGGATGAGAAAATTCCTGCCGCCGGATGGGAACACACCATCTCCCGCTTATGAATCCAAGGCGCCAGCCACCAGACCGGGGAGTTAACTATTAATTTGGATCCGGAAAAACGCCTTACCCTTCTGATTGACACAGTTTGCTGCTTAACAAACTCATAATATCGTTTGTGATGGGTACACCACACATCGCTGATATACTGCAAACAATCATACACACACTATATATGACGTGCAAGCATCATTTACTGAAAGGTAGGCTCCATGAGGACGCGAAACGACATCTACATTCCTAGGAAATTTTGTAAAACGCAAACCACCTGGTCCATTCAAATACTTTGTGCCCAATTAAAACACTTTGTTAGTAAATGTTGAGAGTAGTTGCACAAAATTTCAGATAATGTTTTAGGAGTGAACATATCAGTTAATTAATTCGGTAAAACTTTGGTATCTATCCATCGAAAAGTAAAACGCCAATGAGAAAATTAGTATGTAGCCGAAGCGAAAAGTTAAATTGAGCGACGAATGAAGGCCATTATCAGTATTTGAATCTGTATTTCCGGTGAGTTAGGTAATGGAATGATTATCAACTACTGATATTGTGATATTTCTATCGGCTAATTCATTAAATACCACTAATAGTCAGTCCGTGTTTAATTAGGGAGTTAATAGAACTCAGATAGTCCATCTCAAACAACACATATACGCAAACATTATTGTAGCCGTTTATATCTCAGCGTGTGAAATTGTAAAAAGTCTGATTCGCAAGAACTGCGTCATCTTAGCGCGTTTACGTTCTAATACCTAGTTTAAATTAGGAAGCCTGGAATAATTCGAGTTAATATGTTTTGTGAAAATTGAAACACCTATTCATTGAAATCTTGAAGAAAAGTTACATTTTAGACGCCACCAACTTAAGGAAATTTCTCATTCGGCCTCTTCGACTGCCGCTCTGAATGAGCAATCAAAAACCACTAGAAATTTGTCTCAATTTTACTTCCCCTATTTTACGGGCAAATTAATACAACTCCTAAAATCAGTTAAAAAAAAAACCGGGAAAATCAAAACAAGGATACGAAACTAACACTTTCGTAGTTTCAAGAAAAGAATATTTTTTTATGGAAAATGTAATAAGCTTTCGAAAGGTCATTGTTTACTTCCCACGATTTCCTAACCGTTTTTTAATAAAGGAAATATCCGCAAACCATTTACGTCTGTTAATGACATTTTATTTTCTAATACTTCCTTAATTCGAGCGCAAAATCAAAATCAGTCCCGTAACAGGCCAAGAGGGCCCTGAGGGGCAGATATTATAGAGGTGTCTGATTCAAGATCATACGGCACACTATGGAGATAGTGTGGTCAGTACAATGATCCGACCGCCTGATTTTCCCCTTGCTGCTTCGACTCCTAGAGTCAGTAGCACCCAAGGTATCCATTAATAACTTAATAAAAGGCTGGGTTGGCCTAGGGACGGTCAGGGAGGCTGAATTCAACTCATGAACGAAGACACTACAAGATAAAAATATTTAGTGCTTGTTCGAGATTTTAACTCAGGCCCTTCAGCATATTAGCCGTTTGATTGAGCTAAGTTCTAGCGCAATCAGAAGTTAAATATTATAGTTTGAATGAATATAAAACCTATGGAACAATTTTTAACTGAATCAATCGTTTCTGAATACCTAAACCGAAAATTAGCTTGGAAAACTATTTGTACTAACGTTTTTCGTAAACGGTTAAAAATGGTTTATTCGTTTTCCTACATTAGGAAAACCTATATACAACCACCGGTATTTTCATGACCTATGAGGTCTGAAACGTCGACATTTCTCATTGACACCTGTGAATTGTTTTATAAGCAGGGTTCCTCCCTGAAGTGATGTTAAAAACGCGCTAAAAACTAATCAGTGCAACAAGAATTATTGAAGACCATAATGTGACATCAAAGTTCAATAATATAAATTAAAACTGTCCCAGCTCGAAAAGGAGCGGCTAAACCGCGGGCAATGATAAGCTTGTAGTTTTTTCCCGAAATAAATCGCTGGTAATATTAATTATAATAATAACACTACTGATTATGTACCCCTGTAAGGTTATAATTATAGCGAACTGATTACTACTTCTAAGAAATAAAAAAAAAAAATAAGTAAATAAATTAATAAATAAAGTTCACAAAATACATAATGCGTATTTAAGGTTTTTTTCAGTTTGTTTCATTGAAATGGCTGCAACCGCCCTCATAATATCACCAATCTACTTCTCTGAAATGTCTACAATGTCACAGCCATTCTTTTAAATTTTCCGCAATCTGTACTCGTCATTTCGTTTGAATGAAACCACTTCTTCCTTTGTTGCACGAATACAAGAGAGTTTATATTGAGAAAGAGCTTTTGTTGAATTCCCACCACGTGCCGGAGTCGACAATACTCTAAGACTTCCTCAAAGCCAGTAAACGCCCTCGGAATGGGAGTGGAAAAGTCGTCCGTTGGATCTATATATCTTGACTCCCAAAACCCCTGTCAGACTCAAGAGACTTCCCATTCTTGAGGATGGACTCGGGAATTGACTCTTTGAGTAGGAGTGAGCCGACCCCCTGAGGCGAGGGTTTGCTCTATATACCTACTAACACCTGTGAAATAGGGGGGGCGTGATGAACAGATGCTCGAAACGCGTGCCTCTTCAGGAGATTATACTTGCTTTACAAGGATTTGAAGTAGTGAGGAGAAGAGAAAGGGTTCTTGGGAAAACAGCTGTCCTCAGAGATATGAATGAACCGTATCTATCAATGAACTGCTGGGAACAGGTTCGGAGAGTTTTCCCACAATCCTCACATCCACATTCGAAATACTAAACTTCCTCTGATAGTAACATCTTGTACTGCAAAAATGTGGAAACCTCTATCCCAAAATTCAAAACAAAATTAAATTGCGTAGTGACTTAGACATTCCTCACGACCTTCACAACTTACTGACTGAAGGTAGTCCGTATACAAACTATCGAATATGATAATCAGTACTTTTCAAGATAAAATTTGTATAGTGATTCCGAAATCAGTGCCTTTACAAAAGGACAATTTTACATATTTTGTCTATGTATATTGCCATTCATTTTAAGGTGAAATTATAAGCAAACTGTTTACTGTTTTTAATTACCAAAAAATCATATTCGTTTGCATCTTGGTGCTAATAAGTGATTTTTCGTGTATCGCCGTTTCAAATTGTCGAATGTGGTATTTTCGATAGTTTGCTAATTCCGATAGACTAACTGAATAAATGTTTACACTTTCAAACTAACGAATGCGACACATACGACATTATGCATTGTACTAATTGAAGGGCTCAGTGTCAAAGGTGACTAATCCACAATTAGAAATAGCTGAGGAAATTAGGCTTAAAGTTCAGAAGAATGTGAAAAAAATTAGTGTTGGTGACAGAAATGATTTTAATTGGACCAATTAAAACCGGGGTCTCCCGTGGTCTAATGGCTAGCGCCTTGGATTCATAAGTGGGAGATGGTGGGTTCGATTCCCAACCTCCGGCAGGAATTTTATCATCCCACGGCTCGCTGGTAAAATTCCTCGCTGCACCCTGGATGTCGGCGCTAATGACCTAGATGTAGATGCGCCGTAAAAAAACAAAAAAAACAATTAAAACCATTTCTGCCATTAGAATAATTTTGTTCACATTTTTCTTAACTTTAAGTTCAATTTTCTATGTTATTTCTAATTGTAGGTTAGTCACCTTTGGCACTGAGCCCTTCAATTGTAAAGTAAATAGTAGTAATATCTACAAATTTAAAGTAACGCATATACCATTTTCGTTAGTTTGCCAAGTCAGTTTTTGGTCTCAAAAGTATGAAGATTAATAGAAAACTAACGAACTAACATATTCGATGCATTGACAAAGTAATGTATTCAAAAATGGTCATATTCGATACTTTATTTAAGGAATTTCCAGCTATTCTAAAGAAGCTAGAGCTCGACAATTTGCCACAAGCCGTATCGTCCACAATCCAAGAGTAAAATATCAAATCTGAAAAACGAGATATTCGATAGTTTGACAAGTCAGGGACGATATAGCAAAATATAAATATTATTTACCTTAACTTACTCTTTCTCCCGCCCGTTATTTATTTATTTATTTGTTATAAATTCATTTTTTGTTACTTATTTTTATTTTATTTTATTTGTACAGCCAATCAAAAAATACGTAGTCATTTTTATCCTGAACTTATTTATTCTTTATTTACTTTTTGACTTGTCCAATTTATTTTTTATTTTTTAATTCCCTATTATTATTGAATTATTTGAATATATTTGCACTTCAATTTAGACATGATCTACACATATGTTTATGTATATATATATATATATATATATATATATATATATATATATATATATATATATATAAATATAAGCAGAATTTATTTAGTTAGTTTATTTAATTTCTAAAGGTGTCTCTATTTTTTCTAAAATCAGTTAAAAAACAGCGGGAAAAATGATGAACCAATGACCGGTCAATGGACCCATGCAAAACGTTTCTCAAAGTCCAAGCACACGTATTTCTTTCAATTTTTTTTTTTTATAGATTATTAAAAAAGAATTATATTCCGGGATTTTTTCGATTTACACATAGGTACGTCAATTATTATTATTTCTGTTGTTCAGAAAGTATTCCCGCAAAAATAAGCATGCCCGTTTCAACATCGGAGTTATGTTATTACACATGCACACTGGACTGAATAGACTATACAAACATTTGCCGGAAATGTCACCTTTCTGAGTTGACGTTAGGAAAATTCCCTTCGTTTTGGTAAACTTTCTCAAAGAAATCAACAAGCTCTTTGTGCCTGTAATGCATTTAAGTCTGCTAAGAGTATCCCTTTTTTAACTAGATTCGTCTGATAATTGGAATTCTGCTGGCCAATCTGAAATTAATTTAGGGAAATTTTTCTGTAACTCCTCCGATAATAATCGCGTGCGTCATTCTGAGCCCTGACCCAAGCATCAATAAACAATCACAAGGATAATCGACATCAGATGATAATGTATCAATTAATCAATGGCCTGTCTATATTTCTTAATTGAAAATTAACAATTTTTTTATTTATCTACAGCGCAATTATTGCTCCAGGAACTGTTTCAGTTGGGGTAAACATTTTTATTTTTTTATATGCTGTTTATGTGAGATGATATCTTTATGTTCATCTTGTGCGTTTATGATGAGGCAAGCGCATATTTATTTATTATGTGTTGTTTTGCTTGCAGAGCATTAGTAATGGAATGAAAAACAAAAAGAATAAATAAACGATAAAAAGAAAAGGAAGTAACGTTGGGAATGAAACGAAATTAACAATAAAATATAACTATATAACTAAATTTCATTTTAAATAACATTAGTTTAAAAATAACAGAATTAGTTTCCCTTGTATCTTATATAGTATAGAAACATTGGCCATTAGCATCACTTTTAAAATTAACATTAACAACAACAAATAACATTCGTTGAAGCTTCCTTCAAAGCACAAATGTAAAAAAAAGGACCAACCTTTCCCATCAAGGTGTTTCCATTTCCGAGCGTGGGATGACTTCTTAGAAGTCACTCTGGTACAGCTGGGAGAACCCTTCTACACATCTCTCTCTCTCTCTCTCCTCACTGTCTCTCTCTCTCTCGCTCTCACACACGCTCTCACCCTCTCTCTCTCTCTCTCTCTCTCTCTCTCTCTCCCATAGAGTGAATGTATGCCCCAATAGCACCCACCCAGGGAAGGGTCCCCGTACCAAACACCAGCAACAATGGTGGCTTCATTAAAAGCGAGTTTGTTCATTGTCACCTCTTGGAGGAGCAGCAGGTATATCTGCTTTGTCCACTCTTCAAGTGGTGTACACCCTACGACAATAGTGCCTCTACCTTTAAGGACTCGAGTGGTGTTTGCTTACCTGCCCGTGGACACTAGAGCGTTGCTCCACTATCCTTCCTTCATAAAAAGCCCTATTATACATATATACAAATACAACAAGAGGCCTTTCAAAAGCACTTGTTAAAGCTCTTTGTACGCCCTAAGTGTCCTATTTATCTAGAGAATTGTCCTGGAATGATATTGAGTTACTAAAAAAATGTTATGTTGATTCAAATTACTTACGGAGTGAGCGTAAAGTGGGTTTTTTTATTTATTTTTTTTCTATTTTTTTTCCTTTTTTTTTTGTAGTTTCTATATTTTTTCCCATTCAACAGCATTTAAGACGGTCTATTCAAGTTGGAATAGATGGATGCGGGTGGATGTCCCACAATTCAATTGAGGGCCTGCAAAGAGTCATTGGCATTTTACATAAAATAAGAAAGATAATATTTTTTGTTATTTGAGGATATGGACTGATAACTAAAATATAATAATTTACTTCTTATAATTAGTAGAAGACCAAATTCAGTGGAATATTCCTGGAGCTAATAATAACCAAATCACATAATATTTTTAATATCTTATAAACGCGCTAATTTTTAAGTTCCATGGTGTTATATTTACTTTATAAATATTTCATATATTTTAATTTCATATCTAGGCGCACGGTAGTGCGACAGGCCAAGTTACGGCCTACGCACACTCTGTGTATATTATACGAAGTTTTAGAGCCGATTTTTATACTTCGAACCCGTTAAAAACATACTTATGAAAATTTACACACGAACTATAAGACGTGCGTAAAATTGGCAAGTTTCGTAATTCTACATGGAAGCGTTTCTCAGATATAGGTGACGGAAAATGGGAATTTATACGACTCTCTGACTGACCGACTTGCGTGATTAGGCACTCCCCGAAAAGCAAGTGGCATGAAATTGTGCAGAATGTGTCATTAAAGGCAAAAATCGAAAATCCTGAAATGTTCTGTATGATCCCCCCCCCCGTTTTGTACTTGTTGTTCCTTTGGAAACCCATCATTCCTTCCGATGATTTGGGGTATCAAACGAATCGCCTCGGTAAGGAGAACCTAAAACTATAGGGAAAAATCCGAAAATACAGCAGTGTTGAGTTGGGGCCTTACCCCAGGGTTTTCGTATACAAGCAAAAATACCTGACAAACAGCTCGACGCTTAGTTTTTACAAGATTTTGTTCTTACATAGCAAAAAGATTAAATTATAATTATATTTCATTGCACGACTAGGTTTTAATGTTAATATTTATAATTAACTAATGATTTATTAATAATAAATTTGTTAAGAATATAATTGATTATAATAAATTATATTCTTAAAAAATGATGAGCAAAAATTTTAACTATTGCATCTTCACTGTATAACATGCGAATATTATCAACTGATAATTTATCTATTCAGAGAGTAATTCTAGAGCTGCGTCTAACTGCCAAAGGTCAATAACAATTTAATAATTTCATTTCATTCACAATAATTTGCTAGTTTTTTTTCTAACGCTTGATAATTATCTTCCTCGTTCATGATTTGAAGCACGTAGCCATGTTGTACACAACGTATTTACTTTATATTTTTCACTGTCCACTTTGCAAGATAAGAAAGTCTTTAAGCAGAAGAACAAAGTACATTCCAAGAAGATGGTTTATTTCAGCTGCATTTCTGAATATTTTTTTTCCAATGACCTATATTTCGAGGAACCCCCAAACCCTACATCAGATAATAGCCTTAATAATATTCATTATAGATAAAAAAAAAAAAAATAGTTTATAATACTTGAACGATCAAGTTCCTAAGACCCAGAGCTGCCGAGACCTCCCGGGCCCAGGCAGCTGGTGTCTTCTGGTCACGCCCCTGATCTTGAAGACCATAGCTGATGACGCTGAAATAGTCCTCTACCGTACCAAATCCAACATTTCTTCAACTTGAAATACCTTCTAATAAAGACCTCTTGGCTTGCCGACTCACACTATACAAAGTGAAGGCATTCGAGACATTCATAATATTAAATAAAAATTAGTTTTTATTTCCAACGTTTATATACAAAGCAGTAAATATATTTTGAAAAAACCTATTCATAGGATATAGGTACAGCAATTACAAAAAACACATTGCAACAAACCTAATGAGATAATAAAATATAATAGTACCGAGAAGTTTAAACATTTACTTTACCGTTAGTAAAGCACAAGGAATACCACAGAACAATCCTATTACTAATTGTTTTAACTCAACTTGAGCTTGTAAATGATAATAATATTAATAATAATTATCTTAACGATAAGTAAAGAAAAATTAGTAGTATTTACAATAAGTAATTTAAATTACTATAAATTTTTAAAAAACTTATGATAACATACAAAAGCGTGAAGCATGTTGTAGTCCATTACCAACAAATCTTGCTTGTAGTGCTACAACTTTGTGGGAGAACAGTGTCGCATCCAGGTTCAGTTGTTAAAAGCGAGCCCTGACTAGAGGCTTCAGGCCTGAACCTTGAACCAAGCCTCTACAGCCCGAACTGTGAGGGCTGAATGAAGGCTCGGGAGTGAGGCTTCAGCCTAACCTTATCAAGCCCTGAAGGTTCGGCAAGGTTCTCCCTCGGTTTTAATAGTATTGTGGCTAGTGTTGTTAAAAGCGAGCCCTTACTAGGGGCTTCAGGCCTGAACCTTGAACCTAACCTCTACAGCCCGAGCTCTGAGGGCTGAATGAAGGCTCGGGAGTGAGGCTTCAGCCTAACCTTATCAAGCCCTGAAGGTTCGGCAAGGTTCTCCCTCGGTTTTAATAGTATTGTGGCTAGTGTTGTTAAAAGCGAGCCCTTACTAGGGGCTTCAGGCCTGAACCTTGAACCTAACCTCTACAGCCCGAGCTCTGATGGCTCGGGAGAGAGGCTTCAGCCTAACCTTATCAAACCCTGAAGGTTCGGCAAGGTTCTCCCTCGAACCTTGAAGGCTCGGCCTTGGAGCCCTGGGAAGGTAGAGCTTCGGCAAGCACGGTTATAGTCAGCCCCTTTCTAGTGCTTCGCTAGATTATCTATATACAGTAATTACTTACTCTATGATCATTACATTTTATTCATTTCGATTTTTTTGTGACATTTTTCACCATCTATTTCACAATAATAAATATAAATTTTTAGCGGCATCTTTATTTACAAAGGGAGGTAATTTAGCTGTTATCGCTGACAATTCTTATTTTGCTTCAGTTGTAGTTTATTAAAATTCGACAAAGTTCAGTTTATTAAATTAATTATTAAGCTAAATAGAGTGACTCATTCAGTTTATTACTTAAATTCTATATTCTTATAGATTCAAATCTTCACGAAAAATACGGACTTGTATTATTTAGACGAGATAAAAAACATTTTGGTTTTAATTTTGTTGGTGTGTGTGGATTAGATACTACTGGATTTTTCAGAGACAATTTATGTATGTATTATGATGACTTTTATTTTAATGTAATACTATTTTTTCACACTACGTACAAAAGGTAATATTTTGAAAGTTGAGAATGGCAATTGTGAACAAGTACGACAGTGTTGCCATCACCGTCTCACAGAAGAGTTTATTTTTTAAAAAAAGTTAGTATTTTTACCCAATTAGTGGCTTAGTTTATCAATGGAATGGTAAATTTGACCATTCCATTTATTTTTTGGAAATGAAAAGTAAAAGGCTTCAAAGCATGCGCCTTCTCCCGAGGCGAGCCTTCAAGCAGAGGCAGGATCTGCTGCTGCAGATGATGCCTGCCTAGCCAGCTCATCGGCTTTTTCATTTCCTTCGATGTTAACGTGACCAGGAACCCAGAGAAATGTTACCTTACTTTCTTGGGAAGTAAGATTGCTTAACAATATTAATATTTCCTGCAATAATGAATCCCTGGTAAATTTATTTTTCAGTGCGGCAAGAGCACTATGGGAATCAGTACACAATAAGATGTTTTGTTTCTTGTATTGTTCACATTTTTCTAGCGCAATTTTTATAGCTAGTAATTTCGCATGAAAGAGACTTGTATTCTGATGTACGGGAACTGCCAATTGGGTGTGATTATCAATGAATATCCCACAGCCAGTTCATATTGTCGTTTTAGAGCCATCTGTGAAAATAACAATGTGTTCTCTATACAGCTGTAACCTTTCAAGGAACATCTTTCTATAAATCGAAGGGGCAGTATCTCCTTTCCCCAGCCGAGTCAGCGAGAGATCTATTTGAGGGTCTGGGAGCATCCACGGACTTACGATCGATGTTCGAATATCCATTAGATGCACCCAGGCACCACCGTAAGAAGACAAGTTTTCTTGTGACCTCACCACTAATGGCCTGGTTACAGAACGCCTGAAACTGAATGCATCTGTCATTGTGTTATCATTCATAACTCCCTGCATAAAATAATTCTTTTTTTCTCGTAATGTTGACGTGTAAGACAGAGTCATCAGATTTCTTCTATGCATCGGGGGCAAGTGGCCTGCCTCTACATAGATAGAATCCAAGGGACTCGTGCGAAAGGCTCCAATCGCAGCCCTGCATTATACAGCCTATCTAGCTGCCTGAGCCATGATTTGCGAGCGGAACCGTATATGGCACATCCATAATCGACTCTGGACCTAATTAGAGCATCGAATATTTTTAAAAGAATGGTTTTCTCCGCACCCCACTGCAGCTTTGACAAAGTTTTTAAAACATTCAGAGAGGATTCACATCTTTGAATAATATAATTGATATGTTGTTTCCATCTCAGTTTTGTATCCATTATTAGACCAAGGAACTTATGTTTCTCTCTGAAGTTTGCCTCACAATCACCCAGTGTTATGTGTGGATGCTTGTGAGGCCTCCGAAGTCTACAGAAATGTAAGGCCACGGTTTTTTCCACGGAAAACGTGAATCCACGTCTTATCGCAGCGGCGTATACTTAGTCCAATGCTTCCTGTAGTCCGTGAGCTTCGGCAACTTCAGCTGGGTGGGTCTCAAAGAGCGCAAGGTCATCTGCGTACAGAGATCTACCAATTTCTGGATTTATATTGTCAGCTAAGCCATTAATTGCGATAAGAAACAGGGTGACGCTTAGGATAGATCCTTGTGGGACTCCGGTTTCTTGTATTTTCATGGAGGACAGGGCGTTGCCAATTCGTACTCTGAAGGTTCTTCCTGAGAGGAAGCTCCCCAGAAACTGTGGCAATCTGCCCCTAAACCCCCATCCATGAAGGCGTCGGAGTACGCCTGCTTCATATCGAAAACAATGGCTGTAGTATGCTGACGAGAGAAGAAAGCATTCTGGATATTATGCTCCAGCAATGCTAACTGGTCTTGGGTGGAAAAACCTTGTCTGTACTGCGATAAAAGATTACTCTTCTCCAATTCGTGAATTAGCCGATAGTTCACCATAGACTCCAGGAGCTTTCCCATACAACACAGAAGTGAGATGGGTCTATAGCTCCCTGGGTCCATCGGATCTTTACCGGGTTTCAAGATTGGGATTAAAATTGCTTCCTTCCAAGCAGTGGGACACTCTACATTGGTCCAGAGTCGATTATATAACTCTAGCATCTTAATTTTTCCGTCGTCTGGGAGATTTTGTAACATTTCATATAGCATTCCATCGCACCCAGAGGACTTTTCCTTAGATGCAGCCTGGAGTGCCCTGTTCAATTCATCCATTTTAAAGAGAGTGTTGTAGTCTAGAGAGATGTCGTCTACTGGTCCGAAGTCTAGAGGAATGGTCTCCTCAATGGATTTTATGATACGGAAGTCTTCTGTATAAAGGTTCAGGCCAAATGCAGAAAATAAATAATCAGCAAACACATCAGCGACAGCTTGTGCGTCGCTAATGTAATTTCCCGCGCTTAATAGGATAGGGGTTTGGTTTTTTGTAGTCCTTCCCCCAATCGCCCTTATTTTCCTCCAGACATCAGATGGATACGCATCCCTCGTCATCGTGTTAACATAGGATGCCCACGATTCCCGTTTCTTCTTAATTTTTAATCGGCGCTCGACTGCTCTAGCTTTCTTGAATGCTATCAAGTTAATTTCTGATGGATGTCTTTTAAAGCGGTTAAAAGCTTTCTTTTTTGCTTTATTCGCCTCCCAGCATTCCTCATCCCACCAAGGTACTGGGATTTTCCCTGGGCAAGATGAGGAAAGAGGGATTGCACTCCTTGCTGCATTGTTAATGGACGTTGATAGCATTTGCAGGGCCGTGTCTGTTGTGTCTGCTGAGTCCGGAGCAATAAACGATACTTTGAACTTATCCCAGTTAGCCTTTTTAATGTTCCATTTCATCGGTCTTCTATATTCGTTGAATCTGCCGGCAAGGGTAATTAAAATTGGGAAATGATCCGATCGATGCAGATAACTCAGGATATTCCATGACAAGTTTCTTATGACAGAGGGACTTGTTATGGATAAATCTATAGAATCGAGTGATCCTGAGGATTCACAAAAATGAGTCGGAGATCCATCATTAAGTACCAGGAGGTCCATCTCCTCAAGCATGTCATAGAGTAGACGACCTTGAGGGGTGGACCGCCTGGATCCCCAGGCAACGTGGTGTGTGTTAAAATCTCCAAGGACTATTACGGGAGTTGGTAATGGGTCTATCACATTTTTAACCTCATAATTTCTGCCATCCGGGAGATACAACGAACATATAGTTGCGTCTACCGGGAATTTCAGACGAACAGCGACTGCTTGTAGAGGCGTGACCAATCTTACAACCTGGGCACCAAGGTTTTCCATGGTGTAAAGGGCCACACCTCCATGGCTACGCCCACCAGGCAAGACATTGGGCTCTTTATGTACACAGTTGTACCCTGCCAACGGCCTGGCAAAGCCCGCAGAAAATTTAGTTTCCTGAAGGGCCACGACCGATGGGGTGTACATTTTCAATAAATAGCGTAATTCATCGCTGTGCTCCGAAAATCCTCGTATATTCCATTGTAGAAATTTGTTTAATTGAGTCATTTGAAATATTTGGGATTTGGTTGTGTTGCGTCATTGCTCCAGATCAGCAGACTGTTTCTTTGGCCCACGTTTTCTTCCTTTAGGCCAACTTTTCTTCTTGTTTTTGCCAGGCGTGAAATCCGTACCCTCATCCCCCGTATCTTCGAAGCCATCAGCATCGGAGATCGAGGGAGTCCGCACGGGTCCAGTCACGCCTTTTTCGGTCAGTTTTGGGGGAATTTTATTTCCCATTTCATTGTTTTCATCCACCGGAGTGGATGAAGAGGAAGGAAGGGTGAGTAGGGATGGCGGAGGGGGTAAATTTGGGAGGGGAGTCGGGAGGGGTAAGGTGGAGAGGGGAATGGGAATAGGGGAAGGTATGGGGTGTTTTGGGGGCGGTTTTGAGTCTTTAATTTTTGTATTTACACTTTTCGGGATGCTTTTCAATTCATGACCATTTTTAACAGCACTGGAGTAGGTGCCTCTCCAGGCATAAGACGTGCTGTTTACTGAGGCTCTAGCTTGAGGAAACGTAAGGTCTTTAATTTTAGTCCTCATTTTCATTATTTCCTTTTCGATTTTATACTCCATGCATTCTCTTGAACGGGAATCATGGGGTCAATTGCAGTTTGGACATTTGGGAGGTGACGGACAAGGATCAGGACTGTGTGATGGGTAACCACAAGTACAAATCTCTTGTACCGATTTACACCTTGCAGCCGAATGTCCGAACCTCTGGCATTTGAAGCACCTCAAGGGGGGAGGAATGTAAGGACGCACTTTTAATTTATAAAAGGCCGCTTGTATACTAGAAGGGAGCTCAGGTTGATCAAACGTGAGCATCACGCTTCCAGTAAACTCCAGCCTGTCTTCAGCCCCGGTCGGAGATTTCTTCTTACGAAAAAATCTTCGAACGGCGATAACTCCCTGGTCTTTCAGGCCCTCCAGTATTTCCTCATCTTTGGAGTGTTCCAGATAAAAACAAGTTATCATACCTCTGGATGAATTCAGTGTTTTATGCAACTCTGCTTTAACACTGAAAACACCCAGGGTTTTTGAATTTACGATTTTGACGGATTGCTCCCTGCTGGCCGCTTCAATCAGCAAAGAGCCACCCGACATTTTACTTAGCCCCGCTACTGTTCCATAGGTCTGGAAAATTAGTTTATTTATAAGGAAAGGAGACACTTTCGAAAATGAGTCTCCCTCCGTTCTACTTAAAACAATAAATTTAGAAAATTTCTGTTCTTTCTTGACAAAGTCTCAATGGCTCTTTTTTCTCCCCGTTTTGCCCTCTTTTTCTCGGGAGACTTTGTTGGCGTAGTGTATGGCTCCAAAGATAACCGAGAAGGAGAGGGTGGGTTTTGTGTGACGCCAGTCCCTCAAGCACCATCTGGTGCTTCCAGGTTCGCATTTTCAATAGATGTTGGTAAGTCCATGTCCATGCCAGGGTCTCTCAGAGGGGCCTGCTTACCCTCTGAGTTATCCGATAAGGGGAGTCCGGCTTTTTCCGTGTCTGTACTCTTAGGAAATTGGGTTTAGATGACTCAGACCCCTAATCCTCGTCACCGAGTCTGCTGGTGGGGCTGCCACCTAGGCCGGCAGACCGACACTGTTCCTCCCGAAGGAGAGGATCCACTCAGCAGGGGAGGTGTCCCTGCCTCATCGTGGATCCCCGCCTCTGCTTTTCGCCGTTCATGTACTGTACAAGAACGTTGCCCAGGGGGTACCACGGGGAGGAAAAGCAGTAGGCGTTGACGGGAATCAGGTATACTAGGAGATGCTAAGCAGTGGAATAGGGCACTATAGCTTAGCAGAGCTCCCATAAGAAGTCGGACGGCTCCCATATCCGCACATCCGCTCCAGCAACCCTTTAGCCCGCCCATGTACCCCCCAGTACCTATTACACTACGTAATAAATACAAAAAACCTCATATTATCTTATTTTGATCTAACGCAGGAACAGGATACAGTCACTCTAGTGGTAGAAAGCGCTCCTTGCGGCGGCTTTGAGAACCTACGTCTGGCAGGCTTTTCTATTGAAATATATTACAAATTAAACCCCCGCTTTCCGATTGAACGATTCAGCTCATTTTTACAACACTTCTTTCTCATGAGTTACCCACGACGTATACCGCGTTTCGTTACAATACAGCAGAAATTACGACCGGTATGAGTATATTAGGAATTTGGGTCCAGAGTAATCCCCCCCTTCTAATGAACCGATTTAGTTTATTTTTACAACACATATTGACCTGTAGATTACTACTACGAATACCGAGTTTCGTCGAAATATACCAAAAATTACGACTGGTAGTGGCGAATTGGTATTGTGGGTCCGGAGTAAACCCCCCCTTCTAATGAACCGATTTAGTTCATTTTTATATCTCACTTTTCTCTCTATATTACCACTACTAATACCAATTTTTGTTGAAATATAACAAATATTACGGCTGACATAGTCAAATTAGTGTTTTGGGTTCCGGGTAAACCCCCCCCCCTTCCGGTGGACCGACTTTGGTGGTTAACGAACTCGTCCAATTGTTTGCTAATTGAATGCTGTATTCCAAGTTTCGTGACGAAAAAACAAAACCTCTGGCCGCTATCGTGTTAACAGACACGTAAATATATATATATATATATATATATATATATATATATATATATATATGTATATGCATATATATGTGTATATATAGATGTATATATAAATTTTAACGGGGGTCATTTTCGGGGTCTACTAAGTAGGATCGATAAAGATTTGAAGATATTTTTCAAAAATTCCGTCATGAGTCCAACCTCAATAGCTACTTTCCTTCGGAGGAAAGTGCTAAAACTGTATGTACCTAGATTCAGAGCTTGTACACCCGAGGGCACTTCTGTCACTCTTCCAGTCTTAATGCTATTCTCCCTACATAGGCAAGAATGACTATTTCAGTAGAGTTTTTTTTAGTTTTGTCACTTTAGAAATACTAGTGCGATATGTTGTTAAAGGTTTTAAAAAATACCACTAATAATAAAACTACAAAGCACAATTAACTGAACTAAAGTATGTAAAATAAAAGAAATCTGTCTCGCAGGAGCTGCATTACTAAGCACAATTAACTGAACTTAAGTATGTAAAACAAAAGAAGTCTGTCTCGCAGGAGCTGCATTACTAAGCACAATTAACTGAACTAAAGGATGTAAAATAAAAGAAGTCTGTCTCGCAGGAGCTGCATTACTAAGCACATTCCTAAGAAACGTGGTAGGGTACGCTGTATTCCTGAATAATTTTCTTGAAATGACCTTCTTAAATAAAAAATATACATGACTAGTTTTTGTTTTATTTCATATTTGTTATAACCAGTTGATTCAATTATTAATTTTTATTTGTTTCGAGAGTGAACCCCAACTTCTAATGTACCTGTTTCACTTTTCTTTTTTTTTTTCTTTTTTTTTTTAACGTATGTTCCTTATTGGTTGGGCATGATATCTACCGCGTTTCGTAGCTAGAATGTTAATATAACGGCCAGTAAGGGGGCTATTTATATTTTATATTTTTAAAACACAACTTTCCCTTTAAATAATCACGATCTAAACCGAGAAGTGTTGCAATGAGTAATTTGGGCCGGGAGTAAACCCCCGATTATGCTGATATATCAATTTTGGGGCGGAACAACAAAAATATCCATGAAGATTTTCAAATGTTCTTTCATGAGTACAACTTCAGTAGCTACATTGCTATTGAAGTTCCAAAAGTTAACAGGTGCTAAACGTTAACAGTAATAAACTAAATCCAAATAAAATACTTATGGGTAAATTCAAAGAGGAAAATAACAAGACACTCTCATTAAACATTGACTTGTACATTTAGTACTAAGTTGTTAAATAAAATACTTATGGGTAAATTCAAAGAGGAAAATAACAAGACACTCTCATTAAGCATTGACTTGTACATTTAGTACTAAGTCGTTAAATAAAATACTTATGGGTAAATTCAAAGAGGAAAATAACAAGACACTCTCATTAAGCATTGACTTGTACATTTAAACTAAATTGTTAAATAAAATACTTATGGGTAAATTCAAAGAGGAAAATAACAAGACACTCTCATTAAGCATGGACTTGTACATTTAGTACTAAGTTGTTAAATAAAATACTTATGGGTAAATTTAAAGAGGAAAATAACAAGACACTCTCATTAAGCATTGACTTGTACATTTAGTACTAAGTCGTTAAATAAAATACTTATGGGTAAATTCAAAGAGGAAAATAACAAGACACTCTCATTAAGCATTGACTTGTACATTTAGTACTAAGTTGTTAAATAAAATACTTATGGGTAAATTCAAAGAGGAAAATAACAAGACACTCTCATTAAGCATTGACTTGTACATTTAGTACTAAGTCGTTAAATAAAATACTTATGGGTAAATTCAAAGAGAAAAATAACAAGACACTCTCATTAAGCATTGACTTGTACATTTAGTACTAAGTCGTTAAATAAAATACTTATGGGTAAATTCAAAGAGGAAAATAACAAGACACTCTCGCTAGCATTGACTTGTACACTTAGTACTAAGTTGTTAAATAAAATACTTATGGGTAAATTCAAAGAGGAAAATAACAAGACACACTCATTAAGCATTGACTTGTACATTTAGTACTAAGTTGTTAAATAAAATACTTATGGGTAAATTCAAAGAGGAAAATAACAAGACACTCTCATTAAGCATTGACTTGTACATTTAGTACTAAGTTGTTAAATAAAATACTTATGGGTAAATTCAAAGAGGAAAATAACAAGACACTCTCATTAAGCATTGACTTGTACACTTAGTACTAAGTTGTTAAATAAAATACTTATGGGTAAATTCAAAGAGGAAAATAACAAGACACTCTCATTAAGCATTGACTTGTACATTTAGTACTAAGTTGTTAAATAAAATACTTATGGGTAAATTCAAAGAGGAAAATAACAAGACACTCTCATTAAGCATTGACTTGTACATTTAGTACTAAGTTGTTAAATAAAATACTTATGGGTAAATTCAAAGAGGAAAATAACAAGACACTCTCATTAAGCATTGACTTGTACATTTAGTACTAAGTTGTTAAATAAAATACTTATGGGTAAATTCAAAGAGGAAAATAACAAGACACTCTCATTAAGCATTGACTTGTACATTTAGTACTAAGTTGTTAAATAAAAATTATTTTTATTCAATATTTATGAGCTATTAATACGCCGAGAAAACATACACAGAGTGCGTCCAATCAATGCAAATATTGTAGATATATTCAGGAGTAGGAAATATACACACCTAACCGGTTATAGTTGTTTTGATATTCTTCAGTCCTTGTAAAGGAGGAGATAAAGGAATGCCAGATGAGCTGATATCAGCTTCCTTATCAGATAACACTCTCAAGATCAGATGGAAAATAAGCGTGAGAGAGTTAATAGCTTCTAGGTTTTACAAATGTTCAACTTCAGAATAGCATATACTAAGCTGACCCTTTATATAATCCTTCGTGTGTATTAAGTGTCAGACACTAGGAAAATTTCAGTGAAGTATGTTGGCGGCAATCTAGATGCTCACTGCTGCCAACATACTTCACTGAATTTTCCTTCATGCCTGCCAGACACTTTTTACACGCCAGGGATTAAAACGTCTACTTTTGATTGTAGGCGGAAGGCCAAAAAAACTCATGAATAGTTTCAATAACTTTATTTCTTCCCTACATGTTTCGCCTCCTTTTGGTGCCTCTTCAGGGGAACAAAAATATAAACATTGACAGCCTGAACTTAAGCAGAACCTTCCAATAACAGGCTCAAGAGCAGAAAGTAGAAGATCAGGAAAAGAAAGATATTCAGCGAAAAAATTAAGGAACAAATCTGCATTATTAAAAAAAATGTGATTAATAAAAAAAACTGAATTAAAACATCTAGAACATATTTTTATTAGCTTATTAAACAAAAAATATGTTTTATTCAGACGGGAGGAAAGGGGATTTTTGAGACTTTATTTTTTTTCTAGATTATTTTTAAATATTTGACTTATTGATTATCGATCAGCTGACTGCTTTCCACCATACTGGATTCGTTCAGTCCATGACAAGTCTGGACTTGGCCCTGCTTGTGAAAGGTTATCCTGCTTAAGTTAACCAGTAACATGTTCCCAAATATTTTTTATTTTTTTTGGCCTTCCGAATACAAGGATAACTTGCAAGTAGATATGGCTGGGATTTGAAACTAATTTCTCCTTTTCTTGGCTTGGTGGTTCATTAACCAAATAGACTACCAGGCGTCGAGTCACATCAAGGAAGGTAAAGTCTCTACCTAAGATACAGATAGAAGATATATATAGGATATATAAAAAAGGCAAACAAGAGAAATAAAATAAAATATAAAACAGATAATTTATGAAAACAAAAACATGTAAAAAAGAAAACAACATAAAAAACCTGACAAAATAACAAATAAAATAAATAAATAAGTGTTTATATGTAGATGATAACACGATACAAAAATAATGAGGACGATTTTTAAAGAGTTGGAAATTATTTTTAAGTATTAAATATTTTAGATCATTGAAAAGACATTGTTGACCGTTGGGATTGAGAAGGCGGCAACTGAATGTACATTTTGTAACAAAATAAGATGTGTTTTTGCCAACGTTTTGGCTTCTTTACCCAAAACGTCATTATTAACATTTCATTTTGGAGTTGAGCTAATCCTCTACTCCCATTTGACCTATTTGGATTATTTTAACTATACAATGAAGTATAGCATGTTAGGTTGCAAGAAAAGATAAATTACTTTCGTGACCGTCGAATTAATAATTTTGATCCTTGTTAAAAAAGAAATCTTATTACTTTTATTTATTATGGGATTGTTGTTTCATAGATTCATTGAGAAATAACAACCGTGTCCGCAATCGTTTAAGAACATTTTTTGAACTGAGACCTCTTGAGATTTAAAGACTTTTAAAGTGCAATCTCAAAAGCTTCCTCAGCCTCACCTTAGCTGGTTTCTTCTAGAGCCTATTGTGGCATGTAAGAAAATTGCTCTCTAGACCTCCCGCAGTTCTGAGAGCAGATGTCCCCTTCAAGTCACGCCTACTCCTGGTAAAGTGTGACACAAGGAGAGCCCGACACCACCGTCAAATCGCTCCTCTCCTACAAGAAAACGACCTACAAGAAATTAATGAACTCTCCCAGCTGAGAGGAATACAATACGCCGGCAGGTACAGAACTCTCGAGTCCTATACAAATTGAAGAACACCTGGTCCTCTGCCTCCCCTTTAATTGCTCGGGAATTGACCGCTCTTGGATTGATGGCAGTGATGGATCGGGTCTATTGTAGCTACCGCAGCTTCTGGGGTATGCTAATGCTGTAAACTCATATCCCACACCTGGATTCCAGGGGCTGCAAATATTGTAAATATATTAAGTATTATTTGAGATATATTTTAACATAAAATCGCCCAATCGGCTTCAAAATAACCTTATAAAATGTTCTTGTTTGACAATGAATGAGCAAAATATGAAAATCCTGCTAAGGTGAAAAGGGAATTCGACTGTACAAAATTTTTATATCAAATCAGCACACAATAACGACAAAGGAAAATCTGCAACGTTAGCAAACCAAATGATCTGGCCCACGTTTTAATCCGTTGCACTCGTGAACAAAAAAAAACCTTTAATCTGAAATAGATGAAGAATCTTCACCTCACTTCTTCGCCCATGTCACAACTGTACATTCAGCAGTTCATTTTATTTCATCGCTAAAATATCTAAGGTATCAATTTCTGAGAATTGTAATGTGAGGTGTTATTTTTATTATTTACGAGATAGGAAAAAACCGGGGAATAAAAAAAAATAGATTGCAATGTATATACATTTTTTCCCCCATACTATTCCCTCTATTATTTTTATTCCCAAGGCTATGACTGTTATATTATCACTATTGTTCGCATATAACGTAACCAGCGTTGATTTCGACGGCGCACAGTGGTGCCGAATGACCAAAATGCGTAAAAAAATGCAATATCTCGATAACGGATTAACCTAGAAATCTGAGGCCGGCCTCATTCGACTCATAACGAAAAAATACATCAAGTTCAGCAAATTGAAAAGCTAATGGAATAATAAATGCCTATTGGGGCGTTAACATTATTTGACATTTTAGGAATAGGTTGTACTCATCAAAACAATTTTCATCAAGTATTTTGAGTGTATATTTAAATTAATTCAGTGTGACTTCGCTGAAGGAATATGTCGAAGTTTGTACCACCCAACAAGCAGTGACACAAATCGCGGTATTTAATTTTAACTCGCGAGAGTTCATGATTAAACAACATTAGCACCTGAAATGAAGACGAATTAAAAGTGTTTTGACATGCGGACGTGTATTATCTGAGCCAATTGGTTAATCTAGATAGTGCAAAAACCAATGGCGTACTCTAATTATTTTCTTTTATTCCGGTGTTATGATCGAATAAGCAGATAAAAGCAGATGATTTTTGTTCTAATCTTTACTTTAACATGTCTAGTTTGATATGTGACCTTTCTCATTTTGGAGGAAGGCGGAGCTTTTTTTTTAATCACAGCTGTTATCAATGCTTACATACAATTCGTATCTTATAACGTTGTAATGTGCTCTAATATTTATTTTGCCCAGTTTGACTGATGTCTGGCTTAGCTGACAATCGTAGAGCAGGGAAAAATTTTGATGATTTTTTTTCTCTCTCTTTTGAAATTTTTTTTTTTTTTTTTTTTTTTTTTTTTTTTACGGCACATCTACATCTAGGTCATTAGCGCCGACATCCAGGGTGTAGCGAGGAATTTCACCAGCGAGCCGTGGGATGATAAAATTCCTGCCGGAGGTTGGGAATCGAACCCACCATCTCCCGCTTATGAATCCAAGGCGCTAGCCATTAGACCACGGGAGACCCCTCTTTTGAAATTATATATTAATTATTTATAGTAGTGTGTAATTTGGTCAAACTTCCATTATTCTGACTTTGGGCTTAAATTAATGGGAATAACCTTGAAACAGGGGGGGGGGGTATGTTGTTTCTATATTCTGTAGCTAATATAGTTTGAGAATCACAAACTAAATAATCGGAATCAGAGCTTTCGAAAACTGATTTTTTTTCCCCGCTGTGGCAAGTCCTACTAAGAAGAGTCCGCATTTAGATTGTGTAAACTACTGATGATGACGATACAGGTATTAATCTTCAATTACTTGGTAATACACTAATTCATAACTTGTGAAGGTTGCGAATTTTTTTTCTTCAAATTCCTCAAATTGAAGAGAAAATGACACTTAACCTTCCATATTGTGAATAACAGAGTAAAACATAAATCAAAATAAATTACACCCAGCAGTATGAGAATACCACCAATTATTAAAGAATAATGTTAATAATCGAAAGTAAGAGTAATAGATAAGAATGGTAGTATACCTTTAAAGACCAACAGGTGGCGAACCAAAAAAAGGTCTTTGTATTTTTCCTAATTGTTGTGTTATTTTTTCATAAGCCCATTTATGAACTATAAAAGTTTTTGTTCTATAATGGATAACAGATTGTCCAATCATGATTTATCATTACCTTCAACCAGGAATTCAATATTATAATCATCTTTGCTATGCGATTTTCTATACACTTCTCTAATTACTAATGTAGTTAGGAAACAGAAATTGTTATTAAAGGCTGGTACACAGACATCGTATTCGCCAGATCGAATAACCTGTAAAAAGGCATACTTGTAAGCATATTAAAGGCTGGTACACAGACATCGTATTCGCCAGATCGAATAACCTGTAAAAAGGCATACTTGTAAGCATATTAAAGGCTGGTACACAGACATCGTATTCGCCAGATCGAATAACCTGTAAAAAGGCATACTTGTAAGCATATTAAAGGCTGGTACACAGACATCGTATTCGCCAGTTCGAATAACCTGTAAAAAGGCATACTTGTAAGCATATTAAAGGCTGGTACACAGACATCGTATTCGCCAGATCGAATAACCTGTAAAAAGGCATACTTGTAAGCATATTAAAGGCTGGTACACAGACATCGTATTCGCCAGATCGAATAACCTGTAAAAAGGCATACTTGTAAGCATATTAAAGGCTGGTACACAGACATCGTATTCGCCAGATCGAATAACCTGTAAAAAGGCATACTTGTAAGCATATTAAAGGCTGGTACACAGACATCGTATTCGCCAGATCGAATAACCTGTAAAAAGGCATACTTGTAAGCATATTAAAGGCTGGTACACAGACATCGTATTCGCCAGATCGAATAACCTGTAAAAAGGCATACTTGTAAGCATATTAAAGGCTGGTACACAGACATCGTATTCGCCAGATCGAATAACCTGTAAAAAGGCATACTTGTAAGCATATTAAAGGCTGGTACACAGACATCGTATTCGCCAGATCGAATAACCTGTAAAAAGGCATACTTGTAAGCATATTAAAGGCTGGTACACAGACATCGTATTCGCCAGATCGAATAACCTGTAAAAAGGCATACTTGTAAGCATATTAAAGGCTGGTACACAGACATCGTATTCGCCAGATCGAATAACCTGTAAAAAGGCATACTTGTAAGCATATTAAAGGCTGGTACACAGACATCGTATTCGCCAGATCGAATAACCTGTAAAAAGGCATACTTGTAAGCATATTAAAGGCTGGTACACAGACATCGTATTCGCCAGATCGAATAACCTGTAAAAAGGCATACTTGTAAGCATATTAAAGGCTGGTACACAGACATCGTATTCGCCAGTTCGAATAACCTGTAAAAAGGCATACTTGTAAGCATATTAAAGGCTGGTACACAGACATCGTATTCGCCAGATCGAATAACCTGTAAAAAGGCATACTTGTAAGCATATTAAAGGCTGGTACACAGACATCGTATTCGCCAGATCGAATAACCTGTAAAAAGGCATACTTGTAAGCATATTAAAGGCTGGTACACAGACATCGTATTCGCCAGATCGAATAACCTGTAAAAAGGCATACTTGTAAGCATATTAAAGCAATTCAAGTGTCATTATGATTTTTTTTTGACACGAAATCGCTTGAAAGGTAGTTTTAGAAGTATTGCCAAATTTCATTAGAGTAGGAACGTTCTTAGAGATGCGAGGAAATCGAATTGACTTTTTGGTTGTTTCAAAATGAACATTGCAGCTTCACCCTTTTATATTATTTATTATATTAACCCATTTTGCCCCAAAGTTGCGTAAGCGCAACATTATTTTCACGATTTTTTTCTCATGCAAATAAATATTTTAATTTAGTTTCAATAATATTTTTTTAACAAGGCAACTCCTTAAAGAAAAGGAAAAAATTCTTAAGCCCAAATAAAATGTTTTGCTATTTTTTTTTAATATTGCTAGAAATATTGTACTTTGAAGTGTGTTAGAAATTTTTCCAAAATATCTATGCATTTATTAAACAATTTTTTTTTTTTGCTCTAATCATTACTTGAACATATAAGAAAAGTTACCAATAAAAGTAATTGCGATCATAAATTTGTATGGCAATTTGGTGGCCCTGCGAACATAATGTTGCGTTTTTTATGTAAACGCAACATTTTTTTTATCCTAAACTATAATTGCTGATTTTTTGTTTTTGGTTTTTATACATTCTTTTAAGTGCCAAAGAGGAACAAATAAAGAAAAATGTCAAAAAAAAAAATCCAGTAGAAATAGGCTTTGGATTTAATGGATTAAACTTACAGCTATTACGGAAGAGCAACTCGAACAGCCTTGTTTGATAGCACTAGCGCGCAATCTTCCCGCCGCCATATGTTGGAAAGAAAAGATGGTGTCTGATGAACTGATGGACCGATTTTGATCGTTGGTGGTGCTATCTAACCAATTCTCGATGAAGCTCAACTCGTTATGATGTTATGAGCCGCTCAAGTCATTTTTAATTTTTAAACATCATGCCCTTGTTTTTTTAATTTGTTTGTTTAATTGTTGAAAAACAAAAATATTGTGATAATAAAATTTATTTAATATTGTATTTGTTATATGTTGTTTTAGAAAAGCCATTAATGTTTAAGTCGTTATCGTTTTGCAATGAAGTATTTTTTCTATTTATTCTGTCACAGCCCTGAGGATGGTAGAAGAGGCGTCCAAAATAAAACGCTTTTTTGAAGGAATTGAAGTTTTTTTTATTTCTAGCGAAGACCATCCTTCTCTGCCAAGAAGCACTAACCTTGAAAACGGGTTGAGTTGCTCTTTCATTAGAAGTATCATTTATAACTGTAACTTTAATGCTATAAAGTTTGTTACGCGTTACAGCCTCGTTATTCATTTTGAAACACTTTGTATATTTCTACATTCAAATTTGATAAACTGATTATTCCTTGACTAAACAGTTATGAAACGTTGAAATATCTCACCTAAGCTTGAATTATATCTGTGTGAAGGAGCAAACACTCACTTATAATGTTAATAAAATTGCAAAATTTTAAATATAGCTGTACCTGAAATTATGAGAAAATTATTATATCCTTGGTATTCTGAGCTTATTGTTTGTCAGTAGTGCCGCTACTTTGCTTAACTTAGTGAAACTGATTATGAATTCTTTTCTCGGCAAGTGAATTCAGCCCTTTTTATCCAGGACTTTTCTCCGACTGGATATTTCCTTAATTTCCGCTGAATTAGACCCCCCAGAGATTCTCTATTTCTCTCATTGTGCTAAACAGTCTTGTGGAAAAGTTCCTCTTATTTAAAAAGCAGGGAAATATTATTCAAGTTATAAAATTTGTCTTTTAATAATTTGAAAATATTATTCAGCTGGTTTTGTAATGATAATGCCATTTTGTAATCACAAGGATCACCAATCTAAGTCCAATTTTATTGTTTAACTGCTTCCAGCATTTTGATTTCATTTCAGACCTGCTACCTACATGCGTTACCTGCTACCTACATGCGTTACCTGCTACCTACATGCGTTAGTTACTATATTGAGTCCAGTTATCAAAATTTGAAAACTGGACTAACTTCTGTTATTATTTAATAATGTCTTTTCCATTTAGTTCACTTACTCATATATTTTTGTAGGCGGAAGGTCAATAAAAGAGAATTAACGAAGTCAATTCGTTTTATTTGTTCTTGCTCTACATGTTTCACACCTTAGGTTGACTAAGCGAAAAATAAAGGAAAACATTCACTTCATAAAAAAGTCCGTCACGCAGGAGCTGCATAACTAAGCACTTTCCTCAGAATTTGGGTAGTGTAGACTGCTTTCCAGAACAATTTGCTTAAAATATCCTACATAAATTAAATAAAAACATGAATAGTTCTCTTTTAAATTTGTAATGAGTAACTGATCAATTATTAATTTGCTTCCAGAGTTATGTTTACACATGGTACCTACTACACTACGTAATAAATACAAAAAAACTCATATTATCGTATTTTGATCTAACGCAGGAACAGGATACAGTCACTCTAGTGGTAGAAAGCGCTCCATGCGGCGGCTTTGTGAACCTACGTTTGGCGGGCTTTTCTATTGAAATATATTACAAATTAAACCCCCGCTTTACGATTGACCGATTCAGCTCATTTTTACAACACTTCTTTCTCATGAGTTACCCACGACGTATACCGCGTTTCGTTACAATACAGCAGAAATTACGGCCGGCATGAGTATATTAGGAATTTGGGTCCGGAGTAAACCCCCCCTTCTAATGAACCGATTTAGTTTATTTTTACAACACATATTTAACTGTAGATTACCACTACGAATACCGAGTTTCGTCGAAATATACCAAAAATCACGGCTGGAAGTGGCGAATTGGTATTGTGGGTCCGGAGTAAACCCCCCCTCCTAATGAACCGATTTAGTTTATTTTTACAACACATATTCACCTGTGGATTCCCACTACGAATACCGAGTTTCGTCGAAATATACCAAAAATCACGGCTGGTAGTGGCGAATTGGTATTGTGGGTCCGGGATAAACCCCCCCTTCTAATGAACCGATTTAGTTCATTTTTATATCTCACTTTTCTGTCTATATTACCACTACGAATACCAAGTTTCGTTGAAATATAACAAATATTACGGCTGACATAGTGAAATTAGTGTTTTGGGTTTGGGGTAAACCCCTCCTTCCGGTGGACCGACTTTGGTGGTTAACGAACTCGTTCAATCGTTTGCTAATTGAATGCTATATGCCAAGTTTCGTGACGAAAAAACAAAAACTCTGGCCGCTATCGTGTTAACAGACACATATATATATATATATATATATATATATATATATATATATATATATATATATATGCATATATATATATATATATATATATATATATATATATATATATATAGATATATATAAATTTTAACGGGGGTCATTTTCGGTGTCTACTAGGTAGGATCGATAAAGATTTGAAGAAATTTTTCAAAAATTCCGTCATGAGTCCAACCTCAATAGCTACTTTCCTTCGGAGGAAAGTGCTAAAACAGGAAAAAAAAAACTGTTTACAAGAAAACTGATGTCAAATTTTTAAATAGTATATTTTTTATTTTGCTAAAAAAAAAAATCAATCAATTTTTATCTAGTGACCAAATCTAAAAAAATTATTTTATTATAATGGACTTACCTTTTTATGGATGATCGCTTTTTGGAATCTATCGATTTTACACAGCTGATTGAGGCTACGAGGAGGTAATTGTAACCTCATATTGGACGTGGCCATTGTACAGGAAGGTTCGCCTGAATACAATTGGGCTTTAAGTTTTAGTTTATTGAGTTTTTTTAGCTCCTGAAGACTATTGAAAATAAAACGAATTGACTTTGTTAATTCTCTTACATTGACCTTCCGCCTGCAATATATTGGATTGAAGAAGATTGGGTCACTATATAATATATATATTTTTGTAGTTTTATTTTTGAAACTATTAATTGTAAAAAGTTGGCTATTACTGGAACACCTGCAAATTAAATTTCGGTTACTGCGGTTTCTGGTAAGATCGATAAAGAAGAATGCTCAATACCAATGACATTGCATGTTGTGTGGTAGATTGATAATGATTGCTGCATTTCTACGACATTTCCTTAAAATTACAAAATATGTCATGTCCTACTGTATGTAAGGGTATGTGGCTGGAGTTCTGACTGAGTGCAGACTTGTGTTTGTGTGTATTACTGTAATTGAGTGTGTGGATGTGCGCAGAAGTAACGTCAGAAAATAAACGTAAGTCCTCATAAATCACGTAGATCATGCAATAATGATTTATATATTGAAATAATGTACTAATTATTGAAATATTAATTTTATGATAGTTTTTTATTGTTTATTTTGCTCCTTATTAATATGTTAAATGGTAAACTTTGATTTTTTTTTCTCTGTTTTTAGGTATATTTTAAATATGTTTTTTGAATTTATTTATTTAATTTTCTTTTTATATTACAGTTTTATAATCATTTTGTAATAAATATGTGAGCAAATTATCTTCCTGTTGTGGAGCCCGTTAAAAAAAAATAAAAAAATATTATCGAATAACTATTCCATCAAATCATTTTGTTTAAAATCAAAAAATGTTCATGTAATAAAAAAATAAACAGGATATTTCCAGGAGTTTCACAAGCTAAATCAATAAATCATTGTCACTTGCTAGGATGTTACTTTTTGAAAAAAGAAAATAAATAAAAAATTGAAAAGTCGCTGACCTTTGACGCAGTTTTTTTCCATTCTATTGTGCCCTTTTTTCCGGTTCGGTTTGCGCGGAGGTCGGACCAAGAGGGAGGATTCGTTAAAATGCCGCGACTTCCGAACATACCTCAAATATAACAGCCGTTTCAAGGGCCCAATTAGGAGAATTAAAATATCTCTTGGAAATAAAAGCTGGGAAAATGACTCTGTCTGCAGATGCCAAACCCAACAACACCGCTGCAATGTTGGATCAATTACAGCATATCGAATGTCTTGAGAATTCTCTGCTTTGGGGGAACGGTAGAAATTAATTAGCAAAATTTCTGAGTTTTCCACGAGTAGCATTAGAACAGCAAATTATAAATTCCTCAGAATTCAGAAGAACGTAGAATATTATTTTCAGAAAACCCTTTTATAAATACTTATGGCGAAACAGGTTTAGGGAAAAATGCTGAAATATAATTTTCTATGCTTCAAAATTATTTTTATTATCCAATTTAATGCAGCGTTTCGCTTCTGAACTTGGAATTTCACTCATCAACATGAAGGCAACTTCATTGCCTTTCTTCAGGCATAATACTGCAATTTCACAATTCCACAATACTTTTTTTTTTTATTATTTATTTTTTTTAAGAGCTTCGCAACGAAGGTGACTTGCTCTTTTTAAATTACAAAACAAAATATACAATATACAAAAGTAGAAATTTATGGAACTAAATATTACAAAAGTGTTAAGAATAAGAAAAGGAGCTAACATTATTTACAGTATTGCTTATTACAATATAGATATTATATTTACATACATATGACTTATATATACATGCATATGACTAAAACTACTAACATTAATTAATGGTTAAAAAAAAAAAAAAAAAAAAAAAAAAAAAAAAAAAAAAAAAAAATTGAAATCAGATTATTATTATACCCTCGAAATATTATCTAAATTTTTTCCTGGAATCAAATTTTTGTGTGTAGGTTGTGTTGTTTTAAAAATGTAAATATATCGTTGATGAAGGGGCTACCCTCTGTCAGTAGTTCCTGTAAGTTGTAAGGTAGTGTTAGCTGTTCTAGTATTCTGCATTCCGTTAGTAATTGTTTTATTGTTTTATTGTCCATAATTCCACAATACACTAGTTATGAATTATACTGGTTTTTGTGTGCCTTTCAATGAACTACTATATTTTTATACTGATTTGAGGTTACTGAATACGAAAATACAAATAAATGTTTCTAATTAGCTCTTATTTTGAAAATTTATCAAATATTGAAATTTTTAGTAACATGTTAAAAAACAAAACAATTTATTGAAAAAACTATATTTATTTATTATTATTTACTTTTTATATGAAATTAGGAATTTTGAAATATTAACAAAATACTTAAACTTGTTTAATTAGTAATTAATTTTCTTTTTCGTTTGTCCACTGTAATTGCTTTCAGGGGTACCTCTTCTCAAATTCCTGCAGTAGTCCGCGAACGTTAACGCATTCCATCGACCCTGATAACTCTTATCCATTGTCGAAATATTTTGGTGGTACGTCCACTTACATCACAGCAGATAGAAGGAAAAAATCAAGATTAGAATGGTGAAAATTAATTCATAGTTTGCATCCCAATTGTTGACAGTTTTGAAGGAGATTGTTCACAAGTTCAACATAATTTTTATTTATTTTATTGCCTCAAAAGTCATGAACGACTGCTCTAAAAGATTGTCATGCTTCTTTTTCAAAAGACATTGAATCATTCATTAGGAATTATGGGAATCCTCATTAATATGGTAAATCTATCGCGCTTCGCATATTATGTTAAATATGGTACAAATGAACAATAAGAGCTAAATTTTAATTTCAACTATGACATTTATTTTCAAGAAGTGAAATACTATCAATATAGTATATTAACATGTAAAAGGCAAACTTGATGTAGACCAGTGTCATCAGAGATCTATATATATTAAATTCAGTTTTTGTGTGTCTGTCTGTTTGTTCCTTCCTGACAAAACTTGGCATACAGGTTGATCCGGGGAGTTTCATAAGCTAGGTCAAAATCGTCTTGTACTCATAGTTCGGAGGTCACGGGTTCGAAACTGTGAACCCAAACACTTACAGAAGCGTGAATTCTGAAATAATGGGAATTTATTTACATCTATATATATATATATATATATATATATATATATATATATATATATATATATAAATCACATATCTGTCTGTTTGTTCTTTATACAAATCTACACCGTTTGACCGATTTTGACCAAACTTGGCATACTGGTAGGTCTTGATACGGGAAATCTCCTAGGCTAGGTAAAAATAGTCAAATTTCAAAATTTGGTCAAAAGTTTTGTTCAAGAAAAATTGGCTACACTGAACCATTCAGATTCTGACGGCCATTTTGAATAATGTCTCAAACTTATTTGTTGATGTTCTTGATAATTAGAATAACTCGAACTCATTGATGACTTTACATCATTATATAATCATGTAATGCAGTTTACATCAATTTTATATCAACAGTCACGGTCTAACGAAGGAGCGCTGGCCTTTCTTCGTTAAGAGCTATCTACTCGCAGGCTGTGGTGCTGGCCTCGGTCGGATGTTTTATGAATTGCTGTGGTGCAGCTCTGTGGGCTGTTTCACCAATTACTAGACAGATATAAACAAATTCATACCGTTTGACCGATTTTACAGGTAGACCTTGATACGGGGAGAGTCACAGGCAGAAAGTAGATGTAGCATGGCACACTGGGTATACAGGTAGGTCTTGATACGGGGAGAGTCACAGGCAGAAAGTAGGTGTAGCATGGCACACTGGGTATCCAGGTAGATCTTGATACGGAGAGGGTCACAGGCAGAAAGTAGGTGTAGCATGGCACACTGGGTATACAGGTAGATCTTGATACGAGGAGAGTCACAGGCAGAAAGTTGGTGTAGCATGGCACACTGGGTATACAGGTAGATCTTGATACGGGGAGAGTCACAGGTAGAAAGTAGGTGTAGCATGGCTCACTGGGTATACAGGTAGACCTTGATACGGGGAGAGTCACAGGCAGAAAGTAGGTGTAGCATGGCTCACTGGGTATACAGGTAGATCTTGATACGAGGAGAGTCACAGGCAGAAAGTTGGTGTAGCATGGCACACTGGGTATACAGGTAGATCTTGATACGGAGAGGGTCACAGGCAGAAAGTAGGTGTAGCATGGCTCACTGGGTATACAGGTAGATCTTGATACGAGGAGAGTCACAGGTAGAAAGTAGGTGTAGCATGGCACACTGGGTATACAGGTAGATCTTGATACGAGGAGAGTCACAGGCAGAAAGTAGGTGTAGCATGGCACACTGGGTAACAGCTAGTTATACTATAAATAACACTCAGGTAGTGTTGGTGGATTTCCAATAGAACCAACAGGATGGAAAGAATCTGATTACGATAATGATGAAATTCACCTAAGTAGCTTCTTCAGAGACGGGAAAACCAAAAAGATTTGAAAAGCACCCTACCCAAGAGGCCTTTTTAGACTTGTTCTCAAAAGTTATTTTCTACCTCTTATAAACGTACTAATAATTATTGCGAATTTCTATGTATATCTCTCTGCATTGCCTTGAAACTATCTTGGAAGGGTGAAGAGATATCTAATCAGTCCACGCGCCCCACCCTAAGGACTACATCACTTACTATAAATAGACAGTTAGTACGTCATGCAGTCTAATACATCTCGTGTATCAACTATCATACAGTCTCGAAGGCAGGCTTTCGACATAAAGCCTACCTCATGGTGGTTTTGAAATTCTTAGGATACAAACTCGAGAAATACAGTCTTCATCCGTCTGAGGAGGTCCTGTTAATAATGTCAGAAACCATGGCTTCATTTGAAACTTTTTCTAGACGTTTGAAATTCATATATACCATGTTATTTAAAATTTTGTTACGTTCGAGGTTAAGGAAGTTTTAGAGAAAAAAAAAGTTTTATTGACAGACATGAGCATTTTTGGGGGTTTTCGTACATTTATGAAACATTTTACAAACGATCGGTGAATCGTGGTAAGTGGACAGTGACCATTCGAAAAGTTTACCGTAAAATGGGGCACATTTGTACCTGTATTGCTAGAATATTTCCTTTAACTAATACTAAACGGTCGAATATACAAACATAGTTATACCTTTACATTTGTCTATTCGCTCTCAGGCAAACATATAAGCAGTAGGGTGTATCGATTTTTAACTTCCTTTTTTTGTTTCCAAATTCCAAGTTGAAAAAAAGTTGCTACTAGGCACCACAAGGTTCCACAACATTTTTTGGATTTTTTAAAAAATGTTTAGGTCTCCCGCACAAGTTTAGAAAATTTACTAAAAAAGTCAATTTTTACAAAAATATTGTGCGGGAGACCTAAACATTTTTTCAAAAATCCAAAATTTTTTGTGGTACATTGTGGTGCCTTGTAGGAACTTTTTTTCAACTTGGAATTTGGAAACAAAAAAAAAGTTAAAAAACCTATACTGTTTATTAAGCAGTATAGGTTTTTTACCAATTTCACCACACTGTACTAATATGACCCCATTTTACGGTAGCATATATTCTACAAAAACGCTTCCAAAGACATTGTAAAAGGAACTATCTCAGGCAGAGAAATAAGTGCTTAAAAACAGTGTTTCTTTTCTTTGAACGGTTCTTTATGCTTGTTTTCCTGAGTGTTATTTATTGTTGTTTTCTTAATTGGTTTAGCAATAATATAAATTTGCTAGTAAAACAAGATACTTAAAATGGCAGTGACTTTTGTTGTTTGTAATAGCGCTTTGCGTGAATTCGATGAGACCGAACAAATAATTTATAATAATGTAAATTTTCTCACTTTTTTTCATGAAAGTAGGCGTTTAAGGTGTTTAAAAAGTAAGTACTCCCATTCCAAACGAAACCAGGGATAAGAAGTTCTAATAGCGCGCTAAAATGACCCCTAGCGCTAAAGTTCCCGCAAATCGGACTTTTCATAATAAGATGAATATAGTTATTTGGCCTTTGAGGTGGTTAGAAATCAAGAAATAGTTGGAATTTGGCTAAGTAAAAACTTCAGAATTTCAGAAAAAAACTATAGTTCCAACTTTTCAGAATGCTTATTGGTAGCCTTCTTCAGCTAAAAGAGAAAATTACACAATTACATAAGAAAATAATGCATATTTATTTTTTTAGGTAAACAAGGCTGCCAAAGAGACTGCCCAAATGTTAGAAATATAGATTTTTCTGAAAATCTGAAGTTTTCTCATAGCGAAATCCCAACTATTACTTGATGACGGGCAATTTAATAGCTTTACAAATTATAATTTTCCATTTACTGGGATTTTTCAAACGTTCTTGATATTAACCAAAATATAGAAACAAACCAATTGCTGCTTAATCTATACTAGTATTCAGATTACAGTTTAGTGATCTTCGTAATAACTTTCCCATCAGTCCAAATGAACGTTATTGGCCTTCAGTTAAACCATACGTGGGCAACAACTGGCCCGTGGGCCGGATCCGTTCCTCCGTAAGATTTAATCCAGCCCACGAGACATTTCGGAAAATACAAATGAAAAAAAAAATATTACACTACTTACTGAGGAAGATCCAGTGAAATGGGCTTTGTGAGCGAGCAAGCCGTGTCTGTCATTGATTTCGTGTAGCTATTTTTATTTCGTAGTTTGTAATAATTCCAAATTTCACAATTTTATTATAATGTACCTATTTTTTCCATTCCATTTTTTTCTTATAATAAATTTTATTGCAATAATGTTGTCGTATTATTTTAGGTCTGATATCTGTAGCTAAAAATGATGAACACTACTTTAAAATCCGATGTTATTTTATTTTGAACCATCTACGCGGCCCGCAAGCGTTTTGCACACTAATGTTTGGCCCACAACATGACAGGTTGCCCATACCTGGTCTAAACTATCCAACAGCCCTGTCACTCATGTAACTATAGCGCGTTTTCTCCCAATCTCCGTAGAGTGTGAGTGAGAGTGTGTGTGTATGAGTGAGAGAGTGTTTGTGTGTGTGTGTGTGTGTGTGTGTGTGTGTGAGAGAGAGAGAGAGAGAGAGAGAGAGAGAGAGAGAGAGGGGGGGGAGGGAGTGATGAGTTTTGGTTCCAATCAGTGTTGAGTACCGAACTCTATCTAACGAGGGTATTACCCGGTAGTAAATGTTCCCTTTGTACATTACCTCCTTTACGATCCTCTTTCCGATCACGCGACCATTTCACACTTAGCTCCGGCTACCGCCTTCTCATCCAGATTCACAACAATGGCTTCGGAACTTTTAAAGGCCTAATCCTAATTAGAGAACTTCCTCGACTCGTGTCTGGAGATGTAAGCGGACCTTCAATACCTTCCAACTGGTACTCGGACCTTCCAACCCGACCTTGAAGAAGGTGCCCTCGTGGTCTTTTAGGTTTCACACTGCATTCACATGCGGGTGATGAGGGTTCGAGTCCCGCCTGTTGGAGGATGACGGTTTTCAGTGATGGGCTTTCAGCGCGCTTCCTGCTACGCCATGGGTGTTTAAAAAGCAGATTTAGAAGCAGGAAGGAAAACAAATATTTAGAAACAGATTTAAGCAAGGCAGTAAGGAAATTAAGCCCTGCTTAGAAGAAAGGAGTAAAATAAAGTCAGCTAAGAAAACAGAAGTTGAAGTCATCATATACGACTTCAAGCTTAAAATAGGAGTATTGCACCTGGCTAAAGCTAGAGAACATGACAAGAGGACTTCCTGATAAGGAGGAAGATGTGTGACAGCGAGCACGAAAATGTAGGGCAAAAGAAATTAAATTACGTAGTCCATAAAAACGAATTGTGTACTGCTTTATCATCTTATCATAGAAATTGGCTAAAAAAATAATACTATATATATATGTGTGTGTGTGTGCGTTAATAATTAAGACCATTAGATTCCGCCAGTTCTCGTGCATGACGCACAAAAAATTCAATATCTCGTGAACGGATTAACCTAGGAACCTGGGGCTGGTCTCAGAACAAAACAATTCATCAAGTTCAACTGTTTTTTTGTTGTTTTTTTTTTGAAAATTTTAAAGTAAATTGAAGAGCTAATGGAAAAATGAAAACCCATTCGGGCGTTCAAAATTGTTGAGATTTTCGGAATCGGTTGAACTCATCAAACAAAATGCAAGAAGTATTTTGATTGTATATTTAAATTAATTCAGGGTGATTTTGTTGAAGGAATAAGTCGAAGTTTGTACCACCCAACAAGCAGTCAAACAAATCGCGGTATTTCATTTTAACTCTTGAGCTCATGTCTAAACAACGTTAGCACATATAATGAACTCGAATTAAACTGTTTTTTCGTGGGGGCATGATTTATCTGAGCCAATACGGTTAACTGGAAAGCGCAACAAATAAAGGCCTACTCTAATCCTTTCCTTTCATACCGGTGTTACGATTGGACAAGCAGATAAAATCAGATCATTTTTGTTCTAATCTTTACTTTAACATGTCTAGTTTGAAATGTGACCTTTCTCTTCTCGGAGGAAGCCGGATATTTTTTTGTAATCATAGCTGTTCTTAATGATTACATAAAATTCGTAACTTATAATGTTGTAATGCGTTCTATTTTTTCCCCCGTTTGACTGATGTGTGGCTTAGTTGACCATCCTAGAGCAGGGATGGTTAGGGATGATTTTTCCCCCGTTTGACTGATGTGTGGCATAGTTGACCATCCTAGAGCAGGGATGGTTAGGGATGGTTTTTCCCCCGTTTGACTGATGTGTGGCTTAGTTGACCATCCTAGAGCAGGGATGGTTAGGGATGGTTTTTCCCCGTTTGACTGATGTGTGGCATAGTTGACCATCCTAGAGCAGGGGTAAAATTTGATAATTGTTTTGTCTTTCTTTTGAAGTTATATATTAATTATTTATAGCAGTGTGTAATTGTTCAAACTTCCTTTACTCAGACTTTGTGTCTCAATTAACGGGAATAACCTTGAAACAGGGGGGAAAAGTATGCTGTTCCTAGATTCTGCACATAATATAGTGTGAGAATCACAAACTAAATAACCGAAATCAGCGCTTTCGAAAATTGAATTTTTTCCGCTATGGCACCACTGTGTGGCGTAGACTAGAAAAATTCCCTGTTATCATTGTTGTCGTACAATAAATGCTATAATTCATACACAGAGAATGCTTGAATAATATTATTGTAAAGAATAATTATTATTGTTTACGATTTTAAGAAGTATTTGTTTAGTCACAAATGTTTTTCCATTGATTATATTCAAATTGATTCCATCTTAAATGAGCACATTTCTGTATATCGACCAATAAATATTCCTTAACATTTCCTATGATCCCAATTAGAATGTAAAAAATAATAATAATGAAAGCTGAGAAAGACAGAAAATAAAACAATTAACATTATATATTGGATCAATTCCAAGAATATCTAGTTTTTGAAAATTATCTTATCACAATTGACACTCGTAAAAGTAATCTGTGGTCATAAATCTATGAAGTTATCTGTTTACTTGCTCTAGTGCCGTCCAAACCCTGTCCATATTTCCATTATTTCAGTAATTTAGATACTAGCAATGGTTATTTATGTAGGTTAAAAGGAAGTTGTATCTTTTTCATTTTTTTTTAAATTTAATCATAGTAGAATAATTCCCATTAAACATGGATTTATTATTCAATTACTCTTATGTAATTACTGGGCTCATAAAATCCTTATTGGCCTCGTTTTATAAAATAATTGCTTGGTTTTTGAGTTTATTGGTTATTAGTGCTTTTTTGGTAATTTCCAGACTGAAAAGGTTCAAGGAATTAGATTATTCAATCAGCACTATGCTAAAGTATTTTTTCTTATTTTAAGGCGCATCTGATTCTATGCCATTAGCGCCGCTAAAGTAATAATTTCATACCTGATGTACAACAGAGATGAAGGTGGGATTTGGCTGAGGGTAGCTGCTGAATTCAACAATAGATGAAATAAAAACCAAGATATTCCCGAAAATATACAACCAACATCCAACAACTAACGATAACAAAAAAATATGTCTCTATAAATATTCGTTCTAATAAAAATTCACAAAATACGATGTAATTCATATTTTGACGTGTCTGTAAATTGCCATTTCACTTGCTTTAGGCAATATACAGGGTGTATCGCAAATTAATGACAATACTCCTGGTGGAAAACTAGACAAAAAATAAATGAAAATTATTCATCATGAAATAAATATTTAATGATTATTGTAAGTCTTACATAAAAATTGAATAAAAAAAAAAACAAGACATCCAAAATTATAAAGTTCTTACAACTGGCCTCCAGAACACACCGCTGATATAGTCCTTGCTATCTCATCATGGTTAGCTCTCATTTCTACAAATGATTCGCAAATCCTTGTAACCATGTGATTTTTGTCCTAATTGGATACTTTGTAACAATCGACTTGAGCCAACCCTAGACCTAAATATCAAGCGATATCAGGGTTTTTGGTGGCCAATGCAGAGGGGCTTAAGTCGCAAGTGTACAAAGGACCTAACTAGGACATAAGCCATCTGATAGCAAGGATTCACGAATCATTTGCGGATATGAGAGCTAGCCATGATGAGACTGGAAGGACTACATCAGTGGCGTAACCAGGGGTCGTTCTGCACGGAGGCCAGTTGTGTAAGAACGATTATAATTTTCGATGTATTTTTTCTTATTAAATTTTAATGTTACTAATATCATTAAGTTTTCATGATGAATAATTTTTATTTATTTCTAATAATATCACGAAAATAAAATTAACATTACCTTATTACATTACATTATTATATTGAGTGATAATCTCAGTTTTGATTATATCGTTAGACTGATTTAATTTGACAACTTTTGTGAGATCCGGCAGTCTGCAGGATTTATTTTAGAAGAGTAGCGATTTTCGAATAGTTGTCGCTAATCACAAGCTTTTATTAATTTCTATTTTTAGTCTTGATATTACAGTCTGAGGTAACTGTGAAAATTGAATGTGCATTATTCTTAAAGAAAATTTAATGTTGATTTAAAAAATGTAATGAATTCTTTGGAAAAAAATGTGTGCAAGCAGAGAAAATTGGAGTTGTACACAAAAAACACGGTTTTCTCCAAAGAACCTTTTGAACGGCATATTTCTGGAACGGAGTGAGATATAAATGTGTGGTTGGTGGTGTTGAAATACATTTTTTATCTAGTTTTAAACTTTGAAGGATTGTCATTAACTTGCGATACAGCCTGTATATAAGGACAGTTACTCAGCCCTCTCTACTGAATCCAATTATGATAAACTCCTCCTCTCAAAATCAATGATATAAATGACAAAATTAATAATCATTTATTAGAAACATCTTGCTAAAACTCTATACCGCCAGCAATAAAACCCTTCATACCTGCATCCCTTCCATTATCAACACACTTTTATGACACCACCTTCCATCCGTAGATCCTATACTACCAGCTTCAACTTAATGTTGTTCAAAAACTCCTCCTCCCCACCTATTGCTTTCCCCAAACTTAACTTGATAAACCACAGTCAGAAATGATTTCGCATCCATGAGGCATAGTTCTCCGTCTTCTCATCGGTAAGCCTATTTTCATTTTGTATTAGTTCATTTTATATCTGTATCAATGCTACCCATCTGGGTCTCAAACCAGTATTGATCTACCTATAATTTAAATTCTAGCTACAGCTCATACTAACTGTGTATTGTTTTTCTGTTTTTGAATCTAACTGCATATATAACAATTAGCATTAACTCTGTCCTACTTGTTTTACACCCCCGATGAAGGCTTGAATTTCAAGCCGAAACGTCGAGAGCGACCGAACTCTGACAATTTCTACCTTCGCACAATAACATAATAATAATCTTTCCTGTCACAGGGAATAATAAGTCTATAGAATCATTAAAACCTACTTATATATTAGAGACGAGAACAGATTTATTGGTTAAATAAACGGATAACAATAAATCGGCTCCCAGGACATGAAGACATGCAACAAAATACTAAAGTCGACAATAATGCTAAAAATGCCATAAGAGACAACATTACCAGCGAATATGCAATATTACAGCCAAAAAGGCCGTAGACGCTAGCAGAACGGTGGATTGGGATTGCATTTTTTCCCCTGAAACGAAGAAAGAAAGAAATGTTAAATTCTTCAAAAAGAAACCACCTGTGTTTTTTTTAGCGTCCTCCAAATTATAAAATACTATTCTTTCTTATCTTGCCTGAGATAATTTCTTGAATTAAAAATGATAAACGTTCCCGATCGAGGAAAATAAAAAGCAATGAAAAAAATCCACATTTGCCATTACTTGCAGAAAGAGGATTTTATCTTCTCCCACTCAGCAGAGGAGAAAACCATTGACGTCATTGATATAAAATAATCATAAAATTAGAGGCCTTCATGTCTACCCCTTCCATCTGTCTGGCGCATGAAAGGCATACAAAGTAGACATTGGCATTCGCTTACGAAACATTCATGCGGGTTTCCCATTTTAGAGGAAGTCCTTATGTTCAAATACACGAAATACCGAACTAAAACAACATTTATTCTGAAAACTTTTAAACCTCCCAATTATATTCTTCTGCCATTTACGCTGAGATAACATTAAAGCAGGCCATTCACGTTTCGATTTTCAGTATGACGTGTGGTCCAAATTCCGAAGTTGGATTGGTTGAAGTCTAGTTGGACGAGTCGAAAAAGACAGGTACTTCGGGCAACTTCGGTCTGCTATCGATACATTTATCGGCTAGTGAGCGCCGTACACAGTCGTGAAGACAGACTAAGACTAAAGTCGGATCGCGAATGGTCTTGTTGGAAGTCTAGTTGGAAGAATCGGAACATTTAGAGGGACGACTCGAAGGTCCGACATCCGACTGGCCACGGAGTAGAAGCGTGAGTAGGGGAGTCGGATCAAAGTCGTCAAACTTACCTCAGTCAGGTACTTCGGGCAACTTTGGTCTGCTATCGTACATTTATCGGCTCGTGAGCGCCGTACACAGACGTGAAAACAGAATAGGACTAATGTTGGATCGCAAACTGGTCCACACGTCGGATCGCGAATGGTCTTGTTGGACTGTTGGAAGTCTAGTTGGAAGAGTCGGAACATTTAGAGGGACGACTCGAAGGTCCGACATCCGACTGGCGACGGAGTTGGAGCGTTAGTCGGGGAGTCGGATCAAAGTCGTCCAACTTACCTCAGTCAATGCTGTGATGGTGTGCTGTTGACCTTCGGGCAACTTCGGTCTGCTGTCGTGAAAACAGACAAGGACTAAATTTGGATCGCAAGTTGGATAGCAAGTCGGAGCGTGAGTGGAGTCGACTATCCAACTAGTAGTCCTACTTAAGAACTAGGAGATTCTTTGCTGAGGACTCGTTGACGAAATAAACACCGCAGACTCCGACATCCTGGACATCTGCCCTAGGAAGAATTAGCCGAAACAATGGAGTAGTGTGTGCCACAGTCTGGGAAACATAAACAGAGCTGAAACTGTTTGGAAACGGATAGACAAAGAGCTCGTTCCGAGCAGGTATTTAGCGAGATTGGTCGGTAACAGATGTTCTCTCACGTCCTACTCTTCTCGTCTTGTTTGTTCTTCACTCATTATACCGTTCTCATCGGCTGTGTTTTCAGGATCAAAGCAAGCCGATATGTGATTACCGATACTAATGAGTCTATAATGGAGACAAACTGAAGCAAAATGAACAGTTTCGATACCACGTGTCGGGCGCATTTACATTGATCTTAAATTTAACAATAACTAATTCATTGCTTAGAAACTCAGTCATTTGAAGTCATTCGGCATTTCTTGTACTATTGAAAGTTAACCCTCCTCTATAAACGTTTAAGGTTGACACTCATACATAAACGTTGGGTCGTATCCGACCCAGAGCCATTTTTGGGCCTGAAATGCAATAAGTTATTGGGATTTACGCATTTATTTTCAAATATTAGGTGAATAAAATAAACTTTTAAAACGTAAAAGACAATTCATAAAGGAAAACAAGCATTTGAGTTTAGAAAAATAATTAAAAAAAAAAAAAGTCCGACTCACAGGAACTGCGTCATCTTAGCGCGGTAGAAAACATTTAGTAAATTATTTAGGAGACGTTAAAAAATTAGTAATAACACATACAATATATATATATATATATATATATATATATATATATATATATATATATATATATATATACACGCACACGCAATAACTAAAACTTGAGGAACACATTATATCACATTTCTGTTTTGGTAAAATAATCACAGGCACTGTGGCACACAGTGCCACACTGTGTGCCACAGGGGCAGATGAGGGTCGAATTGAAAAAAATAAACTTCTATATCTTGATATTCCTGATCATCTTGATTTGAGTGCTCCTCGACTCCTTCATCATCATTTGAGAGAATACCATCGTAGGACTCTAAATCTATTTCATCAATTTGGTCTTCTAATTCCGCATCAGATTGCTTCTCTCGTCACCTGAATTCGGCTATAACTTCTTCCATGGTTATGAGTAATTTGTTTTCTCCAGTAGCCATGATTTTTTAATGAAAACCTGGAACAATAGCATCTATAATCAAGTACATTATCATAAACGTTGGTTTGCATCCGACCCGGGGTCGGGAAAAATTTATATTGAGAGATGATTAAAAAAAATATAGTTCTTACCTGAAAGACCTAAACGTTATCTGAGGCTTTCGCGGGATTGACTGAGAGGATACCTGAAGCCCTTGGACTTTCCAGTGCGGGTATGAGGAGATATGCGCAATTTTCCGCGTTGTGGGTCGGATACGACCCGTACGTTTATAAATGAGGGTTAAATATCCTTGAAAAACATTATAAAAAAAGTCAGTATAGTAGGAGCTACGTAAAATAAACAAATTTCTTAGCAACGTGGAAATATTAAGCCATAGAGGCTAGTAAATAACCAAACGGAAATGCTAAGCCCTTAATAATGTGTTAAAGGTTCATGGGGGGGGGGGGGGGTTCTACGTCTTTTGGAATCAACGTTACATGCAAAAACGTTTAAATTTTATTTTATTTTTGACTGCCATTTCTCACAGGTACCTTCTGAGACAATAAAATACTTATTTATATGGCTAGAAAGAGGAACCTATCTTCATTAGAGACAGAGGAAGTATATATTGGATTATCTCAAGGCGAGATATTGAATTTCAAAACGTCCCGTGAATTTGTTTCTTATACATATTTGGCCTGTTCCGGACTGGCAAAAGTAGTTATTGTTTGTATTCGATCGTATTTAGTACATTAGAATTTCTTGGAGTACTGATTTAAGTCTGTTATTGTTTTTGGTATGAAAATATTTAGAATGCTAGTTTACTTAAAAACGCAAACATCTTTTTAAATTTACTTCATTTAATACAATCGTATTTAATAGAATTGTAAATCTTCAAATTAAATGAATCGGCGAAATATCATTGATTCTATATCATTTTTCAAACTCGAGACATAAAATAAAGCATTTTTAATCGTTTTATTTTATTTCTAAACTCCTGAGGCCCATTTGACAAAACGCTCGGACACGTGTCGAGTATTTTTCGGTGCAACATCACCAAAAAAGTACGACTCGCGGGAACTGCATCATCTTAGCGCGGCTCCTGTTCATATCCCTATTGTCATTTGAAAAGCTTAGAATAGAAACAGATAATATTTTCCTCGGCCTTTGTTCAAAGGGTTTTATGACTGGTCGGGTCCGCCAGACCCTAGAATCCTCTTCTACCGATACTTCATTTCATACGTTTCAATGAATTGGAAAATATCAAAATTATTCACATATTCCTGTGTTCTTTTACTATAGTTATAATTCTACAAATAAAATCAATTAAAAAATAAAATAAAAAACCAACAGAATAAAGTCAATTGAAAATATTCAAAAGACGTCATCGAATCTCTTTCTCTTGGCAAGCTATGTTTCTAACAATGAATTGTTTTTCTTATTTTACTTAATCTTTTTTATTGTCAAATACATTATCCAACTTTAAGCAATTAAAAAATAACAAGGAATAAAAACAGACAAAAAGAACTGTTCGAATAAACGAAATCAATTACTTCAAAGTTTAAGCACTTATTTCTCCGATTGACATCGCTTATTCAAAACTTTATTCAGAATTTTTTTTGTAGACCATTTAGTAAGCTTTCGAATGGTAACCTTTCGCTTCCCTAATTTTCAACCGTTTTCGAGATATTATTGAAAGTATACGAAGTGCCCAAAACTTTTCATTATTTTTAGCAACAGAAAAGGGGTCTCATTTTACCTATCCTGTTTTACACACAAATACATTTTCGTAACATAAAAAATTACAAAAATAAATAGCAATAAAAAACTAAGGGAAAGAGACAATAATTACAAAAAGAACGACAAAAACCCGTTCATAAGAGCTAAACAGACGTATTTGAAGTTTTAAGCACTTATTTCTTCGATCGAGATCACCTAATCAAAAATTGTTTCAGAATCTTTTTTGTAGAGAATTTAGAAAGCTTTCAAATAGTTTCTATCCACTGATCATAATTTCCCAACCGCGTTCGAGATATTGATGAAAGTAAACGAAGTTCCCAAAACTTTTCATGTCTGTTCATAAAATATTTTATTCTAACCCTTCTTTAACTCCAAACGTAACCAAAAGTTTAACATGTTAGTTTTGATGAAATTCAAACATGCAAAAAATGTGTTAACTGTATCCCATGATTGTAAGTACCAAAACCAAGCTAGGCTTTGTATTTGTGTCGGCAGATACCTGGGGTATATTTACAACTCTTGAGGATTAACTCGTAGCAGGTACATTTTTTGTGGACCTACAGGCAGTGAACGGACTCTCTATTCCCTCATAGTATCTAACCTGTGTGAAGTTGAATATTGTTTCTAATTATACGTATCCTGTTTTATTGACAAATACATTTGACTACTATAAGCAATTGCAAACACTAGGGAATATGCCAAAGAACTCGGAGTAGGAGCCTCGACAGTTTCAAGTCATTTGAAGGAAATTGGCAAATCCAAAACTGAAATTTCATACGGTACAGCCTGATATATTTCTAGCAATGAATTGTTTTTCTTATTTTTATTAATCTGTTTAATTGTCAAATACATTATCCTACTATAAGAAATGACAAAATAACAAGGAATAAAAACAAAAAAGAAGAACCGTTCAAATAAACGAAATCAATTACTTCAAAGTTTAAGCACTTATTTCTCCGATTGACATCGCCTAATCAAAAATTGTTTCAGAATCTTTTTTGTAGAACATTTAGTAAGCTTTCGCATGGTAACCCTCCGTTTGCCAATATTTCAAACAGTTTTCGAGATATTAGGGAAGGTATACGAAGTTCCCAAAACTTTTCATGTCTGGTAATAAAATATTTTATTTTAATCCTTCCTTAACTCCAAACGAAACCAAAATTTCAACATATTAGTTTTAATGAAAGTAGAACATGTAGAATATGTTTCAACTGAATCCTATGATTCTAAGCACCCAAACCAAAAACGGTATTCGAAAACTATTTTTCTAATTTTATCGAAAACGGTTAAAGCTATCGCCTTGGAAATGGTTTCATTCGTTTTCCTAGCTCAAGAAGCCTATAAAACGAGTACTTACAAGCTTATGAAGTCAAAAACGTAAGCGTTACGATTTTTTTTGCGCGAATTTCGTCCCAAACGCCATCTTCCAGTGGGCGGATTCTGCTGGTTAACGAACTTGACCTTTCAAATTGGACGACGGATTTTTGTACCAAATTTCATCACAATCGGACCATTAGGGAAGCCAGAAATGAGCGAACAGACAAATACATATATATATATATATATATATATATATATATATATATATATATATATAAATATATACATATATATATATATACAAATTTGAACCACCGTTATTTTCGGTTTCTAGGGGTTCTGAAACGCGAAATTTTCTAGTCGGCACTTTCGGATTGTTTCATTGTATCAACCCTTATAAGCGGGGTTCCTCCCTATGGGGGAGGGAGGAACCGCGCTAAAAATACCGACCGGATGTAGTTTGGAGTTACGTAGATTTAATATTATTTAGCTCGAAAACGGTTGGGAAATCGAAACTATTCGAAGAAACAAAATAGTTTGTGTAATAGAAAAGATCTTCAAAAGTGTCGATTTTGTTATTTTAAACGGATTTTGGTCTCTATTTGCCTCACTTATTATTTAAATATCACGAAAACGATTAAGAAATCGTGGTAAATTTTACGTATCTACTCAATAGGTGTTCGCTTCACTCCGCTCATTATATGTAAGAAGTCTACCCCGTGAGGTGCTGCCACCTAGCGGTGTGCCCGGGAACTACTTGCCCGCGGCAGTACGAACTGCACGCAAAGACAAGTTGGGAAGATATAGTCGCCTAGAAAAAGCAGCGAGTCTGGAGCATCCAAGTTTTTCTCTCCCCAAGTTTCATGCACCAATTATGGAGGAGTAAACATCTAAGCCACCCAGGACGAGCGAAGGGAGCAGGAATGGTGTTGGCCAGCCCACCAGGATTGGAGAAAGAAGAAAATGCAGCACATTACAGGGCTTATACATTATGCTTAAACACATAATCTTCAAGACACCAGGTACCTCTCTTAATTTATCATTTATGAAGATCCAGCAAAACCATTCAACAGTTCAACCATCAGCAGCAACTCATCATTTATCATAATCCAAAATTTAACTAACCCAATAACAATAAATATGTTCCTGCTTTTGGCCTTACACCCCCATCTAATTAATTATATTTTCCAAAATAAATCCTGATTTTAAATTCAGCCTATGTACAAATCTCTGCAGTCCTTCACCACCAGTGGTCTACTCTAAACCATATAAAAAATGGTAGAGTGACCACAATCGCAAACATGGTCCTCCGGGCAGAGATTTGTACCAGTAAATCGTAAACATGGTCCTCCGGGCAGAGATCTGTACCAGTATATCATAAACAATGGTCCTCCGGGCAGAGATCTGTATCAGTTACATAATTTTGGTAAAAATAGTCTTATATTCAGGCAATAAAAAATATATTGATATGGATTTATGAATTAATTGCTATCAAATATTATTATTTTCAAATCACATCAAGTCTATACCATTTTGTATTAATTATCATGAACTAATCAGTTTAAAAATTCACTTCATGATCCAAATCAGACTTGATCATTTTTCAAATGTGTTGCTTAGACTATTTTAATGTTTAAATAATTTCTATAAATGTTTGAAGACATATTTAACTCAAGTAATTGACATTAGCCCAACATGAGAACTTACATTCAATTATATTATTAAATTATTCAATTATTGTCTCATGTTCATCTCTCAATTACCTTATAGATTTTATTCTTTATATTTTTAATTGAATCACAATATGTTCTTCAATCATTTATTAATGATCTGGGTAGACAATAAGATTCTCATAAATATCATTTATATCTTTATTTTCTAGACATGTATCACATCAGGTATTATTATTATTTCACATAAAGTCAATTCATTTGTTATTCCACACATAAACACCTATTTAAAACACAATTCTTCTTCCACTGTGACTGATCCTCATGGTTTTCTCAAACTAGGGAGGCTTCGCTCAGCTAGCTGCTTCTCCACCTAGACTCAGTCCATAGAGGTAGTGGTTGCCAAGTAAAGTTACAGTGGCCCCGCTCTCGTGACGTCACACTCTCCTTAATTTCTTCTCGTGACAGTCACCTTATGTATGATGTGTTTTAAATTGCTTTGATTATTTTAATGGTTTTTATTGACTTTAGCTTAGCCTGTTGTATTAATGTAATCCAATTATCTTACTCTATTTTAAGGTTTCGTCTGCTCAGCCCGTTCTCTTCTCAAGTTTTATTTATTTTGTTGTTCTTATTGGTACCTGAACATTTTCTATCTCTATTTTATCTTGTGCTTCTTCCTTTTGCTCTATTGTTCTCATTCTTTTATTTGTTTGGCTAACTCCTTTCTCCGCTCCTGCTCGATCTGGTTGGCTGCTTTGTTTTGTTTTGAATATGCCTGAAGATCAAGACGCTCAAAGGCGTCAAGCGACGAAATCCTCTGATTATCTTAATCAAGCCAACGCACTTGAACGCAAAATGCGCCTTTTAAAGCGCAACATCATTGGAATTGGCGACATTACATTGAACGATATCGCAGATGACGACATACGGAGCTTCGAGGCGAGATATCTCGTCGCGAAGGAAGAGTGGGAGGAATTCTGCTGCACATGGGACAAACGCGACTCACTACATCTGCTTTTGGGAGAAAGCGATATTTTCCCTAATAAAGATTGGGATGCGGTATACAGCAAGCTACGGTCTGAAATTATCGCTGCTAAAGCCATTCTACTCTCCCTCAAGGACTGCGACTCTTCAAGGAAAGCTGAAAAAACCGAATTGCCAACAATGACCTCCCGCGGTCCCGAGCTCGATAAGATCCCAATTCCCACGTTCTCAGGTGACCTCCTACAATGGACCCACTTCAGAGACACGTTCCGCTCCATGATACACGATCGCAAATCTCTCAGCAAAATTGAGAAATTTCATTATCTGATAGCAGCTCTCAAAGGAGAATCCGCGTCATTAGTTTCCAATTTCACCATCGCGGATGAGTCCTACGATCAAGCTTGGGAGAAGGTAACAAAGACCTACGACAACCCTCGAGTATTAGCTCGTCTTCTAGTTCATCGCATCGTGGATTGTGAAGTTACCTCTGCCAAATCGGAACAGCAGAAATATGATAGGTTTCTTACAGGCGTTGCTGATAGTATCGAGGCCTTTAACGCTCTCAAACTCGAGAATCCTTGCGAATTCATATTGTCCACATTAGCCCTGCGCGCTCTTGACGCTGAAACGAGGAAACAATTCGAATTATCTCGAGAGTCCAGCAAGGACCTTCCGAAAACTGAGGACGTAATAACATTCATTCGCCAAAGGAAACTCGCCCTCAAGATGTCACAGGATGTATCAGGAACAAGCTCAAGCAGTAGGTCCTCATCGAACTCTCGTGTTAGCTGCCCCAACAGAAACTCCTCGCGGTACAAAGCGGTTTCATTTCACACCAGCAGCGATTCCTCGGATTCTCAAAGTTCTAAGTCCCGAGAAACCAGTCCTAAGCCCGTTCAATGCCTTTTCTGCCAAGGCGCCCACACCTGTGCGAAGTGCGAAAGATTTAAGAAACTTCCTGTAGAGCAACGGGCATCGATAATACGTTCTTGGAAGGTGTGTTTCAACTGTTTAAAAAAAGGGCACAGAGTTGGAAACTGCCGTTCCAAATTTCGCTGCATCTACTGCAGGAGTAAACACCACTCACTGATCCATCGAGATGATCGTGGAGTCACCAAGGATGAGGAACCAGCTCATGACAAAAGACAATCTCCAGTCGCAGACACTCAAGACAAGTCCTTCATCGGTTTTGGCTCAGCCCAGAAATCATGCTCAAGGAGCACCGTACTCCTCGGAACCGTGCGCACCTTGATTAGAGGTTCAAGAGGTGATTTCCACACCGCACATGCTCTCCTCGACTCGGGCAGTCAAAATACCTTCATGACTTCCTCTCTCGCAAAGAAGATAGGTGCTAAGATTTTCCCTTCCAAGGTTTCCATCACAAGCCTCGCAGGATCAACCCTACCAGCGCACCTAGTAAAAGGATCCACACACTGCGTTTTACGCCCACTCGTTGGAGACAAAGAGTTAAAGGTATCACCGTTGGTCATCGATCACATTACATCTAAGTTGCCCAGTATCAGCCTACCAACATCACTTTCCAGCAAGCTTATGGATTTACCCTTGGCCGATCACCAATTTGGAGAGTCTAAACCCATCGACATACTGTTAGGAGGAGATGTCTTCCATCAAATTATTTCCGGCGCATCTAAACCCTCTGACATCGATGGTTTGTCATTGTTGCCCACCAAATTCGGACTCGTTGTCGCCGGCACATTGAATGATCACCCCTCTACTTCTCATCACTCATTCTTTATCGAAAGGCATCATTCAATTGAGGATGACATGAAGTTGTTTTGGGAGATTGAAGAGCCCAAACCTGTTGACCGAACCGACCCCGAAGATGCCTATTGCGAGGAATTTTACTCGAAGACACTTTCTCGAGATGACGAGGGACGATTTATAGTAAGACTGCCCTTCAAGGAAGGCGTTCCGATCGGCGACAACAGAGATATTGCATACCGCCGTTTCTACGCTCTGGAAACTAGATTCCGAAAGGATCCCGAGTTTTTTCATAAATATTCCGAATTCATGCAGGAATACAGGGACCTCGGACACATGTCTCCTGCAACAACTAAGTCCTCGTATCTCATCCCTCACCATGGCGTTTGGCAGGAGGGCCCCCACGGCGACATGAAGCTGAGGGTAGTTTTCGATGCGTCATGCCCTTCGTCATCAGGTTACAGTCTCAATGACACACTCCTATCGGGACCCAAGCTACAAGAAGATTTGTGCAACATTCTGATCCGTTTTCGCCTCTATGCCATCCCTCTATGTGCCGACATGGTTAAGATGTATCGCCAAGTTGTCGTTCACGAAGAAGACAGAAAATTCCAGCACATCCTGTGGCGCGATTCACCCAACAAGGCAATTCAGGTAATGGAGCTCAATACCGTAACATATGGGCTTAAGTCAAGCGCATATCAAGCTCTTCGAACCGTGAGGCGACTTGTAGAAGTCCATGGGTCAGAATTCCCCTTAGCCGCAAGTCGCGTCTTAGAGAACTGCTACGTTGACGACCTGTGCAGCGGAGCTGACACCCTAGAAGAAGCTCTTCTACTTCAAAACCAGTTATGCGGTTTATTCGCAAAAGGCGGATTTACCCTCAGCAAGTGGGCTTCGACCGAACCAATGCTTCTTCCTGCCAAAGAACTACATAGCGAATCTGTAGCCATCAGAATCGACGACTCCACCAAAATATTAGGTCTACTTTGGCGTTCATCTAACGATTCCTTTTCCTATTCGGTCAAACCCCCTCATCCTTGTCCGGTCACTAAACGGCACATGCTGTCGTCAATATCGCGTATCTTTGACCCACTTGGACTGCTTGCTCCTGTAGTCTTCATCGCCAAGTCATTGCTCCAAGAGGTCTGGAAAGCGAAGACCGACTGGGACGAAGAACTCCCACACGATCTCCAAGCTGCCTGGATGGAACTTACAACCGATTGGCTAGTCCTGTCCTCTATCTCGATTCCACGACACATCACTGAACCCCTAGCTGTTCGCCGCTTGGTTGGCTTCTGTGATGCATCATCAAAAGGGTACAGCGCTGCCTTGTACTTGCACTCCATGAGCTCAGATGGCGAAGTCAAGGTCTCGTTTGTCAAAGGAAAAACCAAAGTATCTCCTTTAAAGTTCACATCAATGCCACATCAGTTGCACAAGGATGCCTCGATGAAAAAGGGGACAGATTATGTCCACATTTCACCTTTCTTCGATGAACAGGGGATCCTCAGGGTGGGCGGCAGATTGAAGAATTCACCCAGGAAGATTTCAACCCATCATCAAATCGGGAGACCTCGTGATCCTTGTGGAAAGAAGACCACTTCTAGGACAATGGGCCGTAAGACGAGTCACATTCACCTACCCTGGTCGCGACGGAATCATTCGCGTTGTGGATGTCCTAACCCCCACCGGCAAGACTTTAACTAGGGCAGTTACGTCCGTTGTTCCTTTATTTCACGCTGAAACGGAAGATCGTTCAGCTAGTTGAATGTCCAAGTTTGGCTCTTTTGTTTTCGTTATTCTTCTTCATTACGGAATTTGTTTACTTTGTCCTTATTTTAAACCTTTTTTTTTTGGAAGTAGTTTCAATTTGTATTTGGTACACCTATTTAACGCCACATACATTAGAAGTTTTTTTACCCTCATTATTGTATTTTTGTTTATGTACTCTTTTTCATTTCTGTGTTGTTTGTAGGTTGAACCAACTTGTACGCACCCTTGTAATATTTTCTATTTTTATTTTTTGTATTGTAAATTAGCTTAAACTAATTTAGGTGGGCGGTTTGTTCGCTTCACTCCGCTCATTATATGTAAGAAGTCTACCCCGTGAGGTGCTGCCACCTAGCGGTGTGCCCGGGAACTACTTGCCCGCGGCAGTACGAACTGCACGCAAAGACAAGTTGGGAAGATATAGTCGCCTAGAAAAAGCAGCGAGTCTGGAGCATCCAAGTTTTTCTCTCCCCAAGTTTCATGCACCAATTATGGAGGAGTAAACATCTAAGCCACCCAGGACGAGCGAAGGGAGCAGGAATGGTGTTGGCCAGCCCACCAGGATTGGAGAAAGAAGAAAATGCAGCACATTACAGGGCTTATACATTATGCTTAAACACATAATCTTCAAGACACCAGGTACCTCTCTTAATTTATCATTTATGAAGATCCAGCAAAACCATTCAACAGTTCAACCATCAGCAGCAACTCATCATTTATCATAATCCAAAATTTAACTAACCCAATAACAATAAATATGTTCCTGCTTTTGGCCTTACACCCCCATCTAATTAATTATATTTTCCAAAATAAATCCTGATTTTAAATTCAGCCTATGTACAAATCTCTGCAGTCCTTCACCACCAGTGGTCTACTCTAAACCATATAAAAAATGGTAGAGTGACCACAATCGTAATCAATAGGTTTAAAATAGTTCTTAAGAAATCGGTGCTTAAAACTGAAATTATTCAAATAGAAGCAGCATATGTTTTAAATTAGTCTCATTAACAATGCCAGAGTCTCCCCGTAGTCTAGTAGCCAACGCCATGAACACTTATGAAGGAGATGGGGGTTCGAGTCCCACCAGAAGCAGGGATTTTTCTCATTTCACGGCCATTTGAGAAAATTCTCTACTATACAATGAATATCGGCAAACAAAACATCTATAGACAATAGAGTGTAAAACATTAGATTTAGAACTTTTAGGATATATTTTTTGGTAATATTTATAATTTTAGAAGTCCATTCGACAAGCAAAGACAGAAGGACCGAAAATGACCCCCGTTAAAATTTATATATATATATATATATATATATATATATATATATATATATATATAAATATATATATATATATATATATATAAATATATATATATATATTATATATATATATATATATATATATATATATATATATATATATATATATATGTCTGTTAACACGATAGCGGCCAGAGTTTTTGTTTTTGCTTCACGAAACGTGGTGTATAACGTTCAATTAGCAAACGATTGAACGAGTTCGTTAACCACCAAAATTGGTCCACCTGGAAGCGGGTTTACCCCGGACCCAAAACACTAATTTGACCATGCCAGCCGTAGTTTATGTTATATTTCAACGAAACTTGGTATTCTTTATTTTGATCTAAAGAGAGAAATACGTTGTAAAAATAAACTAAATCGGTTCATTAGGAGGGGGGGTTTACTCTGGACCCACAATACCAATTTGCCACTGCCTGCCGTAATTTTTGTTACATTTAAACGAAACTTGGTATTCGTGGTGGTAATCAACAGAGAAAAATGGGTTGTAAAAATAAACTAAATCGGGTTATTTGGAGGGGGGTTTACTCCGGACCTAAAGTACTAATATACTCATAACGGTCGTAATTTCTGCTGTATTGTAACAAAACGCGGTATACGTCGTGGGTATCTCATGAGAAAGAAGTGTTGTCAAAATGAAGTAAATCGTTCTATTGGAAAGGAGGGTTTACTTTAAACTCTGTTTCATTACAATTAGCCTGCCAGACGTAGGTTCCCAAAGCCGCCGCAGGGAGCGCTATCTCCCACTAGGGGGTTCCTGCGTCAGATCAAAAGACGGAAAATGAAGTTTTTGTGTATTCATTAAGTAGTACAGTATCATGTAATAACATAACTCTGGAAGCAAATTATTTACAAAATTAATAATTGAACAGTCCTCATAAGAAATGTAAATGAGCAGAACTATTTACGTTTTTATTTTATTTATATAGGTTATTTACAGCAAATTATTCAGTAATGTAGTCTGCACTACAAAAATTCTGAGGAAAGTGCTTAGTTATGCAGCTCCTGCGTGACAGACTTTTTTTAGAAAGACATACGATTACATCAATTATTTAGAAGCAAGAATATACAAACAAATATATATAAATATACGTGTGTGTGTTGGCAGCCTCAAAGGAATTCATTGTTTGAGTATTTAGGAACAATTATTGGGTTTGGAATTTTAGTTGATAATGGAAGACATTAATTGATAAAGAGAACCTATTGATAAGTGGTGGCTCCTTATTTTTTGTTCTAACAAAACGATATTATCTTAGATTTAGTAATTAGGAGGACAATTTGAGAGGTCACTAAGTCAATTACATCGTAGCGTGGGAACCTCTTTGTAATGTGGGGCGGGTGTCAATCTGTGACGTAAGAGTTGTCATTATATTATCATAAGCTTTGATAAGAGTCAATTTAGTTTGATAAGGCCCTTGTTTACTCTCGAATGTCATTCACGGTTTCAAGATGAAGGAAAAAGAAAAAAAAAATCAAAACAGGAAAGGTTTTATTTTCTGCCGGTATGTGAATGAGTTTTTGATCAGTTGGCAATAAAAAGGCCAAATACTCTAGAGAGAGCATAAAAAGTTCAATCCATTTGTAATATAAAACAGACGGAACCACGCTGTGTTTCCGTTTCTATTCCTTGTGTCATTCGGAAAGGTTAGAATAGAAACAGTCCTTAGTTTGTTGTGATCCGTCATAAAAAAGTTAGTCTTATTTGTAATTGTGTTTTTACAGAGCAAAGTTGACAAAGGCGGGTTAATAATTTCCGTTTAGGATACTATCGGTTTCCCGTTGTGGGGCCTAAGATCTTCTCTTTGAGATTTTATCTTTTTCACAAGAGAAAAGACAGGAAACAAACAGACGTTTTAGACTACTATATATACTACATTGACTAGATTTTCTCTCCAAATTATCTTTACAGAACAAGAGACGGATATACACTACTATACTTCAGCCCACCTGGACGTACGGCTTGGAAGTCTGGGGGTGTGTCAAGCGATCCAATATCCTCAGAACCCAATCCCTCCAATCCAAAAAACTCCGTAAAATAGTCAATGCTCCATTCTATGTCTCAAACTTCACTATCCATAACGACCTAGAAATCTCCATTGTCCAAACCCTGTCCAAAACCCGATACCTTAACTTCCACTCCCGTTTGCCTGGTCACTACAATCCCCTAATCAACAAGCTATCCTCATCCTCCATTCCCGGTAACCCTCGCCGACGCCCCAAGTGCAAATCGCCTAGAGATGTATTGTAATTAAACCTTGTAAAATAATGTAAATATAATAAATGTAAATACTGTAAATAGCTACTATAAAACAAAATGTAAACCTAAGATAAAATTCCAAGCAAATAGGTTTTGGCCAATTGGCTCTTTTTCCTGTCGGTCCTACATGTAATCTTTTTGTGAGCTTAAGAATTATAAAAAATACATGATGTATTGTATAATTAGCAAATAAAGATATATATTTTGTAAATATATATATAATATAACTGTTAAACTGTTGGGTGACATAAGATGGTAAGAAAACGCGCTGACATGACGCAATTCCTGCTCGGACTTTTGTAGTTTTCCTAGTTAGGTTAATAATTTTAGAATACTACACATTTTATTCCAAGATTATAATCCATTATGCCTGTGATTGTAGATACCTCTGTAGTAACGAAACATGTTGGCAGTAAATGGTAACCGTTATTTGAAGACCTCTTTGCTAACATCCTGACAGGTAATAATAATGGCTCCCTAGAAGCATCTCGAATTGAAGGAGAGACCACAAGAAATGGCTCGGGAAATGTATCTACAATAACTTAGTGAAGTTCTTGGCATTAGTTCTGCACGTCAAAGCGTCCTCATTCAGTGATGACTTCATAATCCTTAACGGAAGATTAAACACCGGCGAATGGTTTAGCTCATTACCCTTGGGGGTTATTTGTAGTCGCCAAGTCAGGCATGATGGGATCCTCTCACAATAGCAGGGAGAGGAGAACGGGAGAGGAGTCGAAAGGTGTTGAGGCGAAATCATGGATGGCAAATCTTCACATCTCTCTCTTTCCCTCTGAGGGTCCTATTTCTGCTTCTAAGGATGCTTCTTTATAAAAAATAATTTCTTTATTTATTGCTGGATCCCAACGGAGGCGAATAGCAAATTAGTTGGTCCATATGGAAACGTCAGTTTCCAATAAAATTATAAGATTAATAAATAACTGATAATAGATAAGCATAACGTAATGAAATTGAATATAATTTAGGAAAAAGTAGAAGTCGAAATAAATTTAAATAACAAATATAGAAAACAAGTAATAAAAAAAAAGAAGAAATAAAATATGAGCCTTCTGCTCAAGTTATTTTTAACACGTCTTTCTAATCAAATACCGAATTTCGTAGAAATATAACAGAAATTACGACTGGTATTATTAAATAACTACTTTGGCACCGGAGTACACCCAACAACAACGTAGAAATTTCGTTTAGAGTCTTCTGCTCAAATTCGGGACCATAAATATGCTTTATAGGGTCTTTTTTACTTTAGGTACACCAGTTAATTTTTCATGTTATTAGTGATTTCAGTTACCAAGTCATATGATCTTTATTGATGGTTATAGAACCTCATACAATTTGCTATTTGAAGAAGGTAATTCATGTGGAGGAGGAGGTACGAAAAAAAGGACCTTTTTGAGACAATTTTAAAATGATTGGCCCCCAAAATGAAATTTTGTTGTATATTACAATTTCTGGTAGGTAATACTTACATTTTAAATAAATGTTGTTGTTTTTGTATATAACCTTTTTTCTTTTAAAGTAGACATATGTTAATAAATAACAGTATGATAAATCACTAATAACATGAAAAGGTAACTGGTGTACCTAAAGTAAAAAAGACCCGCTTTATGTCCACCCGACAAACTTATGTAATGTAGTGCATAACATACAGTCTTCTTTTTCGTACATGGCCGCCGCGCATGCGCGAACGCCAGCGGACAATTTTTTGTAACGTTTTTTTTTCAGTTTAATCATCGCTAAAGCATATTTATGCTAAAAAACTTACATCAACTGAAAGATTAAACAATTTCCTAGTTTCCTTGTTTGTAAGTGTTCAGATATTTGGTTGAAGTAATGGATAAAATCGGTCAAAAGTATTGTAAGGTCAGTCGGAAAGAGTAATTGTTGTCTTCTTCGACAGTATAAGTATATGTCCTATGCTTAGTAGTTCGTTAAATTGTCTGCAACTGCTGGCGATCTACCTAAATATTGTTAGACCATGACCGATTGACTCTTAGAAGCTGCAAGTATGTGCGATGCAAATATTGTCCTCTAGGTAGGGTGCAACGAGGTATAAATGCTATCTCGTCCGCACAGTATGAAATTTTTACAGTCAAGATAAGTGTAATTCTGCTCTAAAATGCCACTGAAAATACTCATAATTATTCAAAATTTCCTCTAGTGTCTAAACTTAACTAAGGAGAGACTTTAGATGTGTGGCATATCCTCAGAATGCTTTTCATAAGATGGTACTTAATTACCGAGTGCTTATCGCAAGCATGATGACATACATACGTTCGTCAGTTAGTCTATTATGATTTTTCTTCATTTCAGAAAATGCAGGCTCAAAGAAGTAAGTTGACTCGAACATTGCCTTAAGTTGGCGGGCACTTTTCCTTAGATTCGGATATTTATCTAACAAAATTTTGAAGCAGATGCTGTGGCTTCGAGACGTTTATCTGCACTAATTCCTTTTCAACAGAACATGAGTCCATGATTGACTGACTTGCTGTTTCAGTAGCTAAGTCCTCAATATTTTCCCTAGGGAGGTTTCAAGGAAAGGTTGATAGAAACCAGTAAATTTCTCATCCTTTACTCTCAAAAATTTGAAAGACAATACACTCTCTACATAAGCATAAAACATTGTACTGTGGACCAGGTCATAAAGGAATAGGGAAAAAATCCACGCGAAAATAGCTGCTGAACAGACAGAAATAGGTAGGGCGGAAATTTTACATGAAAACATAAACAAAATTACTAATAATTTTTTGTTGAAATTCTGGGATTACTCCTGGCCGAAACTTACGGTGAAGAATCTACGTACTATAAATGAGGAGCTTAGTATCAAAGTTGGACAACTCCACTTTTGCTTTTTTTACAGGAGGGGCAAAAAACCATATCTACTATATTGATGTCAGTATCATGGTGATTTTTTTATATGTTATTCTTATAGGCTTCTTATTATTTCAAAGGCACTAAAAAATTATATAAGTATTAAGGCCGTATTTACACTTTAAATAGTGGAGTTGTCCATGTTTGAAACCAAGTAATGGAGTTGTCTGTTTTTGAAACCAAAGGGAGCCATTTGAAAATTGAACCTATCCTCTTTTGAAACCAAACAAATATGAATTTGGTTTGCTCGAGGGTGTTTTAATATAATGTAATTATGTCTAATGTATTAAATCAAAATTATATAGTTAAATAATTACATGAAAAATGTTATTTAAATACAGTTTGACAAAACTGAAATGAAACTAAATTATCCTTATTTTATTAAGTTCAGAAAAAAAGTGGTACTTAGCTATCCTCTTCGCACAGTTTTACCTATAACTACATGTATTGAAGTTGCTGTGCTATAATTTTCATCGCAGTACTCAGCCATACCTGTGCACAGCTAATAAAATAAAGTTATCAATTAGCGATGCGATTATTTTATGAAAAACGAGTTAACCATTAGTATTTTCTGCAGAGAGTTGTTGAAAAGTTTTTAATAGCAAATAACTGAACATTAACGATGAGATCTATTTAATATCTAGTGTGAAACTGTTTTATTTATTTGTTATACGCGAAAATTTAAATAAAGAGGAATATGTCGAGAACAGTTACCAGTACCACATTAGCTGTTAATTTATTTACTAATATTTTAAATTAAATACCGGCTGTTTTTCACGGTTGTTGTTATATAAAGCCCGTTTATTAATAAAATAATTATTCTATAGAATTGGTAATGGTCTCATTCGACTCGGCACAAAAGAAATTCTTCAAAAATCATACCTAAATCAGAAAGATTCAAGTACCTAGAGGTTTTGTCCCAAAATCCGGCATTCGGAACCACAGTGTGCCGGATAACAGCTAGTTATTAATAAGAATTATCGCCAAATGCACTTATATCAAGTAACTATAAACATTCAGCCATGATGAATGCAAGCTTCTCATTGGCTACTGATGGAGTTGTCATTTTTTGAAACCAAACTATGTTGGAATTGTCCATATTTTGATTCTGAACGGTTGAAATAAACGCTATTTTACCTATTTTCTGTCCGTTTTTAATGAAAACCCGTTGTAAAATCGAATGCAGCATAAAAATCCACTTAAGAATCGACAAAAATCTCAAAACTGAAAAAAATGGAGTTGTCCAACTTTGATACTAAGCTCCTCAAATCATAGTGTTAAATATTGACCATCGAAATATTGAGCCAATAAAAGAGACGACTTGGGGCTATTCAAGACTCACCAGCGCCTAATGAGAAGACGACAGACATTATCGTTAGACATTTTTAATACAGAATTGACAATAAAACAAATACTCACACACAAAACTTCCATTCAACACGTCTCAACATGTAATGAAGGTAGCGAGTAAAGACAGTATTTTAACATATCTACAAAGCACAGGATTATACGATCTCTTGTAAAGGTCTAGAACAGAGTTTAATGACACTACTTTTTTCCAGTAATAAGTTCAATTATATTTGAAATAAATTAATTAATCAAATATGGATATTTACAAAACATTCCTGGTTTATTCTTAGACTTACCTTAGTATGCTTATTTTCCACAAAACGAAGCACGTAGAATAAATTAATAATGTAAATGTTAAATTTTGTACTTCATCCATGAGGTATCCAGAATAATTGTTAGAGGTCGCACCTACTTTGGATGGATGATTCATTCTTAACAATCCAAGAACTGGAACTGGTTCCACAAATATAGAATTATTATAATGACTAAAAGTCCATTATTTGGCTAGTCCAAATGTCGTCCACAGCGAGCAGCTGATGATGATACAATGATGCCGAAACACCATACATCAAGATGACTGCCATATAGAATCACCATACAGGAGCTAATGTGTATTAATAATAGCTCTCTGCTTGAAGAGCAATCGACCATGAAGCTAGGGTAGCTAAGGACCCTCCATGGATAGGCTGTATGACCTGATAGATTTGGAATTAATGGGCCACTCCTCTCAAACTCCTTCCTCAACCATTATAGCCTCAACAAGGGGAGAAATGCACCGTGAATATGGCTATATATATATACCAATATTATCTGCATTTCGGCTCCCGGTAATGGGTTTATTCCCGTTATTATATTTATTAAACGATATTCGGTGTTACTAATGGTCCATGTACTGTTAATCACTTACTTTCAGCTAGTTACATCAGTGTTGCAATGATTTACTTATGCCATTATCATTAAGCTGCAGCCTGTACTTTCCAAAGATTTTTTTATTATTTATTATTAAGGTGCTTCTACTACCTAGGTCATTAGCACCATTGAACGTTGTTTTATTTTTAACAAATGATAAAACAAGTTTTATAATTAAGCAATATTCTATATTTTATGTTGACATATTTTTGGGACTTTTTTTTTGGGGGGGGGTTAAGTTTTACCCTAAGATATTTTAGATCCTTTTAACAAATATCGGATCTAACCTTAAATCTACATCTAAACCTAAAATTCTATTTACATAATATTAATTACACATTTACACGCAAACATACAAATCACAACCACACATAATAAATACAGTCACACTAAACAAACCGCACTCATTCATTAAATACGTTCGCTCTTTTCAGAATAAATACGTAAATAAATTTATAGGCTTTTTACATATGTACACTCTATACTCAGGCTATTACAATAGATTATAAATTTTAAGGTCTTTTAGGTATTCTATTACTTTTTTCACGGAGGCTTCTTTTTTGGACAACAGATCCTTAAGAGTAGTCGGGAGTTTGTGTCGGTCCCTGGCATCCTGGAATTCTGGGCGGACTGCCTAGTGGACTACTAGGATATGCCGAACATCGAGAATGCTGTCACAATGCTCGCACTGAGGCCGGCGTCGTCCAACCAGATGATGCCCATGCGTGAGACGGGTATGACCGATCCGTAACCGGGTTATTACCACCTCCTCTCGCCTGTGCATACCAGCAGTAATAGTCTTCGTCGTAACAGAACTCTCGATATTCGCAAGAAATGTGTCTTTACTACTGTATTCTTCTTGCCATTTTATTTTAGCCAGGTGTCTTAGGAATAGTTAATAGTCACTGATATGTAATGGAGAGGCAGGATCAGCCGCCAAGGACGAGGCCTGCCTCGCCAACACATCGGCTTTTTCATTTCCTTCAATGGAAGTATGCCCTGGCACCCAGAGAAATTTAACAATACTTCCTTTACTAGCTAAATTACTTAATAATATTAATATTTCCAGGAGCAGTGGATCCCTAGTAAACTTTGTTTTCACAGCAACCAGAGAACTGTGGGAATCCGTGCACAATAAAATGTTTTGCTTCTCCAGATTTCCACACCTCTCTAGGGCTATTTTTATGGCCAGTAATTCCGCATGGAAGATACTAGTCTGTTGATGTAAAGGGACCGCTAATTGTGTTTCATTTTCTATCAGTATCCCACAGCCAGTTCCTGTTTCTGTTTTTGAGCCATCCGTGGAAATTACAATATGTTCCGAATACTGTTGTAGCTTCTCAAGGAACATTTTTTGGTACATCGAGGGAGCAGTGTCCTGCTTCCCCAATTGAGCCAAAGTGAAATCAATATGTGGATCTGGGAGCATCCATGGACTGATGACCGACGGTCGCATGTCCATCAGATTTAGCCAGGCTCCACCGTAAGCACTTAGGGTTTCTTGCGCTCGGACCGCCTTAACCTGAATATATCTGGTGTAGTATTATCTGTCATAATAGCCTGCATAAAATGGTTGGGTTTTGCTCTTAATGATGATGTGTAAGAGAGCATCATCAAATGTCTCCTATTTTCTGGAGGGAGATGACCTGCCTCCACATAGATAGCATCCAGCGGACTAGTTCGAAAGGCTCCGATCGCAAACCGCAGCCCAGCATTGTACAGCCTATCCAGCTGCCTCAGCCACGACCTGCGAGCAGAGCCGTATATAGCACATCCATAATCGACTCTGGACCTGATTAATGCATCAAATATCTTTAAAAGAATACATTTCTCAGCACCCCATTTTAACCTCGATAAGGTTTTTAATATGTTCAGTGAGGACTCACACCTTTGGATAATATGGTTAATGTGGTGTTTCCATCTCAATTTATTATCCATTATTAGACCCAGAAATTGGTGTGTATCCCTGAAGTTTACCTCACAACCACCCAGCGTTAGGCGTGGGTGGTTGTGAGACCTACGAAGCCTGCAGAAATGCAAAGCGACTGTTTTCTCTAAGGAAAACGTGAATCCACGTCGTGTCGCAGCAGTATGCAATATGTCGATAGCTTCTTGTAGTCTTTCGGCCTCGCAACTTCAGGTGGGAAGGTTCTAAAGAGAGCAATATCATCTGCATATAGGGATCTGCCAATTTCTACGCTTATATTGTCAGCGATGCCGTTTATTGCGACAAGAAACAGGGTGACACTGAGGATCGATCCTTGTGGGACTCCGGTTTCTTGCACCTTCATGGAGGATAGGGCGCCGCCGATTCGCACCCTGAAGGTTCTTTCCATAAGGAAGCTCTTCAGGAAGCGAGGCAATCTGCCCTTTAACCCCCATTCATGAAGACGTCGGAGTATGTCATATCTCCATGCTCTGTCATACGCCTGTTTCATGTCGAAAAAAACGGCTGTCATATGCTGACGAAAATAGAATGCTCTTTGTATATTATATTCTAGCAATGCTAATTGATCTTGGGTGGAAAATCCTTGCCTGAATCCTGCTTGATACGATGAAAGAAGATTATTTTTTTCCAATTCGTGAATTAGCCGGAAATTCACCATTGACTCGAGAAGCTTCCCCATACAACAAAGTAGTGAGATGGGTCTATAGCTTCCTGGATTCATTGGGTCCTTACCCGGTTTCAAAATTGGAATAGTAATCGATTCCTTCCAAGCTGTGGGAAACACTCCAATGGTCCAGAGTCGATTATACAATTCCAGCAATTGTCTTTTTCCGTCACCTGGGAGATTTTGAAGCATTTCGTAAGGCACCCCATCGCATCCAGAAGATGTTCTCTTAGATACAGCTTGAAGAGCCCTATTTAATTATTCCATAGTGAATATATGGTTCTAATCGTGAGGAATGTCATCCTCTGATCCGAAGTCTAGAGAAATCGCCTCTTCCTGACTTCTAGTAGTTTGGAAGTCTTCATTGTAGAGCGCCAGGCTAAAAGTTGAGAAAAAATGCTTGGCAAACACATCAGCGACAGTCTGTGTGTCACTAATGTAATTGCCAGCATCTAACAGGATAGGAGTTTGGCTTTTGGAAGTCCTTCCCCCTATGGCTCTTATCTTCCTCCAGACTTCAGATGGAGACGCATCTTTTGTTAATGTACTAACGTATGTAGCCCAGGATTCCCTTTTCTTCCTAATTTTTATTCGCCGTTCGACTGCTCTTGCTTTCTTAAATGCTATTAAGTTTGCCTCCGAGGGGTATCTTCTAAAGCGATTAAAAGCTTTCTTTTTTGTCTTATTAGCCTCCCAACATTCCTCGTCCTACCATGGTACAGGAATTTTCCATGGTGAGTGAGGTGACGTGAGAGGGACCGCCTTCTGTGCAGCGTTGGTAATGGACTCTGATAGCTTTTGAAGGTGTTCTTCAGCTGAATTAAAAGCAACAAACGATTCTCTGAATCTATCCCAATTGGCTTTCCTAACGTTCCATGTCGTAGGTCTTCTATGCGTGCTGTATCTGCCGGCAAGTGTGACCATTATAGGGAAATGATCTGAGCGATGCAAATCACTCAGAGTATTCCAATAAAGATGTCTTGTAATCGTGGTGCTCGTTATACTGAGGTCTATGGCATCTAAAGAGCCTGAAGACTCGCAGAAGTGGGTCGGAGAGCCGTCATTGAGAGCCAGGAGGTCCATCTCCTCAAGCACGTCATAGAGAAAACGACCCTGAGGTGTGGTCCTCCCTGAACCCCATGCCACGTGATGTGTATTGAGGTCTCCAAGAATTATAATAGGAGGAGGCAACTGATTTATGATATTTTTGACATCTCTGATATCATATGCTCTGCCATCCGGGAGATAAAGCGAACATAGAGTTACTGCTAATGGGGTTCTCAGCCGCACAGCAACTGCTTGTAGTGTTGTTAATACGTTAATAGGCTGAGCTCCAAGGTTCTCCAGGGTGTACAAGGCCACGCCTCCGTGGCTTCGCTCACCCGGTAAAACACTGGGCTCTTCATGCACACATCTGCACCCTGCCAAATGCCTTGCAAAGCCCTCAGGAAATTTAGTTTCCTGAAGGGCCACGACCATTGGGGTGTACGTCTGCATTAAGTAGCGTAGTTCATCACTGTGCTCCGAAAATCCCCGTATGTTCCATTGTAGAATTTTGTTTGATTGGACCATACTATTTTTTGGGTGGAGCGCTATTGCTCCGGGTCAGCTGACTGTGTATTTGGCCTTCTTTTCTTACCCTAGGGCCATCCTTTTTTCTTAGGTATGACTAGCGAATATGGGCCTCCACCATCGTCCCCCACATCCCCGACGCTTTCAGCGCCGGAGATTGAGGGGGACGCCAACGGCCCACACACGCCTTTTTCCGCAACTTTTGGGGGAATTAGATTTCCCGTTTCATTGTTCTCATCTACCGAGGTAGATGAGGTAGAGGGGAGGTCAGGGAGGGATGAGGGAAGGGGACTTTCCAAAGATAACACAAACTTCAAATATAAAACATTGTGTTACACACAAACACAGAAAAGCTTAGTAGAACTACAACAACCTCAAATACTTAAATATGGCGGAAGGTGAATAATTAAAACACGTGATAACTTATAAATAAGGACCGGATTTTTAGGATAAAATATGCACCCAAATAGGTTTTTGAAACAGGCTTAACCAAATTTTTTTCTTGATTTTCTTTGATTATTGGGTTTTTGGTCTTTCTTTGATAATAATCAGAAGAATAACACACTTATATGAAAACTGTTGTTGGATACTATAAACGAAGGCTTCAACAAAGATAATATTTCCTCGAGGATACAAAATTAGTCGGTTCTGCCACCTCAATAATAAATAAAACTGATGATCCCCAATTGGGGAAATTGGTATTTAATAGGTCTTTTTAGGTTTTTTAGGTAATACAAATGTTTCAATAGGTTCAAAAAATAAGTTCAACCTATTATAATTTATATAACTGGCGAATAAGGCGGAAGGTCAATAAAATATCGTCACACACTTTTATTTATCTTCCCTACATGTTTCGCATCCTTTTTGGTGCCTCTTCAGGGGAACACACTTAAAAATTAAATTCAGCCTCAACCTGAGGAATGGAACCTTCCACTAGCAGGGCTTCGTCTAGACTGGACCCCTGAAGAGGCACCAAAAAGGGTGCGAAACATGTAGGGAAGATAAATAAAAGTGTAAAAGTGTGTGACGATATTTTATTGACCTTCCGCCTTATTCGCCAGTTATATATATTTGAGCTAAGGGTCATTTAATGAATAATTATTATAATTTATCATTAATAATTTTGATGAATTTATAATTGATAAATTAATGTTTATATAAATAGTGACATCAAAATAAATAACAAATAACATTATTGTATCGTATAATGTATTGAGAAGGCAAAAAAAAAAAAAAAAAAAAAAAAAAAAAAAAAGATGAGCAAACAAAAATAAAACGGAAATAAGAGTTATTATTTAAAAGGTTACTGTCTATTTTATCGTATCTTTTATCTCCAATGTTGACGATTCCAATTTTCCAATGACATTTGGAAAATCTGAGAAATGTGCTCTTTGGAAAGCGATTGCACCACGAATCCCGTTGGTCTGGAGGAACATCGAAGCCTTAGAAATGGCAGCTGCTTCATTCATATCCAAAGCGTTTCATTTTTTCCCCAGCGTGTTAAAATGGGTTCTGGTGGAAGCGACACTCCCCCTGGACGTCTGGACCCGGGAAGATGCGTTTAAAGACATTTATTTGATCGAGGAAATGAGTTCATTGAATTGTATTTTATATTTTAAAGATTAGGTCTGTCTAGGTCCTTGCATCGTTATTTAGATAATATCGTCCTGAATAGGTTTTTTTAGGTTCTTCCAAATTTGCATGAATGATACTACAAGACGCGAATCATATGAAAAACAGATCATTATCATGTTTAGCACAAAAAGAAAAAAATAGGTGAAAACGTAAGAATCCGGTCCCTACTTATAACTAAATATATTTCTGGTAATATCAGAAAAAATTATACACAGCCCAAGGAGCTAAAACTTCGTCCTAGCCCGGCTGATTCAATACTAAAATATGGCGAGCAGCTTTACCAGATGATTGCGTAACGTAACGTAAAAGTTAACTTTTGAGAGAGTGGTTATGTTTATGTCCTTTGACGTGTCTTCAATAATTTCTTTAGAAATGTATGATGGGGCGTTCGCAATCACTAATCGCTTAAATGATATTATTAGGCGCCGTACTGGAACAAATTCTTTATTAATAACTAGCTGTTACCCAGTGTGCCATGCTACACCTACTTTCTGTCTATGCTCTCCCCGTATCAAGATCTATTTGATACCTAGTTGTCTATACCCAGTTACGAAAATCGGTCAAACGATGTGAATTTGTTTTAGTTCATAATGATACCGGCAGAGGCTAGCACAACAGCACTTCATCTAACAGCCGACAGAGGCCAGTAGCAGAGCCTGCGAGTAAATAGCTCTTATCAAAGAATAACCAGCGCTCCTTAGTTAGACAGTGACTGTTGAAATAAACTGCATTACATGATTATATAATAATGTAAAGTCATCATTGAGTTCGAGTTATTCTAATTATCAGGAACATCAACAAATAAATTTGAGACATTATTCAAAATGGCTGTCGATTCAAAATGGCCGTCACAATCTGAATGGTTCAGTGTAGCCAATTTTTCTTGAACAAAACTTTTGACCGTTTGACCAAATTTTGAAATTTGACTATTTTGACCTAGCCTAGGAGATTTCTCGTATCAAGACCTACCTGTGTGCCAAGTGTGGTCAAAATCGGCCAAACGGTTTAGATTTGTATTAACTTACTCGACCGACGATCACACCTTACACTTAAGAACAAAAGACTCATTTACATGACAATACTCAGACCTATATATACTTATGGCATAGAGCTCTGGGGATCCACAAAGCCCTCAAACTCCTACAAAATTCAATCATTGCAATCTAAAATCCTCCGTAAAATAGCCGACGCTCCATTCTTTGTATCCAATTTGACTCTTCACAACGACCTCCATATTCCATTTATCCAACCCTTATCAAAACAAGTATATAAAAAATTTCATTCTAAATTACACGGTCATCCAAATTCTTTAATTAACTCCCTATCATCATATCTAATCCCAAACAACCCCATTCGTCTGAAGCGTAACTGGCCTAGAGACCAGCTCCAAGAGTAGTTAGTACAATATTACTCTCTGCCTTGTGGGTACTGCAACTGTGCAGCTTCCCTCCTCACGAGCTTCAAGACACATTCACATGTATCTTTTTTTTACTGGAAATGTATTTTTACATTGTTGTAAATTCTGAATAAATAAATAAATAAATAAATAAAAAGATTTGTATAAGGAACAAACAAACAGAAAAACAGACAGACACGTGATTTTTATATATATATAGATTTGTTCATTATTATCAAATTAATTCATCCACCCATTTGGTACTGAAGAGGAAGATAGTTTTATTAAAATTAATTAATTTATACCATAAACGTAGAAAGTACAGTTTTCTTAGTATATGAAAAAAAAAAACAGGACTAGTATCCTGTATAAACATTGAAGTGAAAAACTTAAATACTAAAATGATAAAAACATTGGCAAAAGAGACAGTTCTAATTAAGAAAAACTATTAAATGTATGTTTTTATAATGATGGAGTCTAGTCATTCTGCAAGATAAAATTAATGTCTTCCATTCGAAGAACATATTCCCAGCAGTAATAGGAAACACTCGAGTGCCTTCTGGTAATAGAGACATCGGATTTATGTTGCCAATATCTTAAGGTTGTATAACAAAGTTTAGAAATTAAATTAATCGTTTTATGCCCTTTATGGCTACGTTCATTAATGGAAATTGCTTCTTAATAGTCGGGAACATAAAAATAAATAAATACGGAACAACAAGTCATAGGAATACTTATATACTGGATTAAATTAAATTGTATTACAGAAATGTGAAGAAAAAAAAATGTTTCTCGGCTCCTTGAGATTTATTTGATACATTTTATTTTTTTTTTTGCAAACCTCGTTTCAAAAGTCCCTTTCATTTCCATGTTTTCTTGGGAATTTACCTGCTGTAAAAAGTTAAAGCCGCAGGAACTCCGTCATCTTTGCACGTTCTTTAAATTTCGTACTATTTTCCGTGGAAAGCATCAATTTAATGATAATAATAATAACAATAATTAAAGGGCCCTGGGGGAAAATACTGCAGAGGTATCTGATTTTTGATCGTAAGACACGCTAGCGAGATAATGTGATCAGTAGGGAACGGATGTTTATGTAAAATAAAATTCAAAATATGTACATATATATTTAACTATTTATAATGGAATATGTCATAAAAAAAATGAAAATATGTAGTAAGAAATACCTAGAACACTATAAAATATTTAAAAGAAAAGCATAAATAATTAGTACGAACTTCATTATAAATGGAGAGAGAAAAATGACTAAAACTCTATAACATATTAACAAAAAAGCATAAATGAAAATTAGGAACTCATTTTAAAAGAGGAAGAAAAAGAAGTAGAAAATTTCTACTGATGAACATTTTTTGGAAAATTGTTTGCAACGACATGCATTTTTAAATTATCAAACATGAAATGACGCCGGCCTGATCTCATAAGGGGTGGGGTCACCGATCAGGCCCATTTTTGTTTTCTGGTGATTTTGCATAAAAAAGTTGTCGACACGTGTCAGAGCGTTTCGTCCAATGCGCCTTAGGACCTAAGACATAAAATAAAATAGATTGAAAATTCATTATTTTATATCGCGAGTTTAGAAAATAATATCGACATGATTCTTTCACTAATTCATTTGTTTTAGAGGTAAGATTAAAGTAATAGCACAATTGCTAAATAAAGATTTGTTATATATATTTTTAAAACGCATTTGCTCCTAGACCATTAGCGCTGAGGAAGCATGGCTGCCAGCCACCTTTGCTTCTTGCAATTAGAAAAGACACAGTGATATAGACTCAATGGGTAAAGCATTCTTTCCCCTTTGGTTCCCCCCCCCCTTCGGTTTCCCTTTTTTTTTTCAATTGCAAAATAAAAATGATATCAAAATATGTATTTATGGCAGAATATGTAAATATATGGATTTTTGACAAAATATATGGAAATATGTAAAATACAAACCTGTTTAAATGCCTTAAAATCACTTAAGAATTCCATCAAAAATTACGATTTAAGAATCAGAAAAAAATGTGTAAATACAATATCATCCGTTCCCTAGTGATCAGTATTAATATCTCTCTAATGATATAAGTACATTCAGAAGAAAATAGCAGACATCCGCTGAAATAAATTCTGTTAAAGTCCTGGATTATTTATTGACTACTTGAAGTGATGACATGAAAGGGATTTTTTGCACCGCTCCGGCTCGAAATGATCGGTGGATATTGAAAAGGACTATTGGAGAAGCAGAAAAAAAAGATCCCAGTGGTGGCTTAAGGACCCTAAATAGCCATAAATTTGTCCAATCAAACTAGGCTTCAGCTGCCGATTCCTACCTGAGAGAAATCCTATCCATTGTGTGTTCCTGGATTACGCAGCTTAGATCAGCACTCTGCTTTCAAATATTCAATGTGTTTTATTCACAAGGGATAAGTTCATCAAAATGTATTTACTTATACGAAATATATATAATTGTGGTTTGTATTTACATGAAAAAAAAAATCATTTAATATGTACGGATGGCAGAGGAACTGTGTTTCAATCCCAGCCTGGCAAATTCATTTTTCTAAAGTTAAAAATCTGAAAATTAATATAACATTGTCTTATGAAGAATATGGCCACTGATCCAATTACAAATATTATCACGTTACCTCAGCAGGCTGCAAAATAGCCTTGGAGCATAACTCCAGTCTCATAACACAAGATAGGAATGGAATGAATTAAAGGACGAACAACTTACTGTTTTTATCGTCCTACGAACCTTTTGCTTTTTTTTTTATATAATCAAACTTAGGATTTTACCTCAAGGAATATGTAAGCACATTCTGTTCCTACACAACTCATTTATTTATTTTTTTCTCATTAAATTAAAGCTAACAATAGATGGTATATGCCTTTCTGTTTCACTTATAGCTACTTCTATATATATATACACATACACACATGCTTATATATATATATATATATATATATATATATATATATATATATACACATATACACAAGATAGGACTCACAATAATAAAATCATATACATTAAAATAATATAATCGTATTATTTCATAACAAGTCAAAATATCTACAAAAGATTTGATATCTTTAGCAGCAAAAATGTATACATTTTTGTATGGGCATTATAAAATGTGTTACATTAAATAATGCCCCATCAAGTCATACAAATTAAAATTTCTGCCTACCTTTGAAACTTCCAATATGCACCATAATACTCTGGTGACTAAGGATAACAAAGTTTGAGACAATAATATTACCTTTAAAATATGTTCAAACGTACCTGCAATCAATTCATTTCACAGATAAGGCCAATTAGTTTTAAATTTTACAGAGTTCGCATCACCAACGGCCAGCGATCTCTTCTCAATGAATTTTAAACTTCTTTTTCTATACATTTCATTTGTTACATTCGTTCTCATATAGTTTTAGCGCGGTTCCTCCCTCCCTTCATAGGGAGGAACCCCGCTTATAAGGTTGATCTCATGAAACAATCCGGAAGTGCCGACTAGAAAATTTCGCGTTTCAGAACCCCATTTTTATTTTTGTATCAGAGAATCAGATCTTCGTTGTATTTTTTTTTTTTTTTTTTTTTAAACCTCTCTTCTCCTGGATTATTTATTGCAATCCCATCTATAAGCATATTTTGAGTGATTCTGAAATCGATTAAGTCCTTCTTCGTTTCCTTAAATCAATTTGACTGTTGCTGATGAAGACAAAAATGTTTTGATTATTCTGACTGGGTCCATTCTGTAGAAGGGACGTATATAGGAAACAATTGCGATACTTTTGGGGGAGAGGGGAGGCATCGCCCAATCGATGGAGGCATCGCCCAATCGATGGAGGCATCGCCCAATCGATGGAGGCATCGCCCAATCGATGGAGGCATCGCCCAATCGATGGAGGCATCGCCCAATCGATGGAGGCATCGCCCAATCGATGGAGGCATCGCCCAATCGATGGAGGCATCGCCCAATCGATGGAGGCTTCGGGCGATTTGGGTGGTATTGAATACTAACAAGCTAGAATTTGGAATAGTTAGCCAACTAAAACGTTATTAAACCAACAACAAAAAATCCTTCATCATTGTGTCGGAGAGTTTATTGATTCTCTGGCAAAGGATTTCATTATGGGTGTAGATTAGTAGATTGGATTGGGGGATCTGTCTTTAATAATTGTGTTATATTGTTTCTATTGCTTTCCGGCATATTTTTCCGAGACTAATCAATTAATTAAAAATGCCTGAGCATTTTCTGCATTTTGTTGTTTTCTATATTTAGTACTTCTTCACATATTTTTATCGGAGCTCTAAAGCTGTTATTTTTCGTGGCACCCCAATATTTCTTTATCTCTAGATAAAAGCATCCTAATGCAAAAATTGGAATCTAATTGTATGTATTTAAAAAACCATTGTGTTAATAATTTTCATATCTTGCAAAAAAAGGAAGAATCATTATTCACTAAATATTTTAAGCAAACAGGGAATATTTGGGATTCGGCTAAAAAAAACCTCAACACGATTTTTGTAAAAAATCTTTTTAAAAAATCGATTTTTGTACAAAAATCGTATTGAGGTTTTTTTTAGCCGAATCCCAACTATTCCCTGTTTTCTTATCACCTCGACGGCTAACTATCTAATCTTCGTGATAAATACTTTAAATAGGTAACCAAGTACGGTACCGAACTTAGCAAGCCCGGATAGCTCAGTCGGTAGAGCATTAGGCTTTTAACCTAAGGGTCCAGGGTTCAAGTCCCTGTTCGGGCGGCTATTTTTTTTTGTATTTTTCTTTCACAAAAAAATAAATTTGTGGAAGAAAATTGTGTCATTAAGTCATAAATATAAGCTATAATTTATTTCCCCTGTTTGACGAATATTGAAAGACCAGCGGTTGATAAATTTTCAATTGTTAGCCTTTCATCAATAGAGAAACTTATTTTCATTTCATAAATTTGAATTAAATTAATAATGAATAAATAATCTTAAAGTTTTAAAATAGCAAACAGTTATGACTTCTGTTAAGCAATGATAGAACGATTATTTTAATACGCAAAGCAACAATTTAAAATAATTGCTTGTATATATTTGAGGAGGTACATAGCCAATTTTGGCTAATGAACCGTTCATGATATACTAACTAACTAAAATACCTTATAGACACTAAATAATAGACAATAAAACAATTTTTTTATTCCTAATAATAAAAAAAAAAAAAATGCATGGAAATTAGAAAAAAAATATATTCTTGGTAAAGTCTGGCACAAATATCAGAATAAAATATAGTATTTCTATTTTACTAAACATAAGTTTTATGAAATATCATAGTCAAATAAGCATCTTAACACCAAAGAACTTTCATTTCTTGAATCTTAATTACAGGTGAAAAAAATAAATATGTTTTTAAAAATCAAAATGCATGAAATATTCCTGGAAAGTGTTTTCGCGTAATGAAATTTCAGTTTAACATTATACATGTATATGTGTATATATATATATATATATATATATATATATATATATATATATACATATATATATTTTATTTCTTTAAATCATTTCTGGTCATCCATTACACTGATAGTTTGTTTACCATTTTCACCATTAATTTTCAGCGCTGCAGTTCAGACAGATTTCCCACACAAAAATAAAAATAAATAAAAACACAATAGCAAGTTCGTATTGATTAACGATATTCATTTTCTATAAAATGCGTTCGATGTATACGAAAATTGTTGACTGACGGACTTAAAAATAAGTCAAGCGAATGGAAGTGTCGAAAGGTTATTGTTATTGGTCTCGTAGTTAGTCATAGTGAATTCCGAATTCCGTGCATGCTATTAAGGCTGACGTAGTTAGTCATAGTGAATTCCGAATTCTATGCATGTTTTTAAGGCAGACGTAGTTAGTCATAGTGAATTCCGAATTCCATGCATGCTTTTTAGGCAGACGTAGCTAGTTATAGTGAATTCCGAATTCCATGCATGCTTTTAAGGCAGACGTAGTTAGTCACAGTGAATTCCGAATTCCATGCATGCTTTTAAGGCTGACGTAGTTAGTCATAGTGAATTCCGAATTCCATGCATGCTTTTAAGGCAGACGTAGTTAGTCACAGTGAATTCCGAATTCCATGCATGCTTTTAAGGCTGACGTAGTTAGTCATAGTGAATTCCGAATTCTATGCATGTTTTTAAGGCAGACGTAGTTAGTCATAGTGAATTCCGAATTCCATGCATGCTTTTAAGGCAGACGTAGCTAGTCATAGTGAATTCCGAATTCCATGCATGCTTTTAAGGCAGACTTAGCTAGTCATAGTGAATTCCGAATTCCATGCATGCTTTTAAGGCAGACGTAGTTATTGACTGACATAATATTACTGCACTGAGATGTTTGGTCTTCAATTTAGTCTTTCTTAACATTTAAAACAAAATAATTTTAGTAATTCGACATTTTAAAATTTCATGAAAAAATTATCCATTCTTATTGTTATTAACTTTCTTTACTTTAGTTTTGTGGTAAGTATAGAACGGATGTTACTGTATTTACATATTTTTTTCTGATTCTTAAATCGTAATTGTTGATGTGATTCTGCACGTTTTAAATGATTTTAAAGCATTTAAACAGGTTTTTATTTGACATATTTTAAATATTTTGACAAAACTCCATATTTTTACATATTCTGCCATAAATACATATTCTAGCTACATATTTTGATATCCTTTTTATTTTGCAATTGAACAAAAGGAGAAACCGAGAAAGAATGTTTTACTCATTGAGTCTAGATCACTAGATCTATTCTACTTGCAAAAAGGAAAGATGGCTGGCAGCCAAGCTTCCTCGATGCTAATGGTCTAGGAGCAGATACGTTTTAAAAATATATACAACAAAATTATTGTTTAACAATTGTATTATTACTTTAATCTACTCTCTAAAACAAATTAATTAGTGAACGAATAATGTCTATATAATTTTCCAAACTCGAGAAATAAAGTTATTTTCAACCTTTTTTTATTTTATTTCTTTGCTCCTTAGGCGCATTGGACGAAACGCTCGGACGCGTGTTGGCAATTTTCCGATGCAAAATCACGAGGAAAAAATGGGCCTGATTGGTGACCCCACCACTCTATACTCCCCTTATGAGATCAGACCGGCGTCGTTTCACGTTTGATAATTTAAAAATGCATGTCGTTGCAAACAATTTCCAAAAAATGTTCATCAGTAGAAATTTTCTACTTCTTTTTCTTCCTCTTTTAAAATGAGTTCCTAATTTTCATTTATGCTTTTTTGTTAATATGTTATAGAGTTTTAGTCATTTTTCTCTCTCCATTTATAATGAAGTTCGTACTAATTATTTATGCTTTTCGTTTCAATATTTTATAGTGTTTTAGGTATTTCTTACTACATATTTTCATTTTTTTATTACATATTTCATTATATATATAATTAAATATATATATATATATATATATATATATATATATATATATATATATATATGTACATATTACGAATTATATTTCATGAACATCCGTTCCCTTGTGATAAGATTGCATGTTGTCTGTTTTTAGCTCCTGATGATAGCACATATATGCTAATCGGCCTTGTACAGAATAAAGACGTAATGTGGGAAAACGAATTTATTTAACCTTCTGGAATTAAGAGATCACAGAACCCGCAACAGGTGTAAAAAATACATTTGATACATAGTGCATTTGATACGACTTCTACTTCATTTAACAAATACCTGAGATAATACGAAAGTTCTAGTCGATATAGCTTCTAAAAGGCCTTTATCATACAATAGTAACTCACATCTTTGTGGTCGACCGCTTTAAATGACACCACCATAACTCCTGTTCATCATTGTGATGTAACCATTGTGACCGGGGAGGTGTCTATTAAAGGCTTTCACACGTCATGAGTCTCCTGAAACGGGTGTCAGAGATGATGGTGACACTGGTGAATGAAATTATCTGGATGATCCTAGCTGTAGAGCAGGCTGCTTCAATAGGCTATAGAGCCTCAGTGCCTAGCCTGCCTAGAGGTATACCTGCCATAATCCCATAGGCGACCTTACACAAATGTTGTCGGAGTCCATAGCCTCTTAACATTTCCAGCAGATTTACCACATTTTCGGCTCTAAGGAAAAGATATAGCCATTCATCTACGACATTAATAGTCTTGTCGAGAATAGTGTCAAAGTTTATTGTCAACGGCATGACTTAATCAAATCTGTCCTTTAACCCATTCCAAACCGATTACATATCATGGGTGAAATTTATTTTGGAAGTTATAAGACAACTGTGTGTGCATTTACAATAATGAGCAATTATCAGTCATTCTGAATAAACTAGTCGTCGAAATAAGATTTTTCTTGGACTAATAAAATCAGTAAAGTAGGTAAAGAAAAACAAAATATAGCATTGGTTTTACTCTGTATCAAAAAATCTAAAAATTATCTGTATTTTCATTTTACCTTACATTGCACACGTGCCTAATCCGCTGAATTTTTTTTTGCGTAAAAACAACTTCCAAAGAGCGAGTTGCACACAGGGTGTGCAATGGTCGTATTTATGTTAATTAATTTACGAATTTGGTGATTTCCATAGTAAACGTGTTTTGTTTTTTTTTGTTTTGTTGAAAAAGAAAAATATAAAGAAGAAAAAAAAGTGGCTCCTGGGGACCATGTTCGAAAAAAATTGTCGTTTCGAATCGGTTAACTGGCCACAAGATCCTGATGGGCAGATAATGAATAGGTATCCAAAAAGGCACACTAGTGAGATACTGTGGTCAATTCGATGCTCCAGGTGCCTGATTTTCACTTATTCAGGTACCCATTAAAGGGTGGATGAGCCTCGGGATGGTCTGGGACCCCAACTCTGCGAAACTAGAAGATTAATTAATTTTGGTGGTATTCGAGTTTCGAATTGGCTTACTCCAGAATACGAATCGAATGCCCTAACTACTGAGCCAAAGCCGTGCTCACTTATAATACAAGTGAGCTCTACATTTTTGAATTTTTATTTTTAAAAAACTCAAAGGCATTCTAAAAACATTTTACTCACTGAAAATCGGCCAATTAAGACAATTATCTGAATTAGGGAAACTAAAGAAACAGATCGAGGTTGGAGGCTCTCCCAAACAGAAGTTTTGTTTTTACTCTCAGCAATAAATCTCCTTGCACCATAATTCTTTCCAAGCCTGTGGAAGCATCACAGTCCTAATTTTTTCTGAGCATTATCTAAGAACGGAGTCCGTCAGCCAGAGATAAGAATGGGCCTACACGTGTCCCTTAGGTAGATAGAGATCGCTTCTCAGCAATCTACAACTCAACAGATACAGCTCAACTATTTCAGAATTTATATTACCTATATGTTTTTACAAAGTAGTCCTAATTACTGTTGATTTTATTATTACCTATATGTTTTTACAAAGTAGTCCTAATTACTGTTGATTTTATTATTACCTATATGTTTTTACAAAGTAGTCCTAATTACTGTTGATTTTATTATTATTTTATTAATTCGTCCATTTTACTTGATGGATGTAAGGAAACATGACATAACCTGCAATAACTAAAATTTCTTTAATCAAGTAATTCTATGCGAAAGGCCAATAAAAATACAATTGACATTATAATGTCAATTAATTTATTAAATTAATTAACTCAACATGTTTTGCACAACTCTGTGTGCCTTTTCAGGAGCTTAAATTCTAGCAATACTACTATTACAGGCTAATTGTACTAAGGTACACGTGTGGAGGGTATATCAGCTGCGAGGAGTTCCTGTATGTAATTGAGAAGGCCCTACGAATAAATATCTATCGACCAGAAGAAGACTAGTCAATTAAAAACAAAAAGAAATTTATTGAAATTTGGCTTTATCTGGAAATCCATAGGAGTTCAATGGGATAGTTTCTAAAAATCTTTCCTAGGCAAAAATTTCCATTCTGATTGTTTTTTCACTACTATCTCTCCCATCTTTAGCCAGTAAATTACACAAGTGTAGTTAATGCTTAACCACTTCTTTACTGCACTAAGATTTTAATACATATATACTATATATGTATTAATACATATTATGTATTAAAATCTAATTACTACATACATATATGTAGAAGCTCTTTGTTGTTGTTGTATTTTTGTACACATCTTTATAAACCGGCAACAATTTTATACGTTTGTGTGCAACTATCAGGCTACACCGGAATTGTGTGAATTCATTGACCAATCAGGAACCAAGAAGGCTGTTTATAAGACCGATTACTTACTCGAAGATAGTTTATATCTTAAAGTTAGATTCATTGGTGGTAAGAATAGAAACCTGGGAGTCAAAGTAGGCTAGTTACTTGGTTTCATAAAAACAAAAATTCAGTATTCTTACTTCTGCCCGCTTGGCTACGAGGCTTGACTAATCCATTTGAACCGGGCAGCCGTGAAGCAGATGGCCGAAGAGGCATCTCCCGACAAATGCAGGGGGAAGGCAACAATGGGGCAAATTAATTACTTTAGGTAATAGATTAGCAGTAGGAAAAAATCCCATTGCCTCTAACTAGTTAATGGGACACGATTCTAATGGTGGTGCATATCTCTCGTTCTGAATCTAGGCTGCACATCTGCCGGGGGCGTCCAGCCAAAGTATTGGTTAGAGGCGTTCAGATGGCAACTGCTTCTGTAGCTCGCTACCTTTAGCGCATAGAGGAAACACGCTTACAAGGTCAATCCAATGATAGACCATCCATGATGATGGTGTTGACGATAAATGTCTATTGATATCATTTAGGTCACAAAATATCAGGATTCTAACGAATAAGTTCTATTTTTATGAAATTTGGTGTAAAAATACTTCTTATTGGGAATTTCCAGCTCGTTAACCGAAGGAATCCGTCCATCGAAATATTGTTTATTACGAGAAACAAATAGGAAAAACGGTTAACGGAAACGGCATTACATTCATACGCTTCTAGGTACACTTTTTATATAGATATGATAACATACGGAATAAAAAGTTTAATGGGGTTCTAATTCTCCCCTGGTGTGTTAATATTTCTAAAAGAAATATATTTGCAAATGAAATCACTGGCGGTGTTTACTTCTTCAGGAATTTACAGTGGTTTGATTTATTAATTTATTTTTTCTTACGACGCATTTCCAACTAGACTACCCAGCCTTCCAAGCATCCCTGACAAGGAGCAGACAAGGTTTTCAACGGGTTCATAGATAGAAAAGACCGAGGAAACAGGAACTGCGTCATCTGTGCGCGTTCCCATTCTTATCCTTAGTGTAATATATATATATATATATATATATATATATATATATATATATATATATATATATATATATATATATATATATATATATATATATATATACTATATATATAGTGGCTCACAGTCAAAATGATGCAAGATATTTACTTTTAAAAAAATATATTTAACACCAAGCCACAATTTATTCTGAAAAATCTTTGTTTACAAAAATACAGTAGGATCATCAGGCTAGTATATAAAATAGTTAAAAATTAATTTGAGATAAAATCATAAAATGAAACAAAAACTTTATACTTTAATATAAACTTTTAAGGTCAGAGTGAAAATGATGTAAAATGGAAAACGTCCAAAAATTCAAAAATATTTTAAATTTTAATACTTTTTAGGCAATCTTTAATTATTTATCATCACTTTCAAACAACTGTGCATGAATTGGACGAGCTTTTCTCGGCATGGTGGACATAACTACTCTGATTCTTCTTGAAAAGTCTATTTGAGATATTCTTCTGTTTCCTCACTTCTGTTTCTAATTAACACCATAAATTCTCTTGTGAGATGAGAAGAATGCTTGGGATCGTTATGACTATGGAAAGCAAAATAATTTATTATTCAGAACTTGGCAATATTTTATTCAGGATGTCACAATATAAATGTTTATCCATTGTTTCATCAATAAAATGATGATATCCTACCGCCGAAGCAGCCACACTCCCCCAAACCATAACGTGATCACCTCAATGTTTGATGTTCAGACGAAGATTTTTCCCATGGAGCTTTTCCTTTGCCTTTCTCCAGACGAAACTTGTTCTTTCAGAGCCAAACAGAGTAAATTTTGACATATCCAAAAACAAATCAGTTCTCCAGAAGTCCATATTTTTTAAGTAATTCTTGGGAAAATTAATTTGCATATTTTTATATTTTTCGTTTATGTAAGAATTTTGCCTTGCAACTCTACCATTGTATTGCATTTTTCTTTCTTTCTTCTCTTTAAATGGTTTCAGCACACACCATTTTATACAAATGTTTTTTAACTAACGCAGCCAACTTTGCAGCACTTAATTTTGCATTATTTTTTATTTGGCACAAAATCCAACTTTTGTCATTGCCGGTAAAACGTTTATTTTTTAATAACTTTAGATTTTCTTATTATTCTGTTTTCTTTTTTAAAACATTCAATAATATGTTGAATGTTCGCATAAATCCTATTGATAATAGAGGCGATTTTATGTTGTTTTTCCCATTTTAAATTTGTTAATCTCTATTTCTCGTTCAGAAATAGTTTTATGCGTACCAAATGTAAGCAAAAGCTCGAACAAGACTGATTACTTGTTTTCATATTGTTTATTTTCATTTTTATTAAAATTATGAAAATGAATTAAAATACTAGTAAACTCATGTCCCCAAAAATTGAAGAATATTTATTTTCTAAACGGAACTAAACTTTGCATCTTTTTCACCGTGACCTTCGATTCCTATGAGTTTTAATGAAGATTTTTTTTTCTATTTGTATAAATGTTGTAGAATTGATTTATTTATATAAACTTAATGAATGACAATGGATCATTATGTCCTCGCGTGTATTGGCATTTAAATTGTAGCAAATTGAGAGAAACTAGCAATAGAAATAGAAATCATGGTATGCATCATTTTGACTGTGAGCCACTGTATGTATGGGATGGTGTTGTACCTCTGACCATATTGTACCTTTGACCACCGAGGCTGTGGCGGCATGTAGCAACATTTTATAAATTTTGGTGTAATTAGTGTTTAGCTCCTTCAATAGAGGGCTTGTGTAACCTACTTTGGATTATTCAAGTCAAAGAGGATTCTTACAAAAAATACTTATTCATTTCTATCATAAAAATGTATGTTATTTATTGATGACGTTTTGCCTCATAATATTTTTTGTATTATGTCTTTTTAGATGGAAATCATTTGACAAAGCAGCTATTACAATAAGAAACATGGTGTAGCTTCTGAAATTGATTTATCTTAACCTTAAATTTTTAGCATGTTTTTTAATTTGCACTACCAGGGTGTTGTACCTCTGACCACGATTAGGTGTTGTACCTTTGACCAGGTCAAAGGTACAACACACCTGACTAATTTTTTCATAATTCAACTTTTAAGTTCTTCTGCTACATATTTAAAAAAAATACTTAATATTGGTTGCTTCAATTGTTCAAAGAATTTAAAAAAATAATAAATGAATAAGTTCAAACTGACTTTATTAATCCTCAGTGTAGCAGCTCAAAACTATCGCCCCTTAAAGTACCACTTGAAGTTGTAAGACCTCATCGAAAAGGTCATGCAAGGAAAATGCCAAATAGGGGCCCGCCTTAAGGGAATGGCCTCGTATCTTGACAGATATTCCTGAAAAGCTAATTATTGAAGGTGAAAAAAAAAAACGAAAGCACCACCCTAAACGTAAGACACCACATACAACTAAACCCCTTCCAAAAAAAAAGTGGTAAATTAAAAACAATTATTCTAATGACAGTTCAGATTCTGACACCGAAATTTCTTCAGGAGAAAGTGGCGTTGATTCGTCTGATGAATGTTGTTAGTTATGTCGATGACCAGTAACAATTTGAAAAATATGATTTGGAAAAAGGAAATTTTATACTTGTTAAAAATAAAAGTAAAAAGACTATTACATATTTAGTCGCAGAGATATGTGGTATTAAATGTCCAATATTTGAAAAAACAAACTTTAAGTGACAAGTTTACGAGAGAAGAAGAAAATTTGTATGATATTGATGTTGAAGACATTGTGGCTAAACTCCCATACCCTACTATTGCTAGAGGATCTGCTTGACAGTTAAAACGTTTATCGATTGGACTGGATTTTTCAGCATGTTAAGTATAACATAATATTAATAATAACTTTTTTATTATGCTTACATCCTTGTCCTGTATTTATTAAACTTAAAATTAATTACAATATTACTGAATACAGAGGTACAACACCCCATGGTCAAAGGTACAACTACATGTTGTACCTTTGACCACTGTACGATTATTTAAAAAAAAAATTAAATAAAAATATTAAATGTAAAGCTAGAACCTTGAAAAAATTAAATATGATAAGCAATAGAATACTAATTACAATGAAATAAAAAAAGTGAATTAAGCTTTAATTATATATATATACACGTATAAAGGGATATTGCACCTTTTTCTTAATAAATGGGGGCGAGGTTAGCTCATTGGTAGAGCACTGGACTAAAAAGCTGGAGGCCTGAGTTCAAATCCCGAACAAGCACTAAAGGTTTTTTCTTCTAGTGTCTTCGTTCATGGGTTGGATTCGGCCTCCCTGACCGTCCCTAGGCCAACCCAGCCTTTAATTAATTTAATAATGGGTACCTTGGGTGCTAATGACTCTAGCAGTCGAAGCAGCCAAGAGGAAAATCAGGCGGCCGGAGCATAGTACTGACCAAACTATCTCCCTAATGTGCCGTATGGTCATGAATCAGATACTTCTATAGTATCTGCCCCTCAGGGCCCTCGTCGCCTGTTACGGGACTGTTTTTTTTTTTCTTCATAAATACTTTATTTAAAATATATCATATTTTTCCCCATGTGCCTTTTCGCACCTCTTCACGAACACCATAAAATAAATTAGAATTGTAAATCTCAAAAATGTTTTGCTTTTTCTAATTTTGTTTCTTAATGACGTTTGACCACAAGTATGTTTCGTTATAACATTTAGGCTTACACATATGCCACTGAATAACTAAGATGAAATACTGCAGGGAACAATATAATTTAGTAGATATATCAACAATTTCAGATATGTAAATTTTACTTATAAAGCGTTCAATGTTTCCCCGTTGAGAAGGGTCTCCTAAACTTTTTACAATGCACAAAAGTCTGATAAAGCTACATTGTCGAAATATTTGTTATCAAGAAGTATAGAATTTTTTTTCGTTCCATTGATCCCGATGAATGCTTCCATAACAAACTCTTTATCGGGCCTGAACGTTTAATTATAATTCTATCTCTTGTTTTAAATTAAAATACTAAATTACAGACAGGAGGAGAAATCTTTTGGAAAATGAATTAATATACATTTTTTTTTAAAATTTAATTAGTATTAAGCTTTTTAAAAAAGGAGGCCAATTCATTAATTCAATGATAACACAAAATATATTGAAAGTGGACTCATGTATTTCTTTAAGCTGTATGAAAAAGTATTTTATTTTCTCTTTATTCACATCACATCAATTTTATTTCAATCAGAACTATTATTAATCTTGTGCACATATATACATCTATATATATATATATATATATATATATATATATATATATATATAAAAGTTTCTTCCCTTGGCTACCACCGAGGAAGAAACAAGTACCTGGCTGAAGAAGATGGAGATGAATCCATCGAAATATTCCGGGAAGAAGTGAGGAGGAGTACCACCGCTGGAGAAAAATGTCGTTCCATCTAAAAATACTATCCCAGCGACGAAAAATAACATCAAACATATATATATATATATATATATACATATATATATATATATATATATATATATATATATATGTGTGTATAAATAAATGCGAACTTATTATCTTATATTTTTTATAATTAAAGGTATCTTTAAAATATTGGGATAACAGTTCATTTATATAATAATTAGTTCACGTAAAAAAAGGATTTATATATTTCATTTATAAAATTCTATGTATGTATACATAGATATATATATATATATATATATATATATATATATATATATATATATATTATATATAGGTAGTTGGTAACAGCTTATTCAGTCTTCAATTATTTTGTATTTTATATTACATTTTTGTTGTGGAAATGTTTCGGTTATAAGCCATTTTCAATCCAATTGTCTGTATGATTTTGCATTATTTTTTTATAAATTATAATCCTCAGATTATGTACTTGTAAACTTGTCTTGTACATCTAGTCCTCCTTTACAGAAGCAGGTTCAAATATATAAAATAATATGTAATAATTGAGACACGAACCATACAATTTCAAAAAAATGGAATTTCCTCCTCAAACTAAATAATATCAAATTTACAAGCACATAATCTGAAGATTATAATTTATAAAAAAAATAATGCAAAATCATAGAGATAATTGTATTGAAAATGGCTTATAGCCGAAACGTTTCCACAACAAACATGTAATATAAAATACAAAATAATTGAAGACTGAATAAGCTGTTACCAACTACCTAGAACATCTTAGTTTTCAACTTAGGATCTCATATACATATGTATGTATATGTGTGTGTGCTTTTCTGTGCATTTATGTACATGAAAATATAAAAATTACACGTTAATTGCCCGTAAAGCCCAACAAGACATGAGTAAATACAGTAGGCGAGTGAGACATCTGAAAAATATTAACGAACCTTGACTAAAGGTTTTTCTACTTTTGCAGATATTAATTAAATAAGTTCTATTTTCAGCTTGTAAACTATATTGTTTACAAAATATTTGACTGCATGTTTGTGGGATTTTAAGAACCTTCGTAGAACGGCGTTTCATATTTACGTTTCAAATTTAGGCGCCTAATGTACATGATGAAAATGAGTTTGGATCCTACCGAAAATCGTTAAAAGAAATTAAAAAAAAGTCCGACTCGCAGGAACTGCATCATCTTAGCGCGGTTCCGTTGTTATCCTTAGTCTAATTTGGAAAAATTAAAATACAAGCAGTTATTCTTTTTGTTCCACCAGTCTTGAAAGGTCTTGATTTATGATCTTAACTGGAAGGGTCGGCTAACACTAGAAACGGTCCCGATAGTTACAAGGTCTTAGAATCTTGGAAATCTATATTTCTAACAATAAATTGTTTTTGTTATTTTACTTAACCTGTTTTGTTGTCAAATACATTATCCAACTATAAGAAATTAAAAAATAACAACGAATAAAACAGACAAAAATAAAGTCCGACTCGCAGGAACTGCATCATCTTAGCGCGGTTCCTGTTCATATCCCTATTGTCATTTGAAAAGCTTAGAACAGTAACAGATAATATTTTCCTCGGCCTTTGTTCAAAGGATTTTATGGCTTTACCTGGTCGGGTCCGCCAGACCCTAGAATCCTCTTCTACCGATACTTCATTTCATACGTTTCAATGCATTGGAAAATATCAAAATTGTTCACATATTCCTGTGTTCTTTTACTATAGTAATAATTCTACAAATAAAATCAATTAAAAAAACCAACAGCATGAAGGCAATTGAAAATATTCAAAAGACCTCATCGAATCTCTTTCTCTTGGCAAGCTATATTTCTAACAATGAATTGTTTTTCAAATTTTACCTAATCTGTTTTATTGTCAAATACATTATCCAACTATAAGCAATTAAAAAATAACAAGGAATAGAAACTGACAAAAAGAACCGTTCGAATAAACGAAATAAATTACTTCAAAGTTCAAGCACTTATTTCCCCGATTGACATCACCTAATCAAAAATAGTTTCAGAATCTTTTTTGTAGAGAATTTATAAAGCTTTCAAATAGTTTTTATTCACTTATCACGATTTCCCAACCTGGTTCCAGATATTAATGAAATTATACGAAGTTCCCAAAACTTTTCATGTCTGTTCATAAAATATTTTATTCTAACCCTTCCTTAACTCCAAACGTAACCAAAAGTTTAACATGTTAGTTTTGATGAAATTCAAACATACAAAAAATGTTTCAACTGAATCCCATGATTCTAAGTAACCAAACCAAAAACTTGATTTAACAACTTGTTTTCCGATTTTCTCAGAAACGGTTAAAGCTATCGCCCAAGAAGCCTATAAAACGAGTACTTACAAGCATATGAACTCAAAAACGTAAGCGTTACGATTTTTTTGCGCGAATTTCGCCCCAAACGCCATCTTCCAGTGGGCGGATTTTGCTGGTTAACGGACTTGACCTTTCAAATTGGACGACGGATTTTTGTACCAAATTTCATCAAAATCGGACCATTAGGGAAGCCAGAAATCCGCAAACAGACAAATATATATATATATATATATATATATATATATATATATATATATATATATATATAAAATCAGTCCCATAACAGGCCACAAGGGCCCAGATGGGCAGATACTGTAGAGGTATCTGATTCTTGACCATACGGGACACTAGGGAGATAGTGTGGTCAATACTATGCTCCGGCCGCCTGATTTTCCCCTTGGCTGCTACTACTGCTAGAGTCATTAGCACCCAAGGTACCCATTATTAATTAAATTAATTAAAGGCTGGGTGAGCCTAGGGACGATCTGGGACCCCAAATCCAACCCACGAACGGCAGCACTAGAAGAAAAAATCTTTAGTGCGCGCTCGGGTTTTGAACCTGGTCCTCCAGTTCATTAGTCGAGTGCTCTACCACTGAGCTAACCTCACCCCCTATATATATATATATATATATATATATATATATATATATATATATATATATATATACACAAATTTTAACCACTATCATTTTCGGTCTCTAGGGGTTCTGAAACGCGAAATTTTCTAGTCGGCACTTCCGGATTGTTTCATGAGATCAACCTTATAAGCGGGGTTCCTCCCTATGAAGGGAGGGAGGAACCGCGGGGTCTTGTTTAGAACAGGCCCGCCAGTGATTTTATCTAGTAACAGTTACTTATTGATAAATAAAAAAATATGGGTTAAAGGAACATACGATTTATTTAATAAAAACTTTTTACACATAACCAAAAACATTATCATACTTTTAATCAGTTCCTCCAAGTACATCTGGAGGCCAAAATTCTACTATGCCCTTAAGGATTTTATCAAAAATATCTTCATTTGAGTTTCTATGCCTCCACATGTACTCACATAAATAGGAGTCTACCATTGAGCGATGTGTCCCACATTCCTTTTTGTTTCTCCTTTTGGCCTTCGCCCACATAGACTCAACGCTTTGAGTGTGAACACCGGTCCTTTGATCAACGAAATTTTTGGAGTGATTTACAGTAAAATGCCTGTAATCCTTTCCAATCATTTCTTCTATCTATTCTTTCTTTTTTTTATTTATCAATAAGTAACTGTTACTAGATAAAATCACTGGCGGGCTTGTTCTAAACAAGACCCGAACCGCGCTAAAAAGAACCGTTCGAATAAACGAAATCAATTAATTTAAAGTTTTAAGCACTGATTTCTCCAATTGACATCGCCTAATTAAAACTTTCGCCACAACCTTTTTTGTTGAGCATTTAGTAAGCTTTCGAATAGTAACCTTCCGTTTACCAAGATTCTTAACCGTTTTCGAGATATTAATGAAAGTATACGAAGTTCCCAAAACTTTTCATTATTTCTAGTAACAGGAAAGTGGTCTCATTTTACTTATCCTGTTTTACACACAAATACATTTTCCTAACATAAGAAATTACAAAAATAAAAATCAATAAAAAACTAAGGGAAAGAGACAAAAATTACAAAAAGAACGACAAAAACCCGTTCATAAGAACTAAACAGACGTATTTGAAGTTTTAAGCAGTTATTTCGTCGATTGACGTCACCTAATCAAAAATTGTTTCAGAATCTTTTATATAGAGAATTTAGAAAGCTTTCAAATAGTTTTTCTTCATCTTATCAAAATTTCCTAACCGTGTTCGAGATATTAATGAAAGTATTCGAAGTTCCCAAAACATTTCATGTCTGTTCATAAAATATTTTATTCTAACCCTTCCTTAACTCCAAACGTAACCAAAATTTCAACATATTAGTTTCAATGAATGTAGAACATGCAGAACTATTTTTCCCATTTTTTCGAAAACGGTTAAATCTATCGCCTTGAAAATGCTTTCATTCGTTTTCCTAGCCCAAGAAGTATATGAATTCAAAAACGTAAGCGTTACGATTTTTTTTGCGCGAATTTCGCCCCAACGCCATCTTCCAGTGGGCGGATTTTGCTGGTTAACGAACTTGACCTTTCAAATTGGACGACGGATTTTTGTACCAAATTTCATCAAAATCGGACCATTAGGGAAGCCAGAAATAAGCGAACAGACATATATATATATATATATATATATATATATATATATATATATATATGATTGTTTCATGAGATCAACTTATAGGCGGGGTTCCTCCCTATGAAGGGAGGGAGGAACCGTGCTAAAAGACAATATTATTAAATAGGAAATGATGGGATTAAGGGTTTCTTGGCAGTCATCTATAGGGTGTTCCGCCCTATATATTCAGTTTCTTATTAAGTAGCTACTGTACAGACGGATTAGTTCTGCTACTTTTCAGCTTATCTTCCAAGATTGTAAGTTGTTTTCGTTTGACTCTGAAGGAGCTGTGAGATTTTATCTTGTTCATATAATTGTAGTCGATATTTATACCGACTAGAGTTACACCTGTCAACTAACAATTGTAGTTGACAACTGTAAATTAACAACTTAGGCTACATCTCTACAACCATATCTTTCAGCTAATTCCCCTCTACAAAAAAAAAAAGTGTTTTTCCAACAATCGAGGACTGGGCTACTATTTAAACAATTTCCTTTAGCCTTATTTGCAAGGAATCCTTTCTGGCCTTTATCTGATACACAAACAGCGGCTTGGAAATTGTTTTTCATTAGAGGGCAATTTTCTCTCTCCAGACTCCAGAGAAGGGTGAGGTTTTATTGTCTGAATTAGCTCCATGGAGCAGTTTGGAATATCTTGCCTCTGGAGAGCTGGAGATTGTATCTGTAAGGAAGGCCAATCTACACCCTCTCTCGCTGGAACAGGGCTCTTTATTGTTGGCGGAATTAAATCCACTTAGCAAAAGGTCTGTGTAGTTAAGAGGCAAGGAAGGTTAGAACGGTGTAATTTTCATACAAATTACCCTTTGGTTGGGCACTGAATAGAGAATGCTTACCTGTAATAGGCACTTCATAGAAGATGCATTGTCACAATTTAATCCAGAAACGCGTTAAATCTTGAGAAATATTCACATAAGAAGTTTAAACATTTAGATAAAAAGTAATATTGTTAGCTTGATGCTTGAAGTCCGTGTTGTCGAAGAATTTAGTTCTCAAGGATCCAAAATCGGACCCTATCAGATGCGGAGCCCTGGACTGCGGTTGCTTTGAGAAGTAAAAAATCTATCAAAAACAATAGCCAATTATTAGTACTTAAATGTTATCTACTGGTTCCACCCTTTTTTGGCCAGGACAGGCCTATTGCCTTATCTTTTTCAAAAGAAAACCCACTACCCTTAGCAAGAATTCAACCAAGGACCACAGTTACGGAGTACTCACGCGTTAATACTCATCAACACCGAAACTCCGAATTAAAAATTATCGCTAAAATCCTGTAAAATCGTACGTGCTTACTATAAACTAAAAACAAAGTATTTTATTATAAACTTCTCGCCTAAGATGAGAAGTTATTTTGCTTTTGCTGTCCCCCAAACATCCTGAGCCTAACGAAATTTAGAACAACTAATTTCTGATAAAGCAAAAAAAAAAAATAACAAGTAGAGAGCTGATTATAAATTATATTTAATTCGAGAATTTGATGTTTTCTTACTTTTCTTACTATGGCGTCCTTCCCAGCGTGTATTTCAATCTCGCATTCCTTCGCAGCTTGTTAGCTTCTCTGGGACTAGTGTCCTCTGTCTTCTGGATCTAGTCTTAAGTCCGAAAGCAAAAATGTAGTTTTTTTCACAAACTGTTGATAAGATATTTTTTTGATATGTTGTGTTGTTTATATATTAACCGTTAAAACTTTTTGCTTAACGATTTGTTTACACAAAACGGTATTCTGCTGGTTAAACTTGACCCCCGCATGGATTTAAGCTCGCTCTCTTTATGTGAACTCAATCTTGAACTGCAATTTTAGAACGTTTTTTGGTACTAAATTTTAACAAAATAGGTTGTGATATTTTTGTGTAGCTTTGACAGCTATTTACTGAGACTTACGGATTTTCTATGTCACTTTGCTTCATGAAAATCATAAAGGATTCGTCATTCATTTTTCCTATCAATTGTATATAATGCGCAAGCATTTAAATATGTATTGAATGGTTTTGCTCATAAAGAACTATAAGAAGGCGAGTCCTGAATCAGAGCTGAAATGGAACATAATGATGAGAAGGAAGTCAGTTTTTTCGCAAGTGGAACGAATCAAAGCGGGCGAATACACAGAGAACGGAAGCTGTTAGTTAGGCCCAAGCCGCCAATTACTTAGGCTCCTCTGGAAATAGATCTTCTGGACAAAGGCATTCGCCAATTTCACTGCTCGCGCCAAATTGCTCCTGCCTCCATGAATGAGCTGGGAAGAACCCGTCGCCGCACATGCCTCTTGAGGCGCCAGCCTAGACCGACCCATTTTACCATGTGTTCGAAAAAAAAAAATTAGCGATGTCCGTACTAGAGAAGGAGAGAAAAAAAACAGGCAAGATTTGTCACTGAGTTAGGGACAGAGAAGCCGCCAGGGCTAATTGAGGGCACTAACTTAGGGCCACTCCCAGAACATTAGGAAGGACATTTAGGGCTTTCGGGTGATGTTTACCTGAAGGCAGGAGTCATTCAGCTTGTAGCGCAGCGTGACCACACTCGTTGTCTCTAGTCCTCGCAGGTAAACAGGTCAGAATTGAGGTAATAAGATGGGGAAATGGATGGAAATTGGTCAAGGTTTATTACTCTTAAAGCATACTTACTTTGAAAGTACTTTAGGCTAACTGCAGTCCATAAAGGAAAATAGCTAACAAAACTCAAAGATCAAATTTCCTTTATGATGATCTCTCCCGTAAACAGCTGACGTAACCAGATTTCTATAATTGAAGGGGTCGGGACAACAAAGCGCCAAGCAAAATTTCGAACAAAACATATCCGTAGCTGCTATATGTTCGATATTATTTGGGACTATCAGTTGAAATTGTTTCGGGAAACAAGTTGAGTAGCATACATAGCTTGTAGTCATATTTTAGTAGCATTTGCATCATAGACAGATAGTTACACATAATATCCAACATATAGCGGCTTCAGTGATTTTTCTAAAAATTTTGCTTGGCACTATTTTGCCCCGACCCGTTTAATTGTCACGTTCACGAAGCCCGGAACTAGTAGTAGTCCAGTCAAATAATACATTGTACCTTCCAAAAGGTGGGGTAGAATATTTTATTTTTTTAATTTGTATATATTAGTATGAATATCAAAAAATGAATATCATCCAACATGGCTGACCCCGGGAGAACTTTCGACAGCCAAAAAAACACAAACCATTTTTACTTTTTGGTTATTTTTAAAATATCTCAAAAATCGTAGATTTCAGCGGAAATTCTTACATGCAACATATAGCAGCTACAGTTAAGTTTTGTTAAAAATGTTGTGTGGCACTATTTTGACCCGACCCCTTCAATTGCACTTTGTGTGTGTAATTTAAACGAGAATAATTTTTGGTACCTAGTAGGTAGGATCGATGAAGGTAGTTTTCAAAGCTCTTTTACGATCAGTAACAACATTACTACAGCAATAAAATAACTACTACAGAAAGTGTTTACAGCTACATCAGAGAAAGAAGAGTGAATCTACAATATCGTCGATACAAATGCAAAGTACCGAATGTCAAAAAATGGATCTTTCATTGTCAATCTTTACTAATTTCTGCTGGACTTATGTACGGCAAATTCTTTAATCTGACTTCACTCTATTAAAGGAAAAGTATTCCTCTATCAAAAGGTCAAATCTGCCGAATATTTGACTGTCCAAAAAAAGTTATGAATAAATAATTTTCCACTCTGAAAACTGGTGATTTTCATATTCGTTAGTTTGCTTTTGTATCGACGATATATTTGTCAAAAACCACTCACTTACTCACTGACCTATCATCGCCCAGCCCAAACCACTTGACATAAAAATTTAGGCACTCTATTTAGAACCTTAAAAACTCGCTAAGAAAGGATTTTTTGATATTCGAATTTTTAACTATTTTTAGAGGGGTTTGAATTTGTATTTGGTTAGAGAGCAGGCAAGCCAAGGCAGCAAGCGTTGCTAGGACAACAGGTCAGCTGTTAGCTTACTGTATTTATTTCATAATGTTATTTCTATTTGAGCTTCATTTCAAATATGACGGTAGACCTTGAATTACTAGAAAAAACTGTGATTTTGTCCCTCATAGAGTTTACCCTGTACATGGTTATGGTCAATCCGAGATAATAATATCCCGAACCCTTAAACTCCTTTTACTGGCAATCTATAGATAACGGGTTACCTCTAGGTTATCTGTTTCTTGAAACTGGTCCGGAGCGCCCCAATGTTCAGAAACATTATACTTTGATTACTTACCAATTGATGAATAACATACAGCATGACGGGAGTGTTAATTTTTATGTTACATTATTTAACGTAATAAAATAACTACTTATCTGCCGTGACAAAGCAAGGGTATTATGCTAGTAGTAAATAAAACGACCACAATGCTAGCAGTTCAAAAGTACATTAAACCATCAGCGTTGAGAGTATTCCAGCAGTAAATTGGATATGCAAAGTAAGGATATATTGAAAGGGCTTTAGTAGGGGGCTTGAGAGGCGCCTGCATAAAAGGCCCTCCTGAACATGTAATTATTGGTAAGGGGGAGGGATAAATAAAAAATATTTATTACCGATAGGAGCCTAAGGTCATGGCTGAATACAATGTAGAATGGAGACATTCGTTTTGCAGGAGGCAGCCAGAGCCCCACCTTCTCGGCTTTGCTCCTTTTGCTCTGGTCGGCATTCGATATCACAGCACAAACACAGATAGGCTTTTCTCTGTCGAGCAGAAACCAGCGTCTAAATCACTGCTGCAGGTGCTCGACGGAGGGCAGGCTTCAGAAATATCATCTCAGAATTGGAAAAACTTACATACTGTCTATGAAAACTAATACATTTGAAATTATCATATCAATTTTCAATTTTAGATGAAAGATACAAACGTTATTTTAACCCATTAGTGCCGTCGAAACCACATGTTAACGCCAATATCTGATAGAATACTTATATCATACTAGCTGAATACCCGTGCTTCGTCACGGCAGATAAGTAGTTATTTTATTACGGTAATTAATGTTACATCAAAATTAACGCTACTATGGGGAGATGGAGATAGTTAGCCGTTGCAGAGATACGCAGACAAGGTATAGTTGGAATTCGGCTAGGAGAAAAAAACGTCAGACTTTCAGGAAGAAATCTGTATTTGGACGTTCTGGCTGCACATTGGCAGCCTTCTTCAGCTAAAAAATACATACAAATTATAAGTAAAAAAAACATTCAGAAATGAGCGTATTATATACATCATGACAATGATTAGAACCAATCTTATTATTAAACAATGAAAATGCGGTACTTGGAAAGTAAACAGTATGTTGAAAGTAGTAAGTAAACAGTACAAAAACTAACATTTTTATATTGCGAGAAACTCAATCTATTCTATAGGTGAATACAATTTATAATAATCAATATACAAATACGTACCACTAGAAGCTGTCCCTCATAGAGTTTACCCTGTATCTCACTGTCAAGAGTTTCTCACAATGTAAAAATGTTCTTTATAAAAATGTTAGTTTTTGTACTGTACTTACTGTTTACAACATACTGTTTACTTTCCAACATTTTTTAGCTGAAGAAGGCTGCCAATGTGCAGCCGAAACGTCCAAATACAGATTTCTTCCTGAAAGTCTGACGTTTTTTTCTCCTAGCTGAATCCCAACTATACCTTGTCTGCGTAACGCTACTATGAGTATAATTTTGTGTAGGTTATTATAGATATATGTTATTCATCCATTGATAAATAATCAAAGTATAATGGTCCTGGACAATGGGCGCTCCGGACTAGTGTCAAGAAACAGAAACCTAGAGATAACCCGTTATTTATAGGTTACCAGTAAAAGGAGTTTAAGGGTTCGGGATATTATTACCTCGGATAGACCATCACCAGGTACAAGGTAAACTCTATGAGGGAAAAAATCACAGTTTATTTCTAGTAATTCAAGGACTTCCATCATAGTTGAAATGAAGCTCAAATAGAAATAATATTATGAAATAAATACAGTACGCTAACAGCTGTCCTGTTGTCCTAGCAACGCTTGTGCCGTGGCTCTCCTGCTCTCAAACCAAATACAAATTCAAACCCCTCTACAAATATTTTAAAATTCGAATATAAAAAAATCCTTTCTTAACGCGTTTTTACGTTCTATAGGGAGTGTCCATGCAAAATTTCAAATTTTTCTGTCAAGTGGTTTGGGCTGGGCGATGATAGGTCAGTGGTATTTGACAAATACTATATAGTAGACACTAAGATCGTAAAATTTATTTATTTGTATTAAGAATTTTTGAAAAAAAGTAACTCCGGCAATAATGGATCAACAAAGAATGTTTAATTGCCCAAATAAATTGGGTTTGCACTCAACGTACTAATCAACCAGTAGGCATAGGAAAATGGTAATATAACAACAAACTGTATAAACAAATACAACTAAGATTATAATAATGAAAATATATGTAAACATGTTTTTAAAAACATAATAAAAATACTTTATATTATAGAGAAAAAATATATAAGAAGTTAAAGAAAGCGTAAGTAAAAAACAGGCATTCAGTCATATTTGTGGCTTTGAATTATAGCCAGGAAATCCATGAGAATTTTGTGTTCCCAGTTGATTTGCTTTTCCTTGAGGAAAATCATCAAAAATGTTATATAAGTAACCGTTGAAACTTATAAATGTTTAGAGAAAATAAGTATTTCAAAGAAATAACTTAATGCGATGGCCGAGATATCCGGTCATGAGAGTTATAGTCCAGGGTTCACCTGTTTTGAGTTGGATGCTCAGAGGACCACGCTAATATTGGGGGGAATAACTTCAGAAAAACTGATGTAAAAATGCTTGATATGAAAAAATCGAAAAGTTCCAAGAGCATTTTTTTATTTTAAAAAAATCTAAAATATCACCTATCACAGCCTAAAGTAAAGGTGTAAGTTACAGATGCGACTGTTGAAATATGATTCTAGTAAACCTTTCACGAAAACGACTTTTCCATTATTATTTCCGGCAGAGAGTTAATATAATTAGTAAATAAAAAATAGCAATGAGATCCACCAACTACCTTGTGTGAAATTATAAGTGCACATTTTTGTAATAAAGAGGAATACATGAGATCCACCAACTACCTTGTGTGAAATTATAAGTGCACATTTTTGTAATAAAGAGGAATACATGAGATCCACCAACTACCTTGTGTGAAATTATAAGTGCACATTTTTGTAATAAAGAGGAATACATGAGGTCCACCAACTACCTTGTGTGAAATTATAAGTGCACATTTTTGTAATAAAGAGGAATACATGAGATCCACCAACTACCTTGTGTGAAATTATAAGTGCACATTTTTGTAATAAAGAGGAATACATGAGATCCACCAACTACCTTGTGTGAAATTATAAGTGCACATTTTTGTAATAAAGAGGAATACATGAGATCCACCAACTACCTTGTGTGAAATTATAAGTGCACATTTTTGTAATAAAGAGGAATACATGAGATCCACCAACTACCTTGTGTGAAATTATAAGTGCACATTTTTGTAATAAAGAGGAATACATGAGATCCACCAACTACCTTGTGTGAAATTATAAGTGCACATTTTTGTAATAAAGAGGAATACATGAGGTCCACCAACTACCTTGTGTGAAATTATAAGTGCACATTTTTGTAATAAAGAGGAATACATGAGGTCCACCAACTACCTTGTGTGAAATTATAAGTGCACATTTTTGTAATAAAGAGGAATACATGAGATCCACCAACTACCTTGTGTGAAATTATAAGTGCACATTTTTGTAATAAAGAGGAATACATGAGATCCACCAACTACCTTGTGTGAAATTATAAGTGCACATTTTTGTAATAAAGAGGAATACATGAGATCCACCAACTACCTTGTGTGAAATTATAAGTGCACATTTTTGTAATAAAGAGGAATACATGAGATCCACCAACTACCTTGTGTGAAATTATAAGTGCACATTTTTGTAATAAAGAGGAATACATGAGATCCACCAACTACCTTGTGTGAAATTATAAGTGCACATTTTTGTAATAAAGAGGAATACATGAGATCCACCAACTACCTTGTGTGAAATTATAAGTGCACATTTTTGTAATAAAGAGGAATACATGAGATCCACCAACTACCTTGTGTGAAATTATAAGTGCACATTTTTGTAATAAAGAGGAATACATGAGATCCACCAACTACCTTGTGTGAAATTATAAGTGCACATTTTTGTAATAAAGAGGAATACATGAGATCCACCAACTACCTTGTGTGAAATTATAAGTGCACATTTTTGTAATAAAGAGGAATACATGAGATCCACCAACTACCTTGTGTGAAATTATAAGTGCACATTTTTGTAATAAAGAGGACTACATGAGGTCCACCAACTACCTTGTGTGAAATTATAAGTGCACATTTTTGTAATAAAGAGGAATACATGAGATCCACCAACTACCTTGTGTGAAATTATAAGTGCACATTTTTGTAATAAAGAGGAATACATGAGATCCACCAACTACCTTGTGTGAAATTATAAGTGCACATTTTTGTAATAAAGAGGAATACATGAGGTCCACCAACTACCTTGTGTGAAATTATAAGTGCACATTTTTGTAATAAAGAGGACTACATGAGGTCCACCAACTACCTTGTGTGAAATTATAAGTGCACATTTTTGTAATAAAGAGGACTACATGAGGTCCACCAACTACCTTGTGTGAAATTATAAGTGCACATTTTTGTAATAAAGAGGACTACATGAGGTCCACCAACTACCTTGTGTGAAATTATAAGTGCACATTTTTGTAATAAAGAGGAATACATGAGATCCACCAACTACCTTGTGTGAAATTATAAGTGCACATTTTTGTAATAAAGAGGAATACATGAGATCCACCAACTACCTTGTGTGAAATTATAAGTGCACATTTTTGTAATAAAGAGGAATACATGAGATCCACCAACTACCTTGTGTGATTTTCTTACATAGAGAACAAGAGAGAGAAGAGTCAACAATACCACATTAGTTGTTACTTTCTTCGGCTTAGTACTCAAAAATACAATTGGAATTGTACTAGACTCATTAAGTAAAATATATTTTTTAAGTTGACTTGCTGTTTTCAGGTTTTTCTTAATTAAAACCCCGTTTATCGTTCAAAATAATGAATCTATCGAATTGGTAGTGGTCTCATGCGACTAAAACAAAACTATACTTAAAATAACAGTGGACGGGCAAACAGAACTATTTTATCTCCCGTATAATCTATCTTGTTTTTCCATCATTATAGCACCAATATTATAGTGTAGTGATCTGTAGGTGCACTATTTTATGTAATATGTATTTTAATCTTTAAATATTTTTTCAATTAATAAAAAAAAAATAATTATAATAAGTGGGGGTCCTCCCTATGGAGGGATGGAGGAAACGCGTTAAAATTTACCGAAATTAGAAAGATACAAATATCTACAGGCCCAAAATTTAGAAGGATAAAACCCTCTAAACCGAAGGTGTTCAATCGTATTTGAACTAACATTTCGTTACCCATTAGTTGTACAATACTGCTCTAATACTGCTTTTACATCTTAATAAAAATTTCTGATCACAAAACACCGTTTTGTTGACCATTTTCTTACCGAGTAAAAATCTCACAGTTTTTAGTTAAAAGTAAAACAATATTTTCTGCCACTTATTTTATTTCTGAAAAATTTGCTTTACCCAAGAATTCTTATGAGTATATTTAGCTTTAAAGCGCATTTTCTTTTTGGTCAAAATGTACCATGGATTTGGTGCATTTAGGTTGTCAAGATATCTGTAATGAAACTATGTAATCCAATAACTAAGTAGTTTATTTGCTTTAGAAAAGAAAGTACTTAGCAATCCTCTATGCATAGTTTTACTAAAAGTATATGTTTTGAAGTTGCTGTCAAGTAAATTTCATCGCCTTACTCGCCCGTATGTGTGCACAGCCTAATAAAATGAAGGTGTCAAGTAGCGATGTGATTATTTAACGAAAACCGAGTTTAGCATAATTATTTTCGGCAGAGAGTTGTTCAACAGTTTTTGATAGCAAGTAACTGAACAGTGAGATCCGCCTATTATCCCTAGAGAGTGAAACCGTCAAACTTTATTCGTTATAAGCGAAAATTTTAATATAGGGGAATACATCGAGAACAACTAACACTTATTACATTGGTTGTTAATTTATTCGATTTACCAGTAGAAAATACATTTAGAAGTATGTATACATCTACCAATTGGGTAAAATATGACTTTGTTAAATTGAATAATTTTTTTTCGCGGTTTTTGTTATATATAACCCGGTCATCTCCCAAAACAATTATTCTATCTAATTGGTAGATGTCTCACTCGATTCAGCAAAAGAACATACTAAAAAAATGATAATGAAATCAGAAAGATTCAAGTCCCTACTGGTATTTTCCCAAAATCGGGCGTTTGGCACCACTGTGTTCCGGGTGTATAATATGGCAATTTAATAGTTTTATATCGTTGGTATTTACTGTAAGTATTACATGACAATGTAATAGTCTCGCTTCAGAAACATTTATCGCTATGCCTTCTATATGATCTCTCACTCCTTTGGATGAATTATTTAAGGCACAAAAAATCCATCGTCGGTTTTACCGAGAGTCCATAACCTCATGTTTTACCCGCAATTCCAAGTCCGATACTGAATCCTCTTTTCGTTACACAGCTCTTTATCCAAAGAGCTTGGTTATATGTTCCAAATGGAACTGCTTGCTTACATCGCACCACCTGTATACCACATTCCTCTAATTTATCCATTAAATTACCGATGTACGCTCACTTCCGAGGTATGGCCTTTATGTTTTGCAAGAGTTGTTGCGTATGCTACATTGGACGGCCCGTACATAATATGTACGCTGTATGTACATTTTGGGGGGCGAGGTTAGCTCAGTGGTAGCGCATTGGACTAATAAGTTGGAGGACCTGAGTTCAAATCCCAAGCGAGCACTAAAGAGCTAGGCCAAACCAGCTTTTAATTAATTTGATAATGGGTACCTTGGTGCTAATGACTCTAGCGGTCGAAGCGGACAAGGGGAAAATCAGGCGGCCGGAGCATAGTACTGACCACACTACCTCCCTAATGTCCCGTATGGTCATTAGTCTGATGCCTCCAGAGTATCTGCCCCTCAGGCCTTGTGGCCTGTTACGGGACTGATTTTTTTTTTGTTGTATGTACATTTTATGAATCCTAGGTATGGAAATTGCCAAAGCGTCCTAGTGTCATTTGCAAAGCTTTGAAAAGAAACAGTTACTATTTTGATTGATCATTCGTGAAAAATGTAAGCATGTGTATAAATTTGGAATCAAATCTAAAAAAAAAGAAGATTTTTGCCACAACAGGAAACTGACAACATCCTAACAAGAAAATAGTCCCTCCGTCTTCTCAACTTTCGCTCTAGGAAAGCAATTTAGAATAGAACGAGCAAAGAACAGTTCAAAAGAACGAAACAGACCATTTCGAATTATAAGCACCGATTTCTCCGAAAGGGATCGGCCCATCGAAAATTAATTTTTACCTACATCTTCTGGTTAACGTCCTGGCTTTTCAAATCAAAGTATTTGAGAGCGAGCAGACATATATATATACATATATATAGTAGACATGAGAAATAGCGGTGTATATATATATATATATATATATATATACACACCGCTATTTCTCATGTCTACTCGGGACATCCAGATTGCGTCATCAGGTCAGGTCGAAGTCGTAAGTGGGTTTCATACCTTTTGGAGGAAAGAATGAAACTAAAAGCTAAAAGAATTTAAGCCATCAATGTCAAGTCGCTGATTGTAAATACCGTTACGTGTGTTATCATCATTGTACTAATATACTATTTTATGTACAATTATTAATAATCTAGATTCAGCTAAACTTAACTCACTGTAAGCTTATGTATTTTTACCTTCGCCCAAGTCATTAAAAAAAAACTAATTCAGTTAATCCTTCGTAAAAATAAATAAAAGAAGATTCTAGTAAAAGGTTCTTTCATCATAAAAAAAAATTTACTCATGAAATGAGCGTTTATACGTTACTGTTGAAGAGAGTAGACAATGAGAGAAGGGAAAATGCTCTAATAACCTATGAACTAAACCACTCCTGTTAGATCAAAGCAGGTCCTGCCGATGGTTGTGTAATTACCAGAGAATGGATCCTTTCAAGATCTAGCTGATGAATGGAGCTTTAACTACCTCCTTGTAGGAGAAGAGTACAATTTAAAATTGATTATTTTCTTCCGTAGGATATTAGTTCAAGTGTTTTAGTGAACAAAAGTAGAAAATAAAAGAGAGAAATATTCTGCGGTAGCATCCTTTTGGTGGATTTTTCATTTCATTGGCCAGAAAAAAAGGACATTCCTTAGTAATAAATATAAAAACGGACGAATCACAGGAACTGGGTCATCTTGGCATGTTCTCGTTAATCCCTATTGTCGTTTCCAAAGTTTAGAATAGAACCAGATAACGTTTAATCCTAATCTTTCGTGAATATTGTAAATATATAAAATGAATCTTAAAGCGAACCAAGTTATTTTTGACCACAACAGGAAACAGACAGTGTTCTAACCGGATAGTCAATTTAAAAACCGATTTCTCGGCTATATCAAAATTCTTAAGAACCGTATTCTTAGGAAATTTAATAAATTTTAATTTTTACTATATTATTTGAATAAGCGGAAGGTCATGCATATATAAAACTCGTCAACTTTACTTTATATGCTTTATTTTATGCATATTGACGCCTCTTCAGGAGCAACTTAATTACATATACATAAATTTAGCCTTAGCTACGGAAGACCTTCCACAGGTAGGGCCACGTCCTTGCTAATACCATGAAGTTAATATCGTTGTTCTCAATCAGCTGATTCAGATCGATCCTGGCTTATATCGATCCCCCTCCCCTGTGGCCCTACCTGTGGAAAGTCTTCTTTAGCTAAGGCTAAATTTATGTATATGTAATTTATTTATCGCACCGCATCTATGGCGAAGTGCATTTTTTCGGTCTTTTCAGTAGAGGGCGATGTAAAGTAGGTTTAGTCGAGCATATTCCTAAAACATGGTGTTATATAATAATTTTAAAATATTTTAACCAGATATTTTGACTTTGTATTTACTTAGATGTTGTTGTAAATGTTTATGTCCTTTAAATGTTTGAGTATTGTATCAATGTGGTGGCTGTCATCTCCGAGGAGTTCCGTCAGGTCAATAGGTACATCAAGGTTCTGTCTAAAATAGCAGTTAGTCAGTATATGCTTGATTGTCAGTTCTGAGTTACATGTTCGGCACGTCGGTTTGTCCTTGTTAGTCATTACGTACTCGTGAGTCACACGACTGTGGCCGATACGTAGTCTGGCTAATATGACTTCTTCGCGTCGTGATTTTCTGTGTGACGAAGGCCATTCTTTTACCGTGAACTTTACCGTCCTCAGTTTGTTCTCTGTTGTGTTAGTCCAATCCAGTTGCCAGTAGGGTAATATTGTTAGGTCAGTGTAATTACGTCTTCATAGTACGAGTCGAGTGGTTCGTAAGTTTGTTCTTCTGTTGCAAGTTTGGCTTGTCGGTCAGCAATTGTGTTTAGTCCTAAGTTTTCATGTCCCGGTAGCCACCACAGAGTTACATGTTTACCAGAAGCATGTAGGTTGTGTATTTCGTCCTTTATTTCTATACATGTCGGATGTGTCGTGTATATATTTTGTAAACATTGCAGTGAACTCAAAGAGTCACTACAAATGATGATGTGTGTCTGTTGTGTTGATGGCAGACTCTTGAACGCGAGGAGAATGGCTTGCAGTTCTGCTCCAAGGATGCTAACATTTGGTGGAAGTGTTTTGATGCACACATCATCATGCAAGATTGCAGCTGCTCCTACACCGTGTTTTGTTATTGAGCCATCCGTGTAAAGAATTAGGGAGTTTTTGTATTCTGAAGTGAATTTTGTGAAGTACTGTTTGTATAGTAAATTTGAAGCTGGGTTTGTCTTTTTGAATTTGGTAAGTGTCATGTCTATGTTGAAGTTACGTATTGTCCATGGAGGTGTTCTTGAATGTATGTGTGTTTTTATATAAGGAATTACCAAGCCAAAAGTATCTTCGATTTCCTTACATCTCATAATAAATGGTCGGATATGATTTCTTTTTTGTTCATAATCCTCGGTATACGCATTCTGTATTATGCCACTTACACATGAAGTTGGAGGAAAAGTCTTCATTTTACAAAGATATCGCTCCATTAGCATATTTCTCCTTATATGTAAAGGAGGTTCTCCTGCTTCTGCAAGCATACTTATAACAGGACTAGACCTGAATGCACCTAGCGATAATCGAATACCGGTGTTGTGTATTATGTTGAGCATGTTAAGAGTAGTGGGTTTAGCAGACGAGTACGCAACGCATCCATAATCCAGGAAAGATCTGGTGAAACTACGATAGACGGTTAGCATTACTTTCCTGCTTGCTCCCCATTTTGTGTTACCAAGAACTCTCAGGATATGTAATGATTGTTTACATCTAATGACAAGTTGAGATTCTTTGGGACCCATGTAAGGTGAGTGTCAAAGTGTAAACCAAGAAATTTAATTACGTTTGTATGAGGGACTAATGTGTTGTACATGTGTAATTGATAATTTATGTCTCGTCGTTTTCTAGTAAATAGGATTGACTTTGTCTTGTCCGTAGAGAATTTAAGTCCAAGTTTTGTCGTCCATTGTTCAACTGAATCGATCGTGTGTTGTATTCTATTCTGTAATTCTTCGACTGACTTTGCCGAATAGAATATAAATAGGTCGTCGACATATAGACAGTACTGTACATCGGGAGGAATAAATTCTCTGACAGAATTCGGATCTGAATTCGAGAGAAGCCACGAAAAAATGTTCTCTAACAAAAGATCAATATACACGATAAGAAACCGCGCATATCAATTATATGGTATTATCGTAAAAATGAAAATGGAAGACTTTTCAAACAAGAACTCCGACGATGCCAGCGATATTACCCCCAAACTAGAAAACCGGTAATTAAGTTGCTCCTGAAGAGGTGTCAAGAAACGCGAAACATGTAGAGCATAAAATAAAGCATATAAAGTAAAGTTGACGAGTTTTATATATCCATGACCTTCCGCCTGTTTAAATAATATATTGAAGGAAAAAGGGGTCACAATTTTATAATATTTAATCTACACTTACTACGATATCTTGACCGGATTTAAGATATATACGAATGGATCCAAAAATCGTCTAATTTTTTTTTTTTCCATTTTCCTGACACCTGTTATAGATGTTGCCTTGGAAATGGTTTCATTCTAATGTTTTGATAAAACGTGTACCTGAAAGCCTAATAACGAGAAAACGTTACAAAGCGAGGAAGCGTTACAATTTTTTTTCGCGAGCTTTTGGCAAAAATACCATTTTCCGTTGGATTAGGAAATTACCCTGCTTAACAAACTTGACCTTTTAAATCGCACAAAGTATTTTTGTATCAAATTTGATTAAAATCGGTTTATTTATCAGGTAGCGATATGTACTATGTATATGTTTGTATTTGTCTGTCTCTGTAATGTCTGTCAAAATCAATTTAATTATTTTTGTTTTCCCTTAATTTTCATAAAATTCCACGATATGCTTTGTTAGTCACGGAGCATCTTTTGATGCACCCGAAAAATGTCTATCTTCTTTCTCTTTAATGTCTGAGTGTATGTCAGTGTTTTCGTCTATTTTGTTATTATTTCAAAACCTGTAAGTTTCAATTTGTCTTTCCCTTTTTTGAATTTATTCTACGCCAGTATGTTTTTATATAGAATAATATTTCGTGAAATGAGCAAAAATCATAAGGCGCTGTATTGTATTAAGACAAAGCTAAAATTGTTGCTAAAAGTTGGATACTATTATAAAAAATATGGATCGTAGATAGGATTCCTTTATTTATTTTTTTTTTTATTTATTTTTTTTTTTAACGGCGCATCTACATCATGGCCATTAGCGCCGGGCTATCTACAGGTTGCCACCCTTTTCTAATGCCAACAGCACGTGGTCGGTCACCCATTCAGGTACTGACCACGCACGACGCTGCTTAACTTCGGTGATCTATGGGAACCGGTGCATTCAACGTGGCTATGGCCGTTGGCTTTATGTTTAGCTGTTTCTCTTTTAAGTTTAAAGTGAGTTCTATGCAGAGTTGGGCAAACGTTAGCGCGCGCTAAAAGCTGATACCTCTCCGCTAATTTAGCGAAACTGTAAAAAGCCAGCGCTAATAATTAGCGGTTAGCGGCGGTAGTGCGCTAACCGCTAATCTATTTATGAAATATCGTAATTGCTATAGTTACAAGTTGTAACTATAGCTCAAGCTATTAGCAATTACGATATTTCATAAATAGATTAGCGGTTAGCGCACTGCCGCCGCTAATTATTAGCGCTGGCTTTCTACAGTTTCGCTAAATTAGCGGAGAGGTATCAGCTTGTAGCGCGCGCTAACGTTTGCCCAACTCTGGTTCTATGTTTAGACTTCGTCTCAACAATTTGCTAGTAGATAGAACAATAAAAAATATACAGTAAGAAACAAAAACTTTTAATTCCTGTTGTTGTTTATAAACCTTTCATCATCGTCTACATCAAAGGAGTTCCTGCTCGGAGCGGTCTTTTGCGGCACCTTTTTTTCCAGTGATAAAACTTTCACGAGAAAAGAAAATCAGGAAGAATTACTCGATAACCGTGTTGGTAACGGATGCAAGAGGCGTGTCCGCAAAAAGTTGCAATGGCCGCGACACGAACCCCATCTACCGGCAGCTATAATGTACTAGCCTCTTTAGTACCTCCTTAAGTGGTAGGAGAAACTAACGACTCCCGTGCTGTATATGTTTGAAGAAATGTTTGTAGTTACCGTAATCTGAGGGGACAGGGTGTGCGCTGCACGTTCAATATGTAGAATCTCTGAGCATGGAACAACGTTCGAAATTTTAGTATTAAAGTCCGTCATCGATATGAACACAATAAAAACAAAAAGTCAAATCTTTTTTTTATGATTAAAAAATATCACGAATTCCTGATGAATTTGACATAAATACCATTCGTATGGGTCAATTGGAGGGTCTGTTTGCAAACAGCACATCCAGTTACTTTAAAGTATCTGTCGTGATTTTAAACAGTGATTTTGGTACTTACGGATGAGTTTAGAGGTTCTTTGCAGGTTATCTAATAGTCGGAGAGCAGGCAACGCACTTTTCATGAAGTGTTTTATGCACCCTGAAATTTTGCTATAGTGTACCTCTTGGGTAGATAAGAAGGTATGTGTTTCCTGGACAGACCTTGGAACACCAGGTACTGCGCATAGGGGAAAGGTGCAAAACAATATTGCCCAAAAATAGTGTTTCATTCAGAAGCCAACTATTATTAATGAGAAAAATTACAAATTAAGGCAATTTTAAAATTAAAAATAAATAAGGCAGGCACTTTTAAGGGGGTTAAAATGTAAATTAAAAAAGAAAAACAAATTACCTAGTTTTTATTTTTAATATTAAATGAAGTGCTTTATTCACGCTGCGATTTAAACAGCGTCTTCTATAAACATATTTGAAAATAATTGCAAAAGGGCAGACACTTTTGTGGGGTTTAATTATCAGAAAACATGAAACTAAATGTTGCCTATGATAGACTGCAATACACTGCGCGTAACCGTAAGAGTGCATGAGACGACCGCGCAGTGTTGGTTGTTTTCTGTGCTTACATTAGTTCTTGCTCACATGATCTTGTACAGCTGTTCCGGTTTTAATGGCAGCGCGAATAAAACTCTCATTTAATGTTAGAATAAAAACAATTACTTTTTTTTTTTTTTTTTTTTACGTGTTGTACTCCTTAAATGTGTCCGCCATATTTATTATTCATTGTAAAATTGTCTTAATTTTACATTAAAGATAGTTGGCTTCTGAATGAAACTCTATTTTCGGGAAATATTTTGTTGTACCTTTCCCCTATGCGCAGTACCTGGAGTTCCAAGGTATGTCCAGGAAACACATATATATACCTTCTTATATATCCAAGATGTACATTATAGCAAAATTTCAAAATGCATAAAACACTTTATGAAAAGTGCGTTGCTGGCTCTCGGACTACAAGGTTAGAAACCATATTATATAAATATAGTAAGGAAAAGTTAATATAGAAATGAAAAGCATTTAAAATCACTGCAATCACTATTAAAAGTAACTTCTTTTGACTACTATATTTATATAATATGGTTTCTAACTAACCCTTAGATAACTTATATTTGTACGTAACACTTTTAGGCTTGTAAAGCATATATGAAAACAAGCAGAATTTATTTGAGGAATCTATATTTATTAATAAAAAGGTTAATATTATTATTCTCCAACGGTCGGTTTTTCTGGGTGATATTTCGCTGAAATCCCATCCTGCTTCATCAGACCGTTGTCCAATTGTCTTCATGGACAACGGTCTGATGAAGCAGGTATCACCCAGAAAAACCGACCGCTGGAGAATGCCGTATTAACATCAATAATTCTCCCCAGCGAAGAACGCTAAAAAATAAAAGGTTAATATTATAAAAATCAATGGTAATTGTGAAGTTTATGGGCCTCCTCACCGATTTTTTTGACCGGTGTTTCTATAACATATTTATATTTATTTCGCAAAATGGGCATACGTGCTATGCGTTTCCTCTTGCTACGCTCGCTCAAGAAGATATCAAAACACCAGTCAAGCCAACTCGCTACAATTAATAGAATTCTATTAATTTCTGCGAGTTGGATTGACTTGAATGTTGAAGGTTACTTTACTACCAGCAACAACCAATAGAAATGCGAATGAGTTATGCGCATGCGCATCACTGTTATAATCACTACAGATACTTCACAAGTAACTGGAGAAGTAGCTGGATGTACTCTTCGCAAACAGACCCCAGTTGGATGTTCTTAAAAAAACTATCCCAATCACGAAGGAAGTGTTTTGACATATTTACAAGAATTAAATACATATTCTGAATTAAATCATTATTTTTTTTTTCGTTAAATCATTGAAAAGATCTCGTTGGCAGAAAGGCGCGGTTCGATCACAGTTGTTAACAGAATACATTATTGCAGTAAAATTAGTTCTTTTTGACGTTTCAGCTTGAATGGAGGAATAACAGATCGCTACATCACTACTTTATCGTCATTAGTAATCGTAGAAGGTAGAAAAATAATGTCTCTCCACTGTTTTCGTGGAGAGACATTATTTTTCTACCTTCTACGAAATCGAGAACTCCACAAATAACGCTGCATACATCACAGTCATTAGTAATGGTTTTTCAGCTACGGAAGCTCTCGGGAAGAAGAAGTAGTCCTTACATGACTTCGAATTGGTCATATCTACCAACCCGCTCTTACTTAATGACCAAACAAGGAATACCACTGTTGTTAGTTCTTGATTTTTTTTTTCTTGCGCCTTTACATTTTAACAGCTGCTTTCTCCCGTACCATTTATGGAGCGCCACGTCTTGCCCTGGGTGCCGGCTTCGTAGGATACACAGAGTTGGGAAAAAATAATATTTTGGGGATCATAATTATCATGTATAAACTTTTTTTTAGTGAATTTGAATCAAAATACATAAGAAATATGAAAAGAAACAAACAAATTGGCAGATTCAGGTAAGGAGGGCGGCAGAGAATGTGTTAAGTTCTTTACTTTTAATAGACTTTCATTATTCTTGTGAATAAGCACCTTGCTCAATGACTGCCGTAGTTATGCAGCTCCTGCGTGATGGACTTTTGTAAACTATCAACAGAATTTCTAAAGAAGAATAAAAAAAAAAAAAAAAAAAAGAGCCTACTCAGCTAATTCCATTGATACGAAGGTTTAGTTTGTGGGGCGTGAAGAATTAAATGTGACTCTGGTCGGAATGTAACGGGGCTCCCCAGGTGTTTATGACCACTACCTACGGCATCATCAGGGGAAAATGATCCATTTCGAATCACCGCCATCCAAGGTATACAATTGGACATCATTACTCACTAATTCAAAACCCATTATCCGCAACTAAACACCTCAAAGGAAGAAAGCCGGCTGATATAAATATGGTCTCCTAACATCGAATGGTAAAAAGGCTTAATTTAAAACAATCAATAATCTGGAAGATTTATAGGAAGTATTGTGTTTATTTATTTTACCTCAACAATACTAACACGATAATTATTTTTTCATTCTATATTTATTTTGAGATGCCGTAAAAGCCATGAGGTCTGCGCAGCGACCTATGTATTATTTTAAGTACATATTTCACATAATAAGAATTGAAACTTCTGATATTTTATTTTATATTTTATATATCAATAAGACATTCCTTCCTGCTTTGCCTGATAGTTTGTAGGACTTATTTAGGTACTCCTAAACAAATTTAACCACGACATCCAGGAGCTACGCACACTTGACAGTATACACATAAACACTATACTAAAATATCTACAACACATTAATGTCTACAACAAGATTTAGTCAACAAAATTCAATAATACATACATAAATGAAAATATGTATATAAATATACGCCCAAAACATTTTGTTTACACTATTTTTTAGTTATTCATTTATTCTTTTTTCCCCTATTTATTTATTTTTTTCATTTAAATGTTTGTTCTTTATACACTCATTAATTTTCGCTTGCTATTGGTTCATTACCTTTTATAACTTTTGTTCCCTACTACATTTTGGAATAAGAACTTCCATTTGTATGAAAATTACCTGACCATTTGTAAATATGTTACAATTAAACAGGCAAGTCGCCAAAGTTGCGAAGCCTTATAAATAAATAAACAAATTTAAAAGTACGTCGGCCAGAAGCTGCAGAACTAAGCGAATCCTCAAAAAGATGCTTATTATGCGGTTAATTTCTATTCAAATATAAAATAAGAGTAAATAGTTTTGCTCTTTTAAATTTGATATGCACCTACGCCTGATCAATTATAAATTTTGTTTAATTTGGTTCGAACGCGTAGTGGCGGTGAGTGTAAAGGCGTAAACAATCCGTGCCCCAGGTACTGTCCCTACACTAGCTAGGTCGTTAAAAGTTAAAGAAACAAGTTAATTTTGTTCTGGAATAATCCTCCCTTTATAAAGTACCAATAGGACATGTTATCCTATAAATGTTGTTGTAATGAAGTAAAAATAACGGCCGGTCAGGGCATATTAATAATGTAGTCCTGAATTAAACCGCCATCCCAGATGGACCTATTTTACTAATTTTGTTCTGGAATAATCCTCCCTTTATAAAGTACCAATAGGACATGTTATCCTATAAATGTTGTTGTAATGAAGTAAAAATAACGGCCGGTAAGGGCATATTAATAATGTAGTCCTGAATTAAACCGCCATCCCAGATGGACCTATTTTACTCATTTTGTTCTGGAATAATCCTCCCTTTATAAAGTACCAATAGGACATGTTATCCTATAAATGTTGTTGTAATGAAGTAAAAATAACGGCCGGTCAGGGCATATTAATAATGTAGTCCTGAATTAAACCGCCATCCCAGATGGACCTATTTTACTAATTTTTAAATCTCGTTTTTATTTCTGCTTAAAAGAGCGCGATATACTCCGAGTGCCGCTTCAATATACCAGCAACTGTTAAAAACATATATATAATATTTCTGGGGTAAACTCGCCTCTTGATGGACCTATATTGCTGGCAATCTACTCGTCCAATCATTTGTTTTCGGAATGCTACCAAGTTTCGTGGTTAAATTTTTTCAAACTGTTGTATTAACAGACATTTTACGGGGAAATTTTCGGTTTCTCTTAGGTGGGATCAACGAAGATTTTAAGACATTGTCCAGAAACTTGTTCATGAGTGTAACCTCAATAGCTGTATTACTTCGGAAAGTACTATAAGATGAGCAAAAAACTCATTCAATGGAAAGAAAGATGATTTTGTTCAACTCTGTCCTTTATTTTTTTATTTTTTTTTTTTTTGTTTCGTTTTTAACGGCGCATCAACTATTTGGCTATTAGCGCCGTCTGTCCTTTATTCTCAGCAGTTTTTTTAGACCTCTCAATTTTCTTAGTTGTGTTTGCCTTATGTCACATAAATAAGTGAAACCTCTTTTTTCTTTCTGTTTTGTTTCAAAACTTGCGCCCTTTCATGGACGATAGGAACCCTATATATGGTCCACTCGGCACCCAATCTTAATTTAAGCAAAGATGGAATAGTTCGGATTCGGCTAAAAAAAACCTCAATACGATTTTTGTAAAAAAAAAAAAAATCTTTTTTTTGTCAGCTAAAATGACAAAAAAAATAAATTAATACATAGAAAAAAAAATTTATAATTAAGATAAGTAACAGATCTATAAATGCAATTCAACTTATTTTAAAAGAACAATTTGGTGTTGAATTATTAGAACAACTAAGGTAATAATAAACGGGTAACGTGAACATTAGTGTCTAGAAATTAGTTCTAGAAAATCAATCACTATTTTATTGAAGTGTATATAAGTAAATAGGTGCTAATAATAATATTAGCTATTTGATGTTAATTTGGTGGTGAGAGGAATACTTGCTGGGATCTTATAGGATTGTTATGTACCGGAACATGGTGAGAAAATATTAAATATTTAGTAAAATAGACAAATATGGAAGGCGATCTACGCCATATAAAACAGAAAAATTGAAACTATTTTATTGTGTGATAATATTGTTTTCATCTCTTTTTCAAATATAATTACATGAATATGGCCTGCAAGCTCAAATGTTGGATTATTTATTTAAATTCTGACGTCCACTTTTACAAGGCAACGAATTTTTGGGCGGGATTTTCAAATGTTACCACCCTTTTCTAGCAATGACAGGGCTGATGGTACTAGCTATTGAGGTTGCACTCATGACGGAATTTTTGAAAAGTTCTTCAAATCTTTATCGATCCTACCTAGTAGACACCCATTAAAATTTATATATATATATATATATATATATATATATATATATATATATATATATATATATGTCTGTTAACACGATAGCGGGCAAAGGTTTTGTTTTTTCGCACTAAACTTAGCAAACGATTGAACGAGCTTGTAAACCACCAAAATCCCGGACCCGAAACACTAATTTGACCGTTCTAGCCGTACTTTTTGTTATATTTCAACGAAACTTGGTATTCTTAATGGTAATCTACAGAGAAAAATGGGTTGTAAAAATAAACTAAATCGGTTCATTAAGGGGGGGGGGGGGGGGGTTTACTCCAGACCCACATTACTAATTCGCCACTACCAGCAGTAATTATTTATATATTTTTTCTTAGTTTGAAAGAAAAGTCTTAATCTTTTGTGGAAATCGAACCCACGTCCATATGCATGGAGTGGGCACTTATCGCTATCGGGTCTCCAAAAAGTTGAATTAAAAATATGATGCCCCTTCCTTTTTTTGATACACGAAAGAAGCAGTCGGTGCTTTAGGAAATTTTCAAAACTTCGAATAAGGGGAGAAAAAATCGCGATACGTTAACCTTTTCACGAACCGTAGCAAACCGGGAAAGAATATCCCGGGAGCACGTGAACGCTCTTCATAGGAAAATATACAGCCATATCGAATTATCAGTAATGACACTAGATTTATAGTGGAGCTAATCGTCTGGCATCTGAAGTATAAGTGTGAAGGTTCGGAGTCCATCCGATTGTTATAGAGTCTCTACCCCGTGTTACCGGCAGCTGGTACTTTTTATTATGGGAACCCCTAGGAGGGAGAGCAGGGGACCGGAAAAATAATCGCTACCAGATTTAATACGAAGGGTGTGGCAGTGTGACGGCCAATCACAGCTCGTAGAGACTTCAAAAGATCCGACTAGTCTATGAATAGGCCATTATTATGGAATCAGTTGGCCAAAGGACAATTTTTTTTTTCGAGTTGAAGGGGGGTGGGGTTAATACTGGGCATTTAGTTCGCTTTCCTTGGTAAAGTCACTTAATAATTGTCAAAACTGTCCATGACAAAACAATTCCTGGTTTTTAAGGAGATCACCACCCTTTGGCAAGTTTGTTAATTCGTAAATATTTTAAAGTGAATTAGCATTTTGGTCGAAGATTTGGACGATGGAAATTGTTGTTCGCAATGACAAAATAATTTCAAGAATTTTCATACTTCTTTAATTGTAGCATTTATGACATTAAAAGAAAGACTCGTTTGAAAATGTTGAGTTGTGGGTTTAAGGGAAGGAAACCGCTTGGACATCAGCGCCCTAAGACTATAGCGAAACTTTCTACTTAAGACAGTGTAGCGTTTCTAATATTACATTTAAAAAGGTTCTGATATTGTATTACATTTCATAGAAAAGAATAAACGTAAGTCTAAAAAAAAAAAAATGTACGTCCTCGTGAAATGAAATGTCCCATAGGAATAATTTTTAGTGTACACAATAGTGAACAATTTTATTTATAAAATTATAAATAATACAGTTTTTATACAAATTAGGAATTAAAAGTGGTGGAAGAGTCGGGATTTAAAAGTTTCTAGATTAGTACAATGGTGGACAGACAGAGGTAAGGAATTCCAAAGCGAGGTGGCACGGGTGACAAATGATTTTTCGAATAATGCAGTACGGTGGGAACGAATATAAAGATAGGAAGGACGAGATCGGGTGTTAGGGAAGTGAACAGAGGATTTAAATTTTTGGAGTTGAAAAATGTAACTAGGAGGTACTGTCGATGATAAAGAGGGAATAGCCAATTTAGCTCCTGGTAGAAATGTGATATGTGGGAATCTCTGGGGATCCCGAGGATAAAACGAATGAAACAGTTCATGAGGCGTGGATGGAAAACGAGTAAAAATGGGATCTAGTCCCGGAAATAAACAAGATTTGGGACATAATTTACTCAATGGGAACCAAAATAAGAATACTAACTAAAGGTAAGACTGCGTGATCCTGCTTGGTCCTGTCGAAGTACACACTCAAACCATACATGGTTTTTGCAACTATGCTACAGTAATTTTGTTTAAAGCAACATTCTCCTGAGCAGAAATATCAATCTGTCAACCTAACATTTTGGCCTGCCTATTAGAGAATCTGAAATAATGTTAAATTTCTCGAAAAATATTTAATACACCGCCTTGAAAATGGTTTAATATATTTCTCCGCACTAAAATGCCCTTAAAAGTGTACCAAGGAGCTTATTAAAGCAGAACTGCGCAGCGGTTTCTTCGTGCTAATTTTGTAAGAAAAAAGTGAATAGAGGTATGCTACATTTTGTTTCCTTTTGAACAGGATATTCATAATCCGAATGTCATCAATTTTCCATTTTCAATGTCACCAGAACATTTTCTTCTAAGTCAAAGCGCGAGTAGTAGAGAATAACAGGTCTGGGATTGCTGGTTTCCTATAGCACAGCGATTAAACATACTTCGGCCATGGGCATATATAAAGGGGGCTGAGGGGGCTGCAGCCCCCACGAAATTTTGATTTGATCGGTAAAAATTTCATAAAACCCTTAAAAATAAATTAAATAACATAATTTAGTTCATAAAACGTATACTATTTTGGGTGTAATGGCGTTTAAGTTGGCTAAAACTCTTCCAAGATCTAAATTGTTAGTATTCCATAAACCGGAAATGGCCTCAGCCCCCCCCCCGAAATTTCCCCAGCCCCCTCCGAAATTATATTCTATATATGCCCATGACTTCGCGACGATTCTAAGAGAACCACAGTGTGAAATATACAATATAACACACACTACAAAACATCTACTTCTTGTCGTCTTTTGTGATGACTCACAGTGGTGCCGGGAGGGAAACAAAACCCAAAACGAAGGTGTTCAATAGCATTTAAACTAACATGGTTTTATTCTAGTAATATATAAGATACAGTACGCAGATTCTCTAGGAAGTAAGTAAAGGAACATTTACATTATATCAGTACAGTAATGTGTAAGCGGCCTTAAAGCGTCTGTTCACTATTTTTTGGAATTTAGACTTATAACATTTCAATTCTAAATATGAAAACAGAAACATTTTAAGCAATAATTTGTGGCTACGTACAATTAAATGTTGAATTCATTCCCTTATATTTAAAATTTGATTACTTCCGCTTTGAAACCTGTTGTGCTTTACAAGCACAGTTACACCATTCCAAATTATTAATTATTAACTTAACCCCCCCCCCATAAATACAAATAATATTCCCAACTATACTCGGCAAACATCACGTCCAACTGATGAGACATACGTTTTGTAATTTTCAACTGACGAGAATCAGCCCTTGTCAGTTGACAAAGAGAAAAAATCCATTTATGAAAAATGTATTCCCTATTTTCGTAAAAACTACAGGATCGAAAATTGGGAGGTAATCGGCCTTCTCTTTGGTGCAAGAGGCTCCATGCCTTCATTCGTACAAAATGTTTTCAAAAATGGAACATTAGATGAGACTTTGAAACACTGGCTCGTTCGATAATAAAGCACTCCATTAGGATTTTCAATCATCATTTGTACGGCTGAGGAAACGACAAGAAAACTCATAAATTCTAAAAAGAAAATTCAGAAAAGAAAATGAATACAATAAAATACAACACCATGTAACCAATTGATGGCTTATATACAGGCCATCCACCATATCCACCATATACAGGCCGGAAGCTTACTGTCATTCCAAGCAGAAAAGAGTGTATAAGAAAAAAAAAACACAATACAAAAGAAGATTTTCCTTGGAATGATTAGATAGCTGCCGCCAACTATGGTCAGCTATCAGATGGACACGACTGTTTTTCATTCATAAGATATATTGGTAGAATCTGTTTTTGTAAAGATTTTGGCTAATTTTACAAACTTAGGTTAATACCATTTCAATTTTTGATTAATTTGTCTTTACTGGTCAATATTTTTACATAATTGCAATGTAACTCCGTATTTGTAAAAAAACAAAACACAAAAGCGGTTTACTGGGATCTGAGTTTTCTTCCAAATCAAAACCAATGTTTTAAAATATTCTGTACCTAAGCTCTTTATACCAAATTTATAAGAGCTGATATTTTTGTGTTTATTTTGTATTGATATCGTCGATACAAAAGCAAACTAACGAATATGAAAATCAACACTTTTCAGAGTGGAAAAGTATTTATTCATAACTTTTTTTTGGACAGTCAAATATTCGGCAGATTTGACCTTTTGATAGTGGAATACTTTCCCTTTAATAGAGTGAAGTCAGATTGAAGAATTTGCGGTAAATAAGTCCAGCAGAAATTATTACAGATGGACAATGAAAGATGCATTTTTTCATATTCGTTAGTTTGCTTTTGTATCGACGATATCAGTAAGCACATTCCTCAACATTTTTTAATAATCTGACCACATGGGGTCTCCTGTGGTCTAGTGACTAGCGCCTTAGATCCATAAGCGTGATATGGTGGGTTCGATCTCCATCGCCCGGAAAATTCCTCGCTGCACCCTGGATGTCGGCGCTAATGGCCCAGATTTGTCGAAGAGCCGTAAAAAAAAAAAAAAAAAAAAAAAAAAAAAAAAAAAAAAAAAAAAAAAAAAAAAAAAAAACTGACAACCTCTCTGAGCAGTGTGAATGTATGCTGCTCCTTCGTTTATTTAAATCTTGTATTATAGTAACTAAATACAGGCTACTTTTACTCATGCCATGTGATATATTAATTTGCTATCCCTGATTATGTGTTTAACTTTCAACGACACAATACAAACTCTGCAGAATGATAATATACAAATTGCCACAGTGATGGAGGCTCCAAAAGCATTCAGCGGCGGATAGTGTTTCCATATGAAAAATGAAAATTGAACCACATTTTCCCCCCAGTAACACCGAGGATAGTAAAGAAGCTGAAAATGCCCATGAGATCGGACGGGGAGTATGCTGTCCCCCACCTAATTAAAGTAGATTTGCATGGCTTCTCCAGTCACATTTAAATACAGCTCGAGGCTTCTGGAGGACATCTCTTCCAGGACATCTCCCCTTTAATTGGCTCCTCCAGCTCCTGTTCCCTGGCTCCCTTCCAGGCATATTTCTCGGGAGCTGTCATCCTCCAACGGCTTAATCAGCCTGGTTTGTTCCAGCCAATTTAGCCTAACTGCTTAGTAGGCCTTGTTTTCAGTAATTAGAAATATACTGGTCATTATACTGCATGTACGGTGGATGTTGATGATTCTTCTAATAGAGAAATTGTATGGTTTTCTAATTAATAAAACAGCAAGAACAACAGTTTCTCTTGTTCTCGTTTCGTGGGATTTTACATGATTTTTTAGTTTACTTTTAATATATCATGTATATTTCACAATCTTAAATATATTTTTAAATTAATGGCCCGGACATTTCCAGAAGAAATAGAGAAAAAATCACTAGTACAAGTAAATAAATTTCATATTGTAAATAAAAAAACATATCTAATAAAAAAGAAATCAGAATTTTAGATTCAACGTAATATGCTCATGGTCCATCACCATCCCAAAAAACGTAAGATATTTATAACGTAAGATATTTAGCGGATAGGCCATAAAAGGCTGTTTGGTTCTTTAGAATTGGGCTGTATTTAACACGTTAGGGCCAAACCTCGTGGCATATGCGTCAGCAGATAGCTTGGTTTTCTTTCGATCCCGCTATTCCGGGCCTTGTTCTATACGCTTCGTGGTCCGGTTTGCGGGTCTGGTATCGTATGCTACTGAATCCGACCGAAAACTTCCTTCAGCGGGCCCGCTATCGTGGCGTATTTGACATTTTACTAAATTGTAATTAATCCACTAAAATTACATCATTTTAAAAGTTTCTTCACTTATATATATATATATATATATATATATATATATATATATATATATATATATATATATATGTTTGCTGAAATAACTATACAAAAAGAAGTCATGGGCCCTGATGGAAATTTTTTTCTAAGCCATCGGTCCTGAAAGCGTTAAGGGGTGTTTTCCCAGGGCGCTGGGCCAAATCTACGGATGGTATTGGCGGTAACCACGTAAATCGTAAAAGCTCAATGTACTCACTAATTTTGAAACACCATATCGCTTCCAGTCACTCGATGGCTATAATCAATCCTGTTGACGAAACAGAAGGAGCTCCAATCTTCGCCTTGAATTCACAGCACAATTTGGAGACACAGTTCTCTCAAATACTAAATATATCCTGCTCGCGCCGAGATATGCGAAACACGCTGCTAACCGGATCACATCCGAGGTATTATTCACACAGTACCATACGAAGATGACAAAATTAATTTAATAACCAATAAACCGAATAAAAACTAGCTAAGGGTGTTAGACTTTAGGATGGTACCCAAGCGGTCTCTAAAGTTGGAAATACCTTCTGCTGGGCGGGTAACGTAGCGTTCGAGCAATGGAGGGTTCTACCCCGGCAATATTTCATACCAAATTATCACTTATGTGATTTTATATATATATATATATATATATATATATATATATATATATATATATATATATATATATTCATATATATGCGGTGCTTTTTTGACCTACAAGCCTTAAAGGTTGACATTTGTTGTTAGCATCATCGTTATATGCAGGCAACAACCAGCCCGCGGGCCGGATCCGGACCGCAGTAAGATCTGATCCGGCCCGTAAAACATTTTGAAAACCCCAATTTATATTAAAAAAAAAAATAATAATAATATATTACACTCACTCCAAATGCGATCGAGTGAGATGGAGTTTGTCTCTTGCTCCAGCGGAATCAAGGCGAGCACGCCGAATGACGGGACCATCAAAGAATATGGCGGCAAACATCAGTGCTGTTTCAGTGTAATGAATCCAAACATAGATGGATTAGTTTCCCAAATTCAAGCTCATTGATTGTGTGTCGCTATTGAAATATCGCAGTTTCTAATGATTTCCCGATTTAATTATAATGTTGACTTTTTTTTTTAGTTTAATTCTTTTTTTTTTTTTTTTTTTTTTTTTTTTTTTTACGGCACGTCTACTTCTAGGTCATTAGCGCCGACATCCAGGGTGCAGCGAGGAGTTTTCCCAGCGAGCCTTGAGATGAGAAAACTCCTGCCGGAGGTGGGAATCGAACCCACCATCTCCCGCTTATGATAATTTTGTTATTTTAATTAATTGAATTGTAATAAATAGTCCTTTTATTTCATGTCTGATATCTATCGCTAAAAATTATTAACATTGCTTTAAAATCCAACATTACATTATTTTTAACCATCTTCACCGTCCGCGAACGTATTTTCTCCCCAGAGATTGGGCGAGACTTGGCCCAGAACAAGCCAAAGGTTAAGAAAACCTGAAACATGCCTGGTTTAGAAGACATATTTTTCCTGGTGAAAATGTGTTAAACAATGTTACAACGAATTAATAGCCCATATTTAAAATATTTGAATGGAAAAAATGTCTTTTAAAAAAAATAAAGAAAACAGGATTTCCCATTTGAATATATTTTCAGATGTATATCTGAAGAATTTAATCACTTCATCATTACGAGCAATTCCCCAATGACCATCAATTCTATTTCCATGACTTTTAAATAAAGAGAATCCTCTACTAGAGATGCTAATCTCGGTCCAATTTTGGAAGCCATATATACTAATTAAATTAGTGAAAAGGGACAGACTACCGATCCGATAATTTATTGCTGTTGGATGAATTTAAATTCCTCCGCTTTAGCGGGCTCGAGTCGAGATAACAAGCTACTGATTTTTTACACCCCCCCCCTCCCTTCTAGCGAATTACCATAGAAATGACACCCATCGGCTCCCACCCTCTGGACCATTCAGGACGATCCTAACCTGTTTGTTGGAAGCTCTCTTTTTAAGTCCTATATAGGTGGAGGATGGAAATAAGTTTTATTATTTTTTTCTTGATTTATCAGCTGGAAGATCTAACTGTTCAACTCGTTACTGAAACAGATCCTAAGAGATTCATACAAATGATGATAACAAAGGAGTCGTTATGAATATTAAAAATTATACCTAAAATCTAGACAAAATCTTTAATCAAGGCACTATTTATTATTTTATTTCTTCATATATAGTCCTTTCAGACAATTTGTCAGCCAGATATTCATTTGGAAACAGATTAGCAGGCTCCGGAAGACAAACCTTTATTGGTGAGCGTTCTGGTTAAGCTCCACTAGAAGAGGTTAAACGCAATAACCGGCCCAAGCAGTTTTGATTCAAGCAAGAGGCCCATTTTATTTGTTCGAAGAAATATAGCCATTGCTGTAGAATACAATACTAATGAATGAATTTTTGAAAAAATACCTAGATGCCGAAAATGACCGACGTTTTGAATATATATATATATATATTCGGGGGTGACCCGTATTTAAATGGCAAAACTTCAGGAGCATATAGGGGACCTACAAAATGTCCTTTAGTGACCATAGAAGAAACCAAAAACGAAATAATATGAAGAATAACAATTAAGAATATCGTGGCAGGCAATATGAGGAATCTATCTTCAAAATGTGCATAATTCATTACCTCCAGATTATGTCAAGAGATTTAATTTTAAATATTGGTTTCTTAAAATAACTCGCTATGACAATGTATTTCGATAAAAATGTAAATAAATAAATAAAAAAATGAAAACTTGTTTTACGATTTTCTCCAAAAAGAAACAAAAACGAGAAAATCTCGAAAGGACTTTTTATCTTAGTTTTTTGGTCCCTCCTGAAGTTTTGCCATTTAAATTCGGGACATATATATATATATATATATATATATATACATTCAACAGGAGAAGGGGTTTAAATGTTTTAAAAAATATAGAGCCTACATATCAATTATATCTAAATGTGCTAGATGACTCAGTTCCTATAGATTTTTTTTTTTTTGTTACTTTCATTTTATAATTGTCCTTCATGTTTCTTGCCATACATGCCACTTTCTCAGGGACCATTAATTCCCTACAATTTAATAGGAGTACCCAAAAGTAATCAAAATTTTGACTTTGGAATTCATTTTATTTGCCACGGACGTCCCACCACACACACAGCAATGCCGCGGTGGACATCGTGCACCCAAGTCTCACGGGTAGTTCCTCAATGGTTAACCTCGATCAGATTCCTCTAGGGTCTTCAAGGTATCCTGGTCAAACTGTTTAGGCCTACCGCTTCGAGGCTTGTCTGTAAGGTCAAAATCACCCTCGCCAAACCTCTTTTACAAAAGTCTGCACTTGTTTAGACGTCACAATAAATTTCATTTATTTTCACAGCTGTCGCCTTGATTCCCGCATGTTACTAAAAGAACATGCAGTTGCGAATATGCTCTTGAGAAGTTACGAACCCCGCCTTACACTATCAAGGCAATGAATAACTTAATATTAAATCAATGTTGAGTGAAGAGACAGATCCACTGGTAAATGTAATGGTATGATGGTTTACTCCAAAAACATTATTGTAGTATCAAGAACAAAATACAACTTATCAAATGTCTGATTACTTTCGGGTACCTATAATAGAAGGGCAATTTTTTTTTTTTTTTTTTTTTTTTTACGGCGCATCTACATCTAGGTCATTAGCGCCGACATCCAGGGTGTAGCGAGAAATTTTACCAGCGAGCCGTGGGATGATAAAATTCCTGCCGGAGGTTGGGAATCGAACCCACCATCTCCCGCTTATGAATCCAAGGCGCTAGCCATTAGACCCCGGGAGACCCCCTTGAAGTGCAATTATGTAGAATAAAACAACAGATACATTAATAAAACAGACATTTTATGATTATTGTACTCGACACCTTGCTGAGAAATGCTCATTTTATGCAGCTCCTGCGGGAGGGATGTTTGAGGTGATCCCAAACAATGGAAGAGAACGGACATGGAACTCTATAACAAGAGAATCCCCGCTCTCGGAGAGAGAAGATGAATCAAACCCTAATTTCCTCCTTATATCCGGAGAGGGTTTGGAGGATGCTGGGGCTTAGAGTCAATTTAAAGAGGCTCAGGATAGGGAACAACCTCCTCATCCAGAGCTTCCTCAAATACAGCCCTGTATTTCTGCCAGAGAATACCCTCGCTCTGAGGGGGATCTTTTTTCGGCTCTGGGTGTAATTCAGGATGAGACTGGGGTACTTTTCCAACTACTCTTATGTAGAAATTTCCCATGACGAGTGTCGTAACTTTTAATTTAAATATGTCGTAAATTGAGAATTAAAACGGGTGCCCGGATAGACCCGGAGAAACCGAAACAAAGCCTACAAGACCTATTGTGCCACCCGACGTTCCAGTAGTGATTGGTTGCTATTAGCAGATCTGTTATTTTTTAGCAGTTAATCGCCGTTTGCGTTAGCAGGTTACTGCTAACGACTAGAAAAAACAGATACTTTTGTTATCAGTTTAGGAGGCCGCTAGCCTGCTAATTTTAATAATTGTGTCTTCCCTGCCAGTTAGCAGTTTCCTGTTCCGACTCTCGTTCTCTGTTCCGACAACCTTGTCCTCCGACAAGCATTAGCAGCATTTGTCCTCTCAATTATAGCATTAGCAGCATTTGTCCTCTCAATTATAGCATTAGCAGCATTTGTCCTCTCAATTATAGCATTAGCAGTTTCAACAGTTAATAGAAAATAGTGCTATTGGCCGTCACTGCATACCGGACTTTTGTAATACTAACCGAACCGAAACAAGAATGAACCTGAAGATTCAATTGAGGTATCCGCATTGAAACGTTACTGAAGCCTGCACAGAAATGCACATATCTCTTAGCTTTTTTTTTTTTTTTTTTAATTATTATAATGGCGTGTCAACCCTTAAGGTCACTAACGCCAATCCTGTGTGTAGTAATTTTCATTATAATTCGGTCTCCACCGAATTATAATTTTCATTATAATTCGGTGGAGACCCGATGGCCGTGAGGGTTAAGGCGTGAGCACTTAACACTCCGTGCCAAAGGTCGTGGGTTCGATTCCCACTAGGGGTGGTGGCTTTTCTTTCGAAATAAAGAAAAGGCATCACCCCTATCCTGGCTAGAAAAGGGTGGTAACCTATAGATAACCCGTCCTAAAATTCGTAGTTAATAATAAATGGGCGTTAAAAAATTTAAAATTTATAATTCGGTAATAAGTATCAACATGTATACATTATGATTAAATTGCTATCAATAATATTTCTTTTTGCAGATTTTATTAATTCAAACGATAAACGTGAAATGCTCAATTGCTTGTAAAAAAAAATAAATAAAACTAAATAAATAAAAAAATTGGAAAATAATAAAACATAGTAATAAATGTAATAAAAAAATAATTAGAAAAATCAAATAAAAAAAGAATAATGTTAATAAAATAATATATATAAATGAAATAACCAAACGAGCATTTCGGTCTTTATGTTCTGTCTAGATTTTTTCCATTAATTGAGCGGCCCTTAAAAAGTCAAAAAGCCGCTCGACTTGGTTGGTATGGTCACCTAAAATTTCATCTAAGGAGTCAGACAGTTGGTGTTGCTCTTTCAGTTGCTCATAGGCCCGGCAATTAGTCAAGATGTGCTTCACAGTGAGCAGCACATTGCATGAGCTACAAATTGGTGGAGGGTCCTTTGACATGAGGAAGGAATGCGTGAGGTTTGTATGGCCGATTCTCATTCGGGTCAGGACTACTTCCTTTCTCCTTGTATCGTTTGTAGATGTTTTCCATGGCTTAACGTTTCTTTTTATCTCTCGGAGCTTGTTGTCTCTCATTTCGTACCAGACAATTTGCCATCTCATCCATATAGAGTCTTTTCCATGGCTTTGCATGCCTTCTCTAATTGCTTTCCTTGCCAAGGTATCGACTTTCTCCTTCTGATATATTCCACAATGTCCGGGAATCCATATAAAAGTCACCCTCTGTTTCTGCAGATGTAATTCTCTTAGCTTTGATGGGACTGACCAGGACTACATGGTGGAGGCTATGACTTATTAAATTCAGATGTCCAGCACTTGTAGCTATGAGATATCTACATTTCTGTGCAGACTTCAGTGACGTTCCAAGGTCACTAAAGTCATATTTAATTTTTTCCAAATCTTGAACAAATATTTTTACTCTACAATTTTTATATGAAAATGTCGTTTGGCTGGGGTCTCCAAAATTCGCGCCACGGGTGGCTTAAGTAAATATCGGTCACTTAACAGAAAATTGATTTGACAGGAAATTATGACAGGATATAAACTTCCTAATTAGGCAGAATTTGATTTTCAATCATTGCTGAACATTACTGATGTAATAGAGTAATATAAATTACTCTGTTCAAGCAATAAATGATCAAATTATTACAAGAAATGAATAAATGGAAGTTAATTTACTACCCTGACATTTGAAGAGGAAAAGATTTTCATAGCCAATTGTCCAGACAAATGTACCACACGCATAAACAAATCTTGAGAGTCCTTGAATTTCAGTAAGTGAATTTATAATTCTATAAATATAATTACATTGTTCAAAATTACATTTGTCAGAATCGAATATAAAAAAGCATATGTAGGGAAATCCCCTCTAGAATGACAATATTAGTTGCCAAAGCCCATGGCCGAATGAGCATATGTAGGGAAATCCCCTCTAGAATGACAATATTAGTTGCCAAAGCCCATGGCCGAATGAGCATATGTAGGGAAATCCCCTCTAGAATGACAATATTAGTTGCCAAAGCCCATGGCCGAATGAGCATATGTAGGGAAATCCCCTCTAGAATGACAATATTAGTTGCCAAAGCCCATGGCCGAATGAGCATATGTAGGGAAATCCCCTCTAGAATGACAATATTAGTTGCCAAAGCCCATGGCCGAATGAGCAATTGGTTTCACGATGGAGTCCATTGAGAGCAATATATTTCTACTCCATTATCTCTCCTAACCTTCAGATCGACTCTATTCAAACACTCTATAGAGAAGTGAACTAAACGGCTGTCAGTTAGCAAACCCTCGTTCTAACATCTGGGGGGATGTCAGGGTCTATCTGGGAAGGGGCGATCAGCACGGGGCATACTTTTATCCGATTCATATACAGATTCCATATGATTGTATGGTAGTTTGAACATCATATCGCTGCTCCGGAAGTGTAATAACGCAATAGTAAAAGTTTGTGAACTTGACACGATTGTAAGAATTTAAGGAATAGTTCCTTTGGCTAACAAGGGAAGTGCACGACGTACCCCTTACTGATTCAAACGAGAATTTTTGTATGGGTATGTGAAAACGGACGTCAGATTTGCTTTTAGCACATTAAAAAAAAACCTATATATTTAAATTTTGGAAAGATTCCAAAAGTAAAAAATAATGTATTTTAAATTTCGGTAAGGCTTGAAGCCTTAAAATTTAGTCAAAGATTCAAAAATCCGCCCATATTTCAAAGAACATTTCCACGATTCAAACCAAATTTGGAGGGTCGATAAAGGTTCTAAAGTTACACATTTTCGATTGATCGGGTTATTTCTACGTGTTCATGAATATGTTATATGCAAAAACGTTTACATTGACTTTTATTTTGAAAACCATTTCTCACTAGTACTTCCCGAGATAATACAATGGTCATGTATATGGTCCGAAAAAGGAGTCTATCTTCTTTTCAGAAAGCCCAAGGACGTAAAAGTCGAGTTATTTCAAGGCGATCTATTGAATTTCAAAACGTAACCTACACTTTTCGCTTAATGTTAAGAATTCCAGGTACATTTTCAACATTTTTATTTTTTATTTTTTTTTTTTTTTAGCTGAATGCTTGAGAATTGCGTTGTCTCGCTTTAATAGTACCTTTTTCTAGTTAAGTACTACACATACAAAAATTCTCGTTTGAATCGGAGAGGGGCACGTCGTGCACTCCGCTTTTAAGAAAACAACCAGATTTTCGTAAAAATCTATCTCTTCTTTGAACGTTTTGCCATCCTCTTTGGCAGCCTTATTCAGGCGAAAACAAACAAATATTAAGGGTGTATCAACAATCGGGCAACAGGCTGCCACCTTTTTATAATGCCAACAGCACGTGGTCGGTCACCCAATCAGGTACATGCAAAGCCCGACGTTGCTTAACTTCGGGGATGAACGGAACTAACTTGGCTATGGCCGTTGGCACCTTTCCTGTAATATTACAAATATTGCGGTGTAATTTTACTACCGGAGCAAAGATATCATCGTTGAATTTTTTTGGTAGATGAAATTCAGTTATTGTACTATTGTAATAAATTGATGGGCATACCGTTTGGTGCCTTTTCAGGAGTAAATAATGAAATAAAAAAAACGTTAGCTCTAATAATAATTATACTTTCGCTTCATAAAATAACTAACAGAGTGGTTGATAAGGAGTCTATTTCATCTGAATCTAAGAAGTGGCTGCTCTAATAATAATTATACTTTCGCTTCATAAAATAACTAACAGAGTGGTTGATAAGGAGTCTATTTCATCTGAATCTACGAAGTGGCTGCTCTAATAATAATTATACTTTCGCTTCATAAAATAACTAACAGAGTGGTTGATAAGGAGTCTATTTCATCTGAATCTAAGAAGTGGCTGCTCTAATAATAATTATACTTTCGCTTCATAAAATAACTAACAGAGTGGTTGATAAGGAGTCTATTTCATCTGAATCTAAGAAGTGGCTGCTCTAAGTCAGCTGTTTTAAGATCAATTTATGTTTACCATTCAAACGTACACTACAAAAAATGGAAATCACATGAATAATTAAATATCGGGCGCTATGGCTAACGCCTTGGCTTTTTAAGCGGGAGATGTGGGTTCGATTCTCGCCTGTAGGAGGTTGAGTTTTTTTATTTCCGGGGCCGCTGAAGGAATCCCCTGTTGCACCATGGATTTTTAGGAAAGGTGGAAACCTATAGATAGTCCGGCCCAAATGGCCTAAACGAAGAAGCGTCGTAAAAAAAAAAATCATTATTTTCTTTACATATTTTACGAGAAACAATACTCAATTTTAAGCTTTTCAAAATATTTGAAGTTCATTTTAAATACAACTCGCACCACTTCTTCAAAATTACTATGCTCGCCCATGATGTACTGATTTTTTTTTTTTCATGATTACCCGATAAACCAATCCCCTCGTTGTTTGTTATCAGGAAGTATTTCTACCTGCTTTAAAATCGAATATAAGATCCTAGAAGAAATGAGTGTCCCGTTACTCGTTGCCGACAAACACTCGGAAGAGTAGACGCCACACCCCTGACCTGAGCTGAAGGGTTTGGGATAATCTCTATCTAATAGGCTAAAGGTAATACCAGCTGATCCCGTTCAAAGCCAGGTCTCCTGGCTGCTAGCAGTTCTAAGCCAGAAAACATTCTAAGAATCAAGTACAGTTAGCATTAGCAATAGGTTATGGACCGTTCCTCGGACCAATACCTACTCCGAAAGACACAAAACGTCCTTTAGATGGATGAATAATAGAACTAATATAACAGGCAAAAAAAAAGCCACTTTGATACACATGTTTTCGTTGATGAACGAATTTAAGCCACAGCGGGTGTTGACAGTTCCTGTATGGGAGACCGTCCACGTGCTGTTGGCATTATTATGCTGGCAACCTGTGAATATTCCGGCAATAATTGGGCATTACAAAAAATAAAGATAAATAATACAGGCCGTCAACAATTTTAAATAGTGAACAGAATATTCCTAAACTAATAATTAGATAATTATTATCCCTTCAGGTGACCAGCCTAATCCTAGATTAGTAAATTTGATATTATTAGAATGAAAAATCGTTTTATTACTTGGAGTTTTAGGGGTTACCTACAAACTTTGTAACCAGAATCCTGAAATAAACGATAACCTTCGGAAACGTAAGAGTATATTCTCGAATGAAGTAATAAAGTAAATATATTAGATTAGGGATATTATTTTTATAATTATTAATTAATTTTTAAATGTAGAGGAGAAGGTGGTAATATGAGCCCCCAATTTGTTTTCCCCTTTTTTTCTAATTGCTTATGAAGTTTTTTTAGAATATTCATTCATATTCATATTTTTAGAATATTCAATTATTTGTGAACATACTTATAAAATAAGAACTTTTTTTCGTTAGCTTTAAGTATATGAAAAAAAAAGAAATTTGACGAACGTCAATTTGTTATTAAATCTTTTCGTGCTGGTAATATGGGCCCCTAGGAAAGAGAAATAAAATGACTTATGTATGACATTTTCATTTATTACAAAATGTTGAAAATGCATTACAAAGTAGAAAATAATTTATAAAGTAATTTGGAAAGCGTTATTAAGGAACCATTTATTTTCTTTATGACTCTCTCGTCTATTTGCAAAAACACAAACGTAAACATCCTTGTCAAATCCAGCGCAGTCATTTTGTGCCCACACTTCGCAGATTAGGCATTGCACCCACAATTCTCCGAGGGTATCAGATGGAAATAGGCCCATGTTTTTCTGGGGGAAAATCAAGAACGGAGGTACAAAGGTTCTTTCCTCTCAATCCAATGATTCGCGGGATTTTACTTTGAACAACTGATATTCCAGTCTCGTCCACATTAAACACCCTATCAGCTGGATAGATGTGTTTGGCGTACTCGGGTTCCTGGATATCAAAGAAATTGTCGACTGCTTCATTGCTAAATCCATTAGGTCTTGAAAACGATGTTGCATCTGGTTTCAAAACAGACAAAACATTCTTGTGGCGATTCATGAAGTGGTCGAACCAAACTCTTCCAATGAAACCATCTCCTGTGAATGGGTGCTCAATTCAATTTCTTTCACACAGTTGGTAAGCCACTCTGTGAACATTACGGAGTCCTTAAGTTCGGGGGCTCATATTAGAACTCTCGCCATGTCAGAATTTGAACACGCATAACGATTCATTGTTACTTGAAAAATTACATTGTATCTACACAGAAATAATCTCTGAAATGTCCTTTACACTATTCAATAAGGAACTAGATGGATTTTGAATTGACATATACTGTAATTATAAGCAAACGACTTACTTCTCAAAGGTTTTTAGATCAAGGAAGCAAATAAAACATTTTTACGCACAAACTATTAGCTGAAACTGAGCGAGAACGCTCCAGTGGCGAGAGCCTTTACTGAACTATCATTTCAAATTATCACCACCAAAGTGAGCGCACTGTATGAATAGATATTGAGGGGGCTCATAATACATGCAGGGCTCATAATACCCCCTTTACCTCTAATAGTACTTTTTCGAAGGGTTTAGTTGTGCTTAACACGAATCGGTTATCGCCTAAGAAATCTAGTTAAACATTTTGTAGGCGATTCCGAATACTCCAGTTGATAAAACTATTTTAAGCTCAGATTCTTATTTATCACATAGAAACCCCTGATAAATGTATATACTCCAGTTGATAAAACTATTTTAATCTCAGATTCTTATTTATCACATAGAAACCCCTGATAAATGTATATACTCCAGTTGATAAAACTATTTTAAGCTCAGCTTCTTATTTAGCACATAGAAACCTGATAAATGTATATACTCCAGTTGATAAAACTATTTTAAGCTCAGATTCTTATTTAGCACATAGAAACCTGATAAATGTATATACTCCAGTTGATAAAACTATTTTAAGCTCAGATTCTTATTTAGCACATAGAAACCTGATAAATGTATATACTCCAGTTGATAAAACTATTTTAAGCTCAGATTCTTATTTAGCACATAGAAACCTGATAAATGTATATACTCCAGTTGATAAAACTATTTTAAGCTCAGATTCTTATTTAGCACATAGAAACCTGATAAATGTATATACTCCAGTTGATAAAACTATTTTAAGCTCAGATTCTTATTTAGCACATAGAAACCTGATAAATGTATATACTCCAGTTGATAAAACTATTTTAAGCTCAGATTCTTATTTAGCACATAGAAACCTGATAAATGTATATACTCGAGTTGATAAAACTATTTTAAGCTCAGATTCTTATTTAGCACATAGAAACCTGATAAATGTATATACTCGAGTTGATAAAACTATTTTAAGCTCAGATTCTTATTTAGCACATAGAAACCTGATAAATGTATATACTCGAGTTGATAAAACTATTTTAAGCTCAGATTCTTATTTAGCACATAGAAACCCCTGATAAATGTATATACTCGATTATGCGTAAAATGTAAAACTGCTTTCATATCTGTATAGTGATTTTTTACACATTGTTTTAAAAAGGTTTTTGTTAATTAAAATCAAATTTACTTGTTGACAGCATTTCAGTTCATCAAATCCCTGCAGGAAAATTGATTGCCCTTGATTTGGCCAAACCACTTCATTATTTGACAAGAAAATGTCATATGGCTGGGGGGTCTCCAAAATTTGTTTTACGAGAGACATAAATGTGACCTAGTCAGTTACTTGTCGGGAAATTATGGCGGGAATAGATTTTTAATCATTGTAGTAATTTACAATTAATGCAAGAAATAAATAACTAGTTCTCAAATGAAATATTAATTATCAAAATTATTTCCATTATAATGGAATAAATTAGTTTTCAGGAATTGTTAGGAGAACTTTATTATTCTCCATAATTTTTAAAATTGATAGGTAGAATTGTAATTATTTTTTCTATTTTCATTTATACAAAAATTGTAGGTTATTAAGTTCAATCGCGCCATTCGAGAAGAGTAAGTGCGTTAAAGAAATTAATACAAAAATTCCTGAGTTCTTTATAGCATTGTGCATAATATCTCGAAAGCGATCGATGAATACTATTACTATGAAAGTGGGACATTCGGTAGGTTATTTTTTTTTTTTTAACATAGCAAATTAACATTAGGGCTATTAACGCCGCGCTATCTATAGGTTGCCGCCCTTTTCTATAATGCCAACAGCACGTGGTCGGTCACCCATTCAGGTACTAGCAACGCCAGACGTTGCTTAACTTCGGTGATCTACGGAAACCGGTCCATTCAACGTGGCTATGGCCGTTGGCTCGGTGGGTTATTAAACAAAAATTGATACCGGAAGAAAACTCTATCTCAAGTTCTTATCCTTAGTATGATTTGCAAAGATTGGAATAGAAACAGTCAACATTTTTTTTCTTTTTTTTTTATCTTTCCTGAAAAATTTAAACCTCTACTTCATTGAAATCTCAAAGAAAACTATATATTAGGCGCCAAACCGGGACTGGCAGCATCCTAAGCGAAAAATACTCCTTCCGCCTTCTAAACATAAGCTCTAGGAAATATTACTACAAATATATTTCGCATTTACTTGTCCTGTTTTCCAACTGTTACTGTTAAATGAAATTTTTAAAAAAATTAACCAACTAAAATCTTAGGCAAACAGACAAAAACGCGTTCAAAAGAATGAAACAGCCTGTTACCAATTTTAAAAACCCATTTTTCTTCGAATGAGATCGCCCAAGAAAAAATGCATATGAACCGTTTTGTTTGGGAATTTGATGAAGCTTTCGAATAGATTTCTTGGCAACGATGTCACATTTAGTACGAATTCTCAACCGGTTTCGAGATTTTTGTGGAAAATATATGTAAATCCCAATAAAAGTGTAGTTTTCTCCACTTTTCTCGAAAACGGTTATATATATATATATATATATATATATATATATATATATATATATATATATATATATATATATAAATAGCCTTAACATAGTTTTATTATTTTAGAGTTCTGAAAGGATCTAGTGTCATCTTTGGCAGATGGAGGGCTCTGTTAGCAGCGCATGGCCGCTGATATGGAGACATTATTGTTTAGTGAAGGCGATAATTTTACTTCGTTAGTAGTAATACAAGATGCTCACTAGATGATAAATTTATCAAATTAGACTGATAATTCAGTATTAGTTAATTAGCCGGTAGTTATTTTATCCTGAGTATATAGTTTGTATAATTGATTGCTCTTTATTAAACATGAATATCTTGAAAATTTTTTTATGTGTACAAGTTTGTATAGGTTATTTTACTGTATATATTTATCTATTTATTTAATATTTGTTAAAAATCTTCTTTTTCTCTTATATGTATTTACTTATTTTTCTTTGTCTTTCAAGTGCAGTACTGAGCCAAACAATCTATTTACTAAGGAGTTGTAGTTAAATTGAAAATCCAGAGTTATTTAGGTTTTTTTTTTGTTGTTGTTTTGTTTTGTTTACATGTATTACTTCTAAATTATGAATGTGTTTACTCATTCATGTTTTTACTTAGTTTTATAGAGACAACTGCTCTGGGTGATTGTAGCATAAGTAATGTTTATTGTCTTTAGTTTACTATTTATTTAAATTGTATTCACGTATTAGATTGTTAAGGATTAGCTAGTCAATATAGTTTTAATACTTAGGAGATAATAATATAAGCAAGGCTTGCTAGCAAGCCAAGCAAATCTTGAGCGAAGGAGACGCTCATTTTGTATTTTTGTATCATAAGCCATTTTGTACAACAATGTTTCTTTTGTGTATTCATTATGTTGTAGTTTTATCTTCAAATAAAATAAAATATATATATATATATATATATATATATATATATATATATATAGCCTTAACATAGTTTTATTTGATTCCCCGCGTCACAAAACGTATTAAAATTGTACCTGGAAGCTGATATACATACATACACACACACACACACACACATATATATATATTTATATATATATATATATATATATATATAGATATATATATTTATTTATATATATATATATATTTATATATATACCCACAATTTGGTAAAAGGAGCTATGAATGTGTATATAAAGAATATTATGCTTTTTAAGGGAGGGCGAGGAATTTACATTCATTAAACTACATCCATTTGAAAAAGACAGGGGTAATTTTCCGTACAAAATATTAGTCTCAAGAAGAGCACTCTTTGACCGATGCTTTCAAACAAGGAAAATTCCGTGACAAAAACCCAAAGGTAAAACGATTCCCATCTGAAGCCAAGGAGACGCCCTGCGTGACAGCGGTGGCCCCGACCAAACCACTTAGAAGTGCATTATTCGGAGCCTTACACCTCGGCCAAAAGTTAAGTACTACTGAGTAGGCTATTGTCCTGGCCAGGATCAGGACCTCCCACCCACATTGCTAGGGGCTTAACGGTTCCTGACGTCCCGGGACAGGATTTAGCTCCTGGAGACCGGTGCGTTCTGGGATTAGGGCGTTCGAAGAAGGTCTCTGTCAGGATTTTCTGGCAAAGAGTTGCCTTTAGCAGACTGACAAATTGTTCCAGGTACGAGAAAAGGTCTATCTATGATCTATCTTAAACTGCACTTAAAAGTGATTTAAGAGGACTGATATGCAAAAAACAGAGCTCATTCATTCGCAAAGCAATGATTAAATTAAATATGAGGAGCTTAGTATCAAAGTTGGACAACTCCACTATTGATTTTTTTACAGGAGAGGTAAAAAACCATATCTACTATAGGGTTGTCATTATCAAGGTGATTTTTTTATATGTTATTCTCCTAGGTCCAAAAACCATGTTTTCAAAGGCATTACAAAATTATATGAGTATTAAGGCCGTAATTACACTTTAAATAGTGGAGTTATCCATGTTTGAAACCAAGTCATGGAGTTGTCTGTTTTTGAAACCAAAGGGAGCCATTTTAAAATTGAATCTATCCTCTTTTGAAACCGAACAAATATGAATTCGATTTGCACGAGAGTGTTTTAATATAATATAAGTATGTCTAATGTATTAAAAAAAATCGTATTGTTAAAAATTACTTGAAAAAAAAAATTAAATGCAGTTTGACAAAATTGAAGTCTTTGAATTTTTCTCACACCTTAGAAAGAACTAGTTCATCAAAATCTGCAATCAACACACAGTGTCCACTGTTGATAGTATTAGCAGTTTCACTCTGTACTGTGAGGTTGCGGTACCACTGCAAACGGTCTCTTTCTTCCTAATTTTCTCCGGAGTACTTGGACAAGAGATTCTTAACATCTGCAATTTTCTTGGGGTTTAAACTACAGGTGACGGGAATTGGTGCAGGATTAAGTTCTAGAAGTGACTTAGCCTTCTTTGTTATGGAAATAAAACTTTCACGTCAATTATGGTGTAGTATGGCGCATCGCACTTTGATTGTGCAGATAGATTGTAAAGATATCTGTAATGAAACTAAATTATCCTTAGTCTATTCGGTTTGGAAAAAATGTGGTACTTCGCTATCCTCTTCGCACAGTTTTACCTAAAAGTACATGTATTGAAGTTGCTGTGCTATACTTTTCATCGCCATACTCAGCCATACTTGTGTACAGCTTATTAAAATTAATTTATCAATTAGTGATGCGATTATTTTATTAAAAACGAGTTAACCATTATTATTTTCTGGAGATAGTTGTTGATAAGTTTGTGATAGCAAATAACTGAACATTAACGGTGAGATATATCTAATATCTAGTGTGAAACTGTCAATATTTATTTGTTGTACGCGAAAATTTAAATAAACAGGAATATGTCGAGAACAGTTCCCAGTATTACATTAGATGTTAATTTATTCACTTGAGGTCTCGAAAATACATTTGGAAGGATACATAGATCTACCAATTGAGTAAAAATGATTTTCTTAAATTGAATAGTTGCTGCTTTTCACGGTTTTGTTATATAAAACCCGTTTATCATTAAAATAATTATTCTAAAGAATTGGAAGTGGTCTCATTCGACTCGGTACAGAAGAAATACTTCAAAAATGACACCTAAATCAGAAAGATTCAAGTACCTAGAGGTTTTGTCTCAAAATCCGGCGTTCGGCACCACAGTGTGCCGGATAACAGCTAGTTATTTATTAGAATTATCGCTAGTTATTAATTATAATTATCGCCAAATGCACTCATTACAAGTAACTATAAACATTCAGCCATGATGGATTTGCAGTGCATGTTGGGAGCAGATTGCATGAATGCAAGCTTCTCATTGGCTACTGATGGAGTTGTCATTTTTTGAAACCAAACTATGTTGGAAATGTCCATATTTTGATACTGAACGGTGCAAATAAACGCTATTTTAACTATTTTCTGTCTGTTTTTAATGCAAAACAGTTGTAAAACCGAATGCAGCATAAAAAGCTCCTTAAGAATCGACCAAAATCTCAAAACTGAAAAAAATGGAGTTGTCCAACTTTGATACCAAGCTCCTCATATAACAAGCTTTGATATTTTATAATAAGATGAATAGTTTGGCGTTGAGGTAATATGAAGTGAACGAATGGTTTGGTTTGGTTGGTAGTTTAAGGGTAGAAAACTGATTGGTCATCTGCGCCCTAAGAGTATAATTAAATTGTGCGTGTTTAATGTTAGGATGGGAGCGTTTTTAGTATTGTCTGTTTAAGACAGAGTTGTGTTTCTAAAATTGCATTTGTTAGAATTTTGTTTTGGGAAAAATTATTATTGCATAGATATAAGAAGCAGATTCAGATGTCCGTAAAAAAGAAAGAAAAACACCCATAAGATATGTATATATTCACTTTATTCTTTATTTTATTTTATTTATTTATTTGTTTCATTAATTTTTTATTTTTTTTGTATTATTATATTTTTTTTTATATTTTGTTTTGTCATTACTTTTGACATGGAATGGTTGGGATTCGGCTAAATGATTTTTAAAAAAAATACATTTTTCGAAAGTTTTTTGGCAGCCTTCTACAGCTAAAAAATAAATATACACAATTACAAACGAGAATAATCATGACAGTAAGCAAGATGTTACATGAGAACATTGGGATATACTACAATTTTAATTTTCGGTAGAAAAAGGTTTTTCTTATGAACAACTTTATCATTAGCAAAAAATAAAAATGTATACAGAACTTAGTAAAAAGTAAGTGAAAAAGATTTAACAAAGGTTCCAAGTAAAAATATTGCAATGATACGCAGAAGTATCAGTAGTATACCACAGAGCATATATTGCAATGATACGCAGAAGTATCAGTAGTACACCACAGAGCATATATTAAAAGAGAGTTAGTTAAATATTGAATTTTTAAAACTTGCAGATTCTAAGGCGTATAAAGATTTTGGACAGTTTAGTAAACAAAATAATAATCACAAAGCAGAGAAGTTGGGAAAAAGCCAGATTGTTTAATATAAACACATTTGGTGAGAAGTGGTTTTATTTTTTAACAATTGAGTTTTTATTACAAGTTTGTATAAAAAGGCCTGTACTTCATTTTTATCATCTATTTCCGGTGTTTACGTCTATTATCAAATATCACAGTTATAATAACTTCGTTTTTGTGGAATGTTTTACACATTTTCCAATGTACTTCCTATTTTAAAGGGTGTTTTCTGCAAGGTGAAAGCGAACCCAATATTTTTCGCTCTTTACATTTAATTATTCCCTGTTTTATATATCTAGGAGTGAATAGGCTTAGAACTATCATGCACTCACTGCCGATAAACATAATCTACTATACCACTCGACAGAAAATTTTGAAATTTTGCATGGACACTCCCTATAGAACGTAGACACTCGCTAAGAAAGGATTTTTTGATATTCGAATTTTTAAGTATTTTTAGAGGGGTTTAAAGTTGTAGTTGGTTAGAGCAGGCAAGCCAAGGCAGCATGCGTTGCTAGGACGATAACAGAACAGCTGTTACCGTACTGTATCCATTTCATAGTATTATTTTTAGCACCTATTATTTTAGTGTTCTCCATCCATAGAGCGGAAAACAAAAATATATTTGGTCATTAATGTCTTTCATTCTCGTAGGAGTTATAATGCGGTTCAAGGGAATAACCAAAATTACAAGAATAACAATCAAACATATCGTTTAGTTGAGCTGGTGGTGACAATGTGTAGCTAAATTAATATTTTAGTAGATAGTTTAATAATAAATATTTGTTTCCAGTTTATTTCTCCGTATCTTATTGATTACGGAAGACTAGAAAACAACCAAGGTGGACCTGGGCTGAATGATATATTTTGAAGCCCTAAATAAATAAATAGTTAAAATAGTATTATTTTTAATTGAGGTTAATTACAACTATGATGGCAGACCCTGATTACCGTTTATAGAAATAAACTGTGATTTTGTCCCCCATAGGATTTAAGCCCTGGCGATGGTCCATCCAAGGTAATAATAACCCGAACCACTTGACAGAAAAATTTGAAATTTTGCACAGGCAATCCAGGCTAAGAAAGGTTTTTTGATATTCAAATGTTTAAGTACTTTTAGGGGGGGGTTTGAATTATTAAGAAGTTCCTCATCGGCTCAAAAAGGGTCCGATTTTGATGACATTTGGTACAAAAATCTTTCTTCTCATTTGAAACGTCAAGTTCATTAACCAGCTGAATCCGTTTACTGGAACATGGTTTCTAAGCAAAATTTGCACGAATAAATCGGAACGCTTACATTTTCGAGTCCATATGCTTGTAGGTACGCGTTATATAGGATCCTTAGCGTAGGAAAACGAATGAAACAATTTTTAAAGCGATTTCTGTAACCGTTTACGAGAAAAATTGATGCAAATACTTTTCCAAACTAATTTTCTGTTTGGGTAGTCAGAAACGATGATTGGTTCACTTGAAACTTGTACCAGGTATTAAACATTCATCTAATCTAAGATATTTAAACTTTGGTATCGTTTGGGGGTAAGCAGCATATGGGGAAAAAAAACGTATTAATGGTGATACAAAGTTCTCGGATCTCAGTATATTTTCTAGAATATCTCGAAAACGGTTGGGAGAACGTAGTAAGTGTAAGGCAGCTATTCGAAAGGTTACTAAATTCTCTACAAAAAAGATTCTGTTGTAATGTTCGGTGGGGCGAAGTCAATCGAAGAGATAAGTGCTTAAAACTTCGAAGTCGTTAGTTTTATTCTTTTCAACGTGTATTTTTCTCTTTTTACCTAACTTTTTAAGTGGTTGTTGTATTTTTTTTTTCTTTATTCCCGAAAGGAAACAAGCACGGTTACCTCCACATGGTGTTTCCTGGTAAGTCCGTGCAATAATAAGCTGTACAAAATTATGTAGTAGCGTTAATTTTGATCATACCTTATTTAACGCAATATAAAAAATACTTATCGGCCGTGGTGACGCATGGGTAGTCAGCTAGTATGTTTATATTATGAAATCATCTTATTAGCAAAGTAATTTACATTTCTTTTTTTATCAATTTTTTTTTTTTTTAGTTTTCATTCTCTGGGAAATAATAGGGCATGAACCAATTATCGCCCTTCTAAGAAGCCTCCATAAGCATAAAACGAACCTTGGAGTTAAATCCAGAAAAAAAAGATAGAAGTAAAAATATTTATAATTTTTGTTTTCATTTTTCTCTGAACACTATCTACGGTAATACATCATTTTTATCTTAAGCACAGGTTAGAAATATTTTTCTCTGAACACTATCTACGGTAATACATCATTTTTATCTTAAGCACAGGCTAGAAATATTTTTCTCTGAACACTATCTACGGTGATACATAATTTTTATCTTAAGCACAGGTTAGAAATATTTTTCTCTGAACACTATCTACGGTAATACATCATTTTTATCTTAAGCACAGGCTAGAAATATTTTTCTCTGAACACTATCTACGGTAATACATAATTTTTATCTTAAGCACAGGTTAGAAATATTTTTCTCTGAACACTATCTACGGTAATACATCATTTTTATCTTAAGCACAGGCTAGAAATATTTTTCTCTGAACACTATCTACGGTGATACATAATTTTTATCTTAAGCACAGGTTAGAAATATTTTTCTCTGAACACTATCTACGGTAATACATCATTTTTATCTTAAGCACAGGCTAGAAATATTTTTCTCTGAACACTATCTACGGTAATACATAATTTTTATCTTAAGCACAGGTTAGAAATATTTTTCTCTGAACACTATCTACGGTAATACATCATTTTTATCTTAAGCACAGGTTAGAAATATTTTTCTCTGAACACTATCTACGGTAATACATCATTTTTATCTTAAGCACAGGTTAGAAATATTTTTCTCTGAACACTATCTACGGTTATACATAATTTTTATCTTAAGCACAGGTTAGAAATATGTTTCTCTGAACACTATCTACGGTAATACATCATTTTTATCTTAAGCACAGGTTAGAAATATTTTTCTCTGAACACTATCTACGGTAATACATCATTTTTATCTTAAGCACAGGTTAGAAATATTTTACATAGACATTTTTATTTCATTTATATAGATTCTTATATGGTATTCTCACACGAATATGTTCATATAAATACATTTTTTAAAAGCAAAATTAACGATGCTACGACGTTTTGACGTTGTAACACAAAAGAGGGAACCTAATGGGTTTTGTCATCATTAAAATTACTAATAGAAGGGGGCAGTGAATAAGTCACGTTTTTTATTAAAAATATATTTCGGGAAAAGGTTTTGTATTTTGAGACGTTTCTGTTTTAATTGCAAGCTTTCATCTTGGAGTCTACCTGTTCCACATGGGACTGTTTTAGGTTAATTTCATTTTTCTCTTAAATTATAAGTTATAAGTATTTATTTTTATTTATTTATTTTTTATTTTTTTTTTACGGCGCATCAACAAATCTTGGCTATTAGCGCCGACATCCAGGGTGCAGCCTGGAATCTTCTCAGCGAGCCCTGAGATGAGAAAATATCTAGCGCCGGTGGGGATCGAACCCACCATCTCCCGCTTATGAATCTAGCGCGCTAGCCACTAGACCACGGGAGACCCCAAGTATTTATTATTGATGAAGACCAAATAAATCTTGACAATTTATTAATTAAATATAATTAATACTCATTGGAAGACGTCGTTAAAAATGTATTTTCTGATATTCGTTGGTGGCCGCTTCAAACAACAGAACGAAACAAAATTTTGGAAATTTGTATTGAGGATGTGTCCCTAAACGGTAGCTTGGTGCCTGAAATATGCCCAAGGGACATGAGCATCTGTGTGGTCCTTCAATCCCCAAGGAACTACACCACCGGGCTAATGGCACATCAGTAAACTAAATGATTCCTGGAAGGTTTTCTTTTAACAGTCCTCATAAAAGCAGGTTTGAAAACAATACAACAAAATGAACCAGACGTACGCAGATGGGTAAAAATGAACCATTCAGGAAGAAATTAATAGAGAATTGAAACGACATTATTATTACCTGTTATGGAACCACATTATTTATATTTGTAAAGAGTAGAACTATATATTGTGTATTTATTCTTTAAAATACCTTGATATTGTGGGACATTTCGGACTTCATGAGTTTTGTGTATAAAGTTACTTCATGTACTAATCAGTCTTAAGAAATAGTGCAGGTTTAGGTTAAAAATTTCTTCTGGTATTTGTTTAAAAAAAAAAAAAAAAAAAAAAAAAAAAAAAAAAAAAAAAAAAAAACAAGATCGAAAAGTTCTCTAATCGTTGCTTCCTTCAACGATAAGCGAATGGTTCTGATCTTTAAAGTCGGAGACCATAATATATAAAAATACACACAAAAGAAAAAAAAAAAATTAATTTTGTTAAGAGCCTTCTGCTCAAATTCAGGGACATAAATATGCTTTAGGTACACCCGACAAACCTAAGTAATGTTCTGTAAAACATACAGTCTTCTTTTTCACACATGGCTACCGCGAATGCGCGAACGCCAGTGGACGCTTTTTTGTAACTTTTTTTTTTTCAGTTTAGTCATCGCTAAAGCATATTTATGCTAAGAAAGTATGAATATCCTCAGAAGTTGGAGTTTATTGGAGTTCGGTAATAAGAGTAAATATAACTTTTTTTATATATAACAATTAAATTTTCCATCGTTTCGACTTGAGTTTCAATAATACGGATGAGTACCATTTTTTTTAATAAAACATTGTAGTTCAATTTACCCGACAATCTCTACCTTGTAAATATTATTATTTCTTCTTCTAATGCATAAATGGAGACCCGGTAGCCGTGAGGGTTAAGGCGTGAGCTCTTAACACTCCGTGCCAAAGGTCGTGGGTTCGATTCCCACTAGGGGTGGTGGCTTTTCTTTCGAAAAAAGAAAAGGCATCACCCCTATCTTGGCTAGAAAAGGGTGGTAACCTATAGATAGCACGTCCTAAAATTCGTAGTTAATAATAAATGGACGTTAAAATTTAAATAAATAATGCATAAATTCTCCGAAGAATAGACGAGAACTAACCAAATATGTCCAAGGAAGAGGAAAATCATTTTGCACCTTAGAATTTTTTATCACCATTGATTTTAATTCATAAAAATACATTTCTTAATTCAAAAAATGGAAATATTTTCACTACATTCTGTTATATTGATCAATTTATATTATGGTTCGCCAGCCAAATAATATTTTTAATTTTTTAATAACTCCATGTTATTTATAATTTTTTTTTAAACTTTCCGTTTCTCAAGAATTTTATTTCAGTTAGTAGAGTTTGTAATACTCTTCTAATATTGCTTTTGATAATGAAATCTGGATATAATCGGTGTAAAATACAGGATCTATCATTGTATTTTCTACATTACTATGTACTGTTAACGTTAACAACCTAAAAAACGGGTTTGAGGAGAGACCTTATCTTGGAAATTCGTGCTATTTGGACAATAGAATGAAACCATTTTCAACAGGACATCTTTAACAGTTTTCCCCGGTTGTAAACGCATGGTGAGAATGGGGTTAAAATACCTTAGGAATTAGCGTAAAATACATCCCGTAACCCTAATTATCACATGTTTACTTTGGAAAAGGTGTTTATCTAGGCCTAAACTCCAACATTCCTGAGAACGGATCGACTGCAAGTCATCCTGACTAATTTGTTATTTTCTCCTTCTCTTAGGACCTTCGAGAAACATACCCATCCTTCTGTCAGCAAAGGAAACGCCTATTTCACAGGTTAGCTACAAAGGTTTGCACGGTTTGGCATAAATATCATAAAAGCAAAATAAAGTGTGTGTGTATGTGTGAGGAAGATATATCGGGGAGTTTCCTCATTGTTTCTGGTTATGTTGTTGAAAGCCTGGTGATTAATATTGTCGAATTTCAAATTATTTTTAAAGGAAAAATATATTGATAGAATAATATCACTGTTAAAAGTATAAAAGTCCGACTCGCAGGAACTGCATCATCGTAGCGCGGTTCCTGTTATATCCCTATTGTCATTTGAAAACGTTAGAATAGAAACAGATAATATTTTTCCCATGAAGATTGATGATAAGTAAGATGGAACGGTGGGGATTCGGCTAAAGAAACCTCAATAAGATTTTTGTTAAAAAATCTATATTTAGGACGTTTCGGCTACTCATTGGAAGCCTTCGTCAGCTAAAATGACAAGAAAAACAGAAATTAATATAGAAACAAAAAAAAAAAAGAAGTTTATAATTGAGATAAGTAACAGAACTATAAATACAATTAACTTATTATAAAAGAACAATTTCGTTTTAAATTCTTAGAATGAGTAGAATGAAAATCAATAGAAACATAACAGAAAAAGAAGAAAAAAAGGCTATTTTACTGAAGTTTATATAAGTAAATAGGTGCTAATAGTAACATTAATTGATTTTACAAAGAAATAAGAAACTACATACCAATGAAAACTATAGGTAGTAGCTAATAGTAACATTAATTAATTTTACAAAGAAATAAGATACTACATACCAATGGAAATGCCGGGAGGCAGAGGAAGACCAAGGTTGACAGTTAAGTAACCATTGTGGATAATATTTTCCTCGGCCTTTGTTCAAAGGGTTTTATGGTTATACCTGGGGTCGGGTCCGCACTCAGACCATAGAATCCTCTTCTACCAATACTTTATTTCATACATTTCAAGGAATTGGAAAATATCAAAATGTTTCACATATTCCTGTGTTCTTTTACTATAGTAAAAATTCTACAAATAAAATCAATTGAAAAATAAAATAAAAAAACCAACAGCATGAAGGCAATTGAAAATATTCAAAAGACGTCATCGAATCTCTTTCTCTTGGCAAGCTATCTTTCTAACAATGAATTGTTTTTCTTATTTTACCTAATCTGTTTTATTGTCAAATACATTACCCAACTATAAGCAATTAAAAAATAACAAGGAATAAAAACAGACAAAAGAACCATTCGAATAAACGAAATTAATTACTTCAAAGTTTAAGCACTTATTTCTTCGATTGACATCACCTAATCAAAAATTGTTTCAGAATCTTTTTTGTAGAGAATTTATAAAGCTTTCAGATAATTTCTATCTACTTACCACGATTTCCCAACCGTGTTCGAGATATTAATGAAAGCATACAAAGTTCCCAAAACTCTTCATGTCTGTTAATAAAATATTTTATTCTAACCCTTCCTTAACTCCAAACGCAACAAAACTTTCAACATATTAGTTTTAATGAACGTAGAACATGCAGATAATGTTTCAACTGAATCCCGTGATTCTAAGTACCCAAACCAAAAACGGTATTCAAAAACTATGTTTCCAATTTTCTCGAAAACGGTTAAAGCTATCGCCTTGAAAATGATTTCATTCGTTTTCCTAGCCCAAGAAGCCTATAAAAAGAGTACTTAGAAGCTTATGAACTCAAAAACGTAAGCGTTACGATTTTTTCTGCGCGAATTTCGCCCCAAACGCCATCTTCCAGTGGGCGGATTTTGCTGGTTAACGAACTTGACCTTTCAAATTGGACGACCGATTTTTGTACCAAATTTCATCAAAATCGGACCATCAGGGAAGCCAGATATGAGCGAACAGACAAATATATATATATATATATATATATATATATATATATATATATATATATATATATATATATATTAGGAAATTATCCACAAAGATTTTCTGAGGTATAAATTATTTTCATATATAGTTTATTTATTGATCCTCAACCTCAGCCAAATATATTGATGAACTAGTTACAATTCCTCATTTTTAGCGCGGTTCCTCCCTCCCCCATAGGGAGGAACCCCGCTTATAAGGTTGATACAATGAAACAATCCGGAAGTGCCGACTAGAAAATTTTGCGTTTCAGAACCCCTAGAGACCGAAAATGATGGTGGTTCAAATTTGTATATATATATATATGTACATATTATATATATATATATATATATATATATATATATATATATATATATATATATATATATATATATATATTTGTCTGTTCGCTCTCTAGCTCGAAGACGAATGGTCCGATTTTGATGAAATTTGGTACAAAAATCCGTCGTCCAATTTGAAAGGTCAAGTTCGTTAACCAGCGAAATCCGCCTACCGGAAGATGGCGTTTGGGGCGAAATTCGCGCAAAAAAAATCGTAACGCTTACGTTTTTGAGTTCATAAGCTTCTAAGTACTCGTTTTATATGATTCCTGGGCTAGGAAAACGAATGAAACCATTTTCAAGGCGATAGCTTTAACCGTTTTTGAGAAAATTGGAAAAATATTTTTTGAATACCGTTTTTGGTTTGGGTACTTAGAATCATCGGATTCAGTTGAAACTTTATCTGCATGTTCTACTTTCATTAAAACTAATATGTTGAAAGTTTTGTTACGTTTGGAGTTAAGGAAGGGTTAGAATAAAATATTTTATGAACAGACATGAAAAGTTTTGGGAATTTCGTATACTTTCATTAATATCTCGAACACGGTTGGGAAATCGTGGTAAGTGGATAGAAACTATTTGAAAGCTTACTAAATTCTCTACAAAAAAGATTCTAAAACTATTTTTGATTAGGTTATGTCAATCGGAGAAATAAGTGCTTAAAACTTCAAATACGTCTGTTTTGTTCTTATGAACGGGTTTTTGTCGTTCTTGTTGTAATTTTTGTCTCTTTCCCTTCGTTTTTTATTGCTTTTTAGTTTTGTAATTTCTTATGTTGCGAAAATTTTGTGTGTAAAACAGGATATGAAAAATGAGGCCAATTTTCTGTTGCTAGAAATAATATAAATTTTGGGAACTTTCTTTAATATCTCGAAAACTGTTGAGAATTTTGGTAAACGGAAGAATACCATTAGAAAGCTTATTAAATGCTCTACATAAAAGGTTCTAATGAAAGTTTTGATTAGGCGATGTCAATCGGAGAAATAAGAGCTTAAAGCTTTAAAGTAATTGATTTCGCTTATTCAAAGTGTTCTTTTCGCCTGTATTTTATTCCTTGTTATTTTTTAATTGCTTATAGTTGGATAATGTATTCGAAAATAAAACAGGTTAAGTAAAATAACAAAAACAATTTATTGTTAGAAATATAGATTTCCAAGATTCCAAGACCTTGCAACTAGCGGGACGGTTTCTTGTGTTGCCGACCCTTCCAGGTCAGATTGTAAATCCTACCTTTCAAGACTGGTGGAACCAAAATATAACTGTCAGGGTTCGGTCACTGCTACTTAATAAAACTACATTTTATCGTAAAAATGGTTTTATTGTGCCGACGTTTCGGCTTGAACTTCAAGCCTTCATCAGGGCTGTAAATACAAGTAGGACATATTTAACACTAATATATGCACATATCTATGTAAATATATATATATATATATATATATATATATATATATATATATATATACATATATAATATATATATATTTATATATATGCATATACACATACACATATACACGCACACATATGTACATATATATGCCCACATACCTACACATATGGGGTATGTATTATTAAGTAGCAGTGACCTAACCCGGACAATCCCTACCTTGCATCATCAACGGTCAACGATCTCCTCTCAACAAAATAATAACTGCTTCTATTTTAATCTTTCGAAATTAGACTAGGGATAAGAACGGAACCGCGCTAAGATGAGGCAGTTCCTGCGAGTCGGACTTTAAACGTTTCGGCCTCAGGGCCATCCTCATTAACTAGAAGAAAAATAAATTACATGCATTTAAAATTACATTAAAAAATTACCCCCTTTTTTTTATCCATACAATGTAAAAATTTTTTTTAAAAACTATCTTTAACTTATATTACCTTCCTTTCTTAATCCACATATAAACACCCTATTTTCACAAGAGCTTGTCATCACATTACATCTAAACCTTTAAAACTCTAGGATTTTTCATCTTCTATAAATAACACTTTTTTACTCTTTCTTTAAACATTTGAAAATTCCACCAGACCATGTGGCCACAACCTTCCACCATTTTCTATTTACACTATCATCATATTCCATCTCTAATCCCATATATTAAAAATTGTTCATGTCCATTTTACTTATCATATTATACATATCAAAAATAACCACTATATAATTTACATTATTATATACCCTTTTTTTACCCACCTATCTACATGCATATCCCCACATACACATACATACATACACACCCACATATGTACACCCATTCACTTTTACCACCTACCCACACACATACACCCATATATACATACATACATACATATACATACACATATACACATATATACACATATACACACATACATACATACATATACGTACACACACACACACACACATACAACCATACATACATATATATATATACATCCACATATATGCACATATATATATATATATATACATACATATATACATATATATATACACATACACACACATATACATACACACCCACCCCCACACATATATATATATATATATATATACACACACACTCATATACATTCACATACATACATACACACATACATATATGCACAATCCATATATACCCGCATACATCCATTTAACTACATCCACCCCATATAAACACACATTCCCTCCACACAAAATTCATCCTTCCAACCTACCCCATTATATAATACATGTCCTTTCCTATAACGATAAAGAGTAGGAAAGGACATGTATTATATAATGGGGTAGGTTGGAAGGATGAATTTTGTATGGAGGGAATGTGTGTTTATATGGGGTGGATGTAGTTAAATGGATGTATGCGGGTATATATGGATTGTGCATATATGTATGTGTGTATGTATGTATGTGAATGTATATGAGTGTGTGTGTATATATATATATATATATATATATATATATATATATATATGTATGTGGGGGTGGGTGTGTATGTATATGTGTGTGTATGTGTATATATATATGTATATATGTATGTATATATATATGTGCATATATGTGGATGTATATATATATGTATGTATGGTTGTATGTGTGTGTGTGTGTGTGTGTGTGTGTGTGTGTATATGTATATGTATGTATGTATGTGTGTATATGTGTATATATGTGTATGTATATGTATGTATGTATGTATATATGGGTGTATGTGTGTGGGTAGGTGGTAAAAGTGAATGGGTGTACATATGTGGGTGTGTATGTATGTATGTGTATGTGGGGATATGCATGTAGATAGGTGGGTAAAAAAAGGGTATATAATAATGTAAATTATATAGTGGTTATTTTTTATATGTATAATATGATAAGTAAAATGGGCATGGACAATTTTTAATATATGGGATTAGAGATGGAATATGATGATAGTGTAAATAGAAAATGGTGGAAGGTTGTGGCCACATGGTCTGGTGGAATTTTCAAATGTTTAAAGAAAGAGTAAAAAAGTGTTATTTATAGAAGATGAAAAATCCTAGAGTTTTAAAGGTTTAGATGTAATGTGATGACAAGCTCTTGTGAAAATAGGGTGTTTATATGTGGATTAAGAAAGGAAGGTAATATAAGTTAAAGATAGTTTTTAAACAAAAATTTTTACATTGTATGGATAAAAAAAAGGGGGTAATTTTTTAATGTAATTTTAAATGCATGTAATTTATTTTTCTTCTAGTTAATGAGGATGGCCCTGAGGCCGAAACGTTTAAAAATGAGGAATTGTAACTAGTTCATCAATATATTTGGCTGAGGTTGAGGATCAATAAATAAACTATATATGAAGATATATATATATATATATATATATATATATATATATATATATAAATATATACATATATATTTATATATACAAATTTGAATCACCGTTATTTTTGGTCTCTAGGGATTCTAAAACGCGAAATTTTCTAGTCGGCACTTCCGGATTGTTTCATTGTATCAACCTTATAAGCGGGGTTCCTCCCTATGGGGGAGGGAGGAACCGCGCTAAAAATACCTACTCTTATAAAATCCCTGAGAAAAGCCGAAAACGGTTTATGCCACAGCTTGCTTTCCACCAAAGAAGATCTCCAGCATTTAGATGCCGTTTGAGAAGTTGCAGAGAGGAAATCGGTTGTTATTAAAGGTACCTGCTTCAACCATTGTAAGTTATAATTAAGAAAGTGTATTTCGTTAATTTATGCCTAGACGAATGGCTATTCAAACAAAAAACTTTGCAGACCCTAAATGAAAAATTCAACGAATTCTATATTGAACTATTTTTTCATTTTTTACGAAGACAATTCATTTTTTATAAGTACAATTTATTTTATGAATTGTATTCACTTATAAAATAGATTTTGTTTTTCACTACATAAAAAATGTGCGTTGTTTTTACTGTTTAATTTTTTTTGTACTGTTTTTACTAACAAGTTCTACATGCTGTTTTCTTTCCAACTATCGTATCTTCATTGTTTTTAAAAAATAAGATGTCTTTTACTTACTACTTGTACATTTTCTTTACTTATAAGTTGTATATATTTTTTAGCTGAAGAAGGCTGCCATTGTTGCAGTCGAAACGTCCAAAATACAGATTTCTTTTTGAAAGTCTGATGTTTTTTCTCCTAGCCGAATCCCAACTATACCTGTCTTCGTATCTCTACAGCGGCTAACTATCTCCATCTACACTATTTTCATTTTTTATTTTTGAAGCTTGTTACATTAATTTAATCATCTGTTCTCACTATTATTAATTTAATAATAACATGGAACCTTCGATTGAGCACGACTGCTGACTTACATGCCAAGCTTCCAATTCAGAAAGAAACCTACCCATCTTAGAAACTGTACTTCAAAGGTGTAACTAGAATGCATCGAAATACCATACAACAAAAATGTCAGCTAGAATGAAGTAATATGACTTATAACAAACTATGACAAATCAAACATATAGTTACTGACTGGCCAAGCCCATACGGAAATTCCGGAAGAGAGGAAATAGTTCTTGCAAGGCTGTGAATAGGCCACACAAGCATTACCCGAGAATACTTCATGACTAAAACTAAAATTCCAACATTTCGGATCTGCAATACAGAACTAACAGTCAAACATATACTAACCGGCTGCCTTCTTATAACGAACTTGGTTATACCTCGGGACATTACTGACCTACTTACCGACAGCAGCCACCATACTGAAAATATAAACATATATGACAAAATATGTAAGCATCTTCCTTTATTTCAAAATTTAATGACTTTTTAGCTAGTTTATTTAATTTCAATTTATTTGTTGTGTTTTCTATAGATTATTTATTTTAAATCTTTAAAAATAAGGACTGTACGAGCTTATTTGATGACCTTAAGCGTGTTTTCTTGAAAACATCTAGTTCCCATGAATTTTAAGAAATATTTTCATTTAAACCTCTATTACACTACCTGTTACACATACATTTAAACATATACAATCAAACAAGCTGAATTCCTAGTGAGACTAAATTCAGAAGATGCTGCTCACTGTGTTATTGCCAAGAAGCGGAACACTGATTAAATTAAATAAATAAAAAATAAATCTTTAATTTCAATTATTTATTTTTTTTTTGTTAATTTAGTTTTTTTTTTAAATATTGTACTTATCCTAAGTAACTACGGTTTGTATTTTACTGACTTGGTATTACAAATTTCACAGATATTAACAACGAAAGAGTGATTAGATGCCATTAAACAATAAAGTGGAGCTTATGGAGTTACACATAGGTTACTAACCTTTTCTAGCCAGGATAGTCGCCATACCTTTACGAAAGAAAAGTCAGCACCCGTAGTGGGAATCAAACCCACGACCTTAGGCACGGAATGCATATGCCTTAGCACTCACGGGCACCGGTCCTTAATTTAATAATAAGGTAAATCAGTCTTTTAGAAATAAGTAGCTGATGTGGGTAAAGTAAAAAAGACCCAAAAAACAAGAAAATAAAAACACAAAAATCACCAAATTATTAGTTCACATTTCACTACCACTTTTCTGACTTTTACTATTAAAAGAATCAGATAAATAAATAAAAATGAAAGAACAAACAACTAAAAACTCGGAGAGATATAGACATTAACAATTCGAAAGTACCAAATTCAACACTTTCGAAATTCCAGTATGCACGATAAGTATTGTAATTTAATATTGCATTAGGAATGGATTAGTATTTCATAGAAAGTTCCTAATTTAATATATTTGAGTACCAGTATTGAATATTGCAGTCTATTATTTGCTTTTATTCTCGAGATGTGTACAGTCTTTAATAGCAATACCGACAGTAGGAGTATAACTGAGTTTTATGATCATACCTCTAAGACTGAAAGGATTGTCTAAACAGCCTACCTTGAACAGTATCCATTTAAGGTTAGATCGGCATTTTATTATTATTGTGTAGCACAGTAATTACAAGCCAGCATTATGCCATTACTGTTCCAAAGTAAATTGGACCATTAGCCTGGGGAGTAATATCTTTCAGTAGCTACAACACGGGGAAAGATGTAATACAAAAAAAAAAAAGTACATTAATTCCAGACCGGACTGTCAGCCATCTTGGTAAGATGGTGGTTTTATTATACTTGCTAGATAACAATTACAGCTGATTGCCGACAGGAAATAGAGGACTGGGACTACGGTAGGAGTGGGCGGAGCAAGAAGATTAGTTTTCTTTAAGAATGGCTTTCCTTCTTCATTCCTTTCCCTGAGATCATTTAGTTTCTATTTATTAGTAGCCAGTAGATGGAACTTTATGCTGGATTAATTATTATAATAAAACCTTAGCCCGTAATTATGAAAGCAGACAGATACCTCATGCAAGTATATGTTCGAACTGATACAAAAATGTTACTTATTCGTTGTGTAGGAAATTCCAAAAATACAAATCCATTGAGAAGAGATATTATTATACCTAATTAGTTGAAGATTACTGCTCTAATATTGATTTTCCATTTCATTAATAGTACTGATCACAAAACATCATTTTGTAAGTCGTTTTCTTGCAGAGTAATAATCTCTCAGTTTTTAGTGAAAAGTCAAACAATATTTTATACCACTTATTTTATTCCTGAAAAATTGGTATTACCTAAGAAGTCTTCTTCTGTGAATATGTAGCTTTTAAAAGAATTTTTTATTTTACTAAAATTTACCATGAACTTTGTACATTTAGGTTGTAAAGATATCTGTAATGAAACTCTATAATCCTAAGTAGATTTGGCTGTAGAAAAAAAGCGGTACTTAGATATCCTCTCCGCATAGTTTTACCTAAAAGTACATGTTTTGAAGTTGTTTTCCTATAAATTTCATCGCCGTACTCGGCCATATATGTGCACAGCCTAATAAAATGAAGATGTCAATTAGCGATGCAATTATTTTGCGAAAAACGACTTTACCATAATTTTTTTCTGCAGAGAGTTGTTAAACACTTAATTTTAGTAAGTTACTAAACTTTAACAGTGAGATCCATCAAATACCTCGTGTGAAACTGTTAAATGTACTCGTAACACGCTCAAATACCTCGTGTGAAACTGTTAAATGTACTCGTAACACGCTCAAATACCTCGTGTGAAACTGTTAAATGTACTAGTAACACGCTCAAATACCTCGTGTGAAACTGTTAAATGTACTAGTAACACGCTCAAATACCTCGTGTGAAACTGTTAAATGTACTAGTAACACGCTCAAATACCTCGTGTGAAACTGTTAAATGTACTAGTAACACGCTCAAATACCTCGTATGAAACTGTTAAATGTACTAGTAACACGCTCAAATACCTCGTGTGAAACTGTTAAATGTACTAGTAACACGCTCAAATACCTCGTGTGAAACTGTTAAATGTATTCGTAACAAGCTCAAATACCTCGTGTGATACTGTTAAATGTATTCGTAACACGCTCAAATTTTAAGAATGAGGAATACGTCGAGAACAGTTAATAATATTACATTCTTTGTTAATATATTTTACTCAGCACTCAAAAATAAATTTTGAATTATACATATATCTAAAAGTTTTTTAAATTGAATACTGGCTGTTTTTCAGAAAGTATAACCCGTTTATCTTCCAAAATAATTATTCTAGCGGTAGTGCGCTCATTCGACTCAGCACAGACAAATATTTAAAAAATGATACCGAAATCAGAAAGATTCAAGTACCTAGAGGTTTCTTCCCGAAATCGGGTGTTTTCCGCCACTGTGCGACGGTCAGGGTTCGATCGTGGAATCTTAATAAAACTGATTTTTTTTAATAAAATAATAAGTTTTATTGTTTGCCAAAGTTTCGGCTTGAAATTCAAGCCTTCATCAGGGCTATAAAATAAGGATGACAAATTTAAGACTAATGTATGTACAAAAGAAATCACAAAAAAAAAAAAAAAATAACATTGTACATGGAAGAGGGTGAATGATAAATTTGGTAAGTGGTGTTTTATAGCTAGAGCTTAAATTAGAGGTAGATTTATACAGATAATACAATAAATTAATTACTATATTTGAGGAGCTTAGTATCAAAGTTGGACAACTCCATTTTTTTCAGTTTTGAGATTTTTGTCGATTCTTAAGTGAATTTTTATGCTACATTCGATTTTACAACTGTTTTTCATTAAAAACGGACAGAAAATAGGTAAAACAGCGTTTATTTCAACCGTTCAGAATCAAAATATGGACAATTCCAACATAGTTTGGTTTCAAAAAATGACAACTCCATCAGTAGCCAATGAGAAGCTTGCATTCATGCAATCTGCTCCCAACATGCAGTGCAAATCCATCATGGCTGAATGTCTATAGTTACTTGTAATAAGTGCATTTGGCGATAATTCTTATTAATAACTAACTGTTATCCGGCATACTGTGGTTCCGAATGCCGGATTTTGGGGCAAAACCTCTACATACTTGAATCTTTCTGATTTAGGTATGATTTTTGAAGAATTTCTTTTGTGCCGAGTCGAATGAGACCACTACCAATTCTATAGAATAATTATTTTATTAATAAACGGGCTTTATATAACAACAACCGTGAAAAACAGCCGGTATTTAATTTAAAATATTAGTGAATAAATTAACAGCTAATGTGGTACTGGTAACTGCTCTCGACATATAACAAATAAATATTGACAGTTTCACACTAGATATTAAATAGGTCTCATCGTTAATGTTCAGTTATTTGCTATTAAAAACTTTTCAACAACTCTCTGCAGAAAATAATAATGGTTAACTCGTTTTTCATAAAATAATCGCATCGCTAATTGATAACTTTATTTTATTAGCTGTGCACAGGTATGGCTGAGTACGGCGATGAAAATTATAGCACAGCCACTTCAATACATGTAGTTATAGGTAAAACTGTGCGAAGAGGATAGCTAAGTACCACTTTTTTTCTAAACTTAATAAAATAAGGATAATTTAGTTTCATTTCAGTTTTGTCAAACTGTATTTAAATAACATTTTTCATGTAATTTTTAACTATATAATTTTGATTTAATACATTAGACATAATTACATTATATTAAAACACCCTCGAGCATACCAAATTCATATTTGTTTGGTTTCAAAACAGGATAGGCTCAATTTTCAAATGGCTCCCTTTGGTTTCAAAAACAGACAACTCCATGACTTGGTTTCAAACATGGACAACTCCACTATTTAAAGTGTAATGACGGCCTTAATACTTATATAATTTTGTAGTGCCTTTGAAATAATGTTTCTGAGGCCTATAAGAATAACATATAAAAAAATCACCGTGATACTGACATAAATATAGTAGATATGGTTTTTTGCCTCTCCTGTAAAAAAAGCAAAAGTGGAGTTGTCCAACTTTGATACTAAGCTCCTCATTTTAATAAAAATTTGTTTAAAATTTATAATACAATACACATTACTAAAAAAAAAAGTGAAGAGAGAAAAGATTGATATTATTTTCAAGTAAAGATGTAATAAATATTAGATAAGTATATATTTAGCTGATTGATGAATACAAAGTACATCTTCGGAGTCGATATTCTAATTCCACTATTTGGACAAGTCGATATTAGGCACAAACAATTTTTTCAGAATAATTTTTATGATGGTTCAATCTATCTGAAGACTCAAAGTTTTTTGAGGTAACTGATAAGATTAAAATCTATATGAACATATTCTTAGAGTTTTGCAGCTATAAATAATTTGTGCAGAATAATTTTTATGATGGTTGTATCTACCTGCGGACTCAATCTCTTTCTTGATGTACCTGATAAGGGTAAAATCTGTGCCAACATATTCTTATATTTTTGCAGCTATAAATAATTAACTCTTGAGCAAATGACAAACTACACGGAGTTCACCGACCCTCCCGTTGAGGATGTGAAAACCTTCGGTTTCGGAAAGCATGTAATGTTTACATAACTCTTAAAAAAGAATGCGGTACAACAAAGAAAACAAGAACATTTGAGATAAAAAGACAATAATCGTTATCACTCATTCAGTTGCAGCTCTAATATTGTACACAAGCTTGATTTATCGGGAAGGGTTAAGATTTCATCACTTATCGAATGGTGTGGCTTATCTTAACGATCCGAAGCCGCTATGTTGACGATTCCGAGGTTCGTCCTAATTTGGAAAACGTCAAAACAATTAAGGATAATATTTTGATAAGATTTTAGAAAAAATAACACAATTAATTGTTTTTCTTGGAAACATTATAAGGTTAAATACTGTGTAGTTAATATTTCCGGTACAGAGATATTCAATTCATAAAATAGTTTGTTAAAAAAAGAATTTATATTTAGATTAGAAATGTGCCTACTAGTTTCGGGCTTTGTGAACGTGACAAATAAAGGGGCGGGCACTACTGTGTTTCTTTATCCCACTTATCACAAAAACAATAACAATAAGCCTACAACAATGTTATGAGTAGTTAGCCCATGACCATATCAATGTAGATGTCATATTAATAATTATTCAACATAAAATTAGAATACTTCAGTAAACTAAATTTAATTTGCTATAAAAAATATGTTCTCTAAAAGGAGTTTTCAAGTATGCTAGCTCTCCGCGGGCCGGACAAAATCTGTCCGCGGGCCGGATGTGGCCCTCGGGCCGTAGTTTGGAGACCCCTGCTCTAGTGCCTATTTTGCTTTCGATGATTCGACAGAGTCATTCAACATTAAAATAATGTTTAATAAGGCACATTCTTTACATGTCTGTCCTCGATTATCTAAAACAGGGGTCTCCAAACTTTCCAGCCTTAGGGCCATACTGATTACTCCAGTAGGTTCCGAGGGCCAAAACCATATTATCATTGTTGCATATTATCATTGGATTCATTTCAATAATTTGTTAGTTATTATACTGAAGTTAAATTTTCTGCATATTATACATGTCTTTACTCATTACAATTCTGTGTTTCTTTATCCAACTTAACACAAAAACAATAACAATAAGCCTACAACAATGTTATGAGTAGTTAGCCCATTACCATATCAATGTAGATGTCATATTAATAATTATTCAACATAAAATTAGAATACTTCAGTAAACTAAATTTAATTTGCTATAAAAAAATTTGTTCTCTAAAAGGAGTTTTCAAGTATGCTAGCTCTCCGCGGGCCGGACAAAATCTGTCCGCGGGCCGGATGTGGCCCTCGGGCCGTAGTTTGAGACCCCTGCACTAGAGTTACACCACAGAAAGGCTGAAAATGCCTTTTAGCGCGGTTCCTCCCTCCCTCAATAGGGAGGAAACCCGCTTATGAGGTTGACCTCATGAGGTAATCCGTGCCGACACGAAAATTCGTGTACGGTAAATTTACGCGACTGGACATTATATTATTAGATTGATTATTATTATAATTAACGCCCGATTTTATCGCTTATCATCCGATTCTGTTTAACTTTCAGATTATGAACAATTAATTCATACACCAGTAGGTACTTTATTATATTATTTCTACTAATTTCTGTTTTTTTTTTTTTTTTTTTTATTCTTTGAGCAGATCTCCCTTGAGATAGAGATGTCCAAACTATGTTATTATAGAATGGCCGTCTCAAAATGTTTAACTAAATCATTCAAATGATATTATGAACTTAAGCACAAGGTTTTTGATCGATTAAACCATAAGGATGTTATTTTAAGATGCATTAATTTTCACTTTTGTAAAATTAATAATTTTTAAAAATCCTGCATAGTTCACTACATATTGCCACCTTCTTTCAAAATCTTTATCTTTTTCTGTTCTAGGATATATATTGCTCCCCGTTGACTCGAGCCACTGTACAAAATGGAGTTTCTGTTCTTTTTGAGACATTGGATGATCATTTTATTTTCTAAAACATAAAATCATTTGTTTTGTTTTGTAGTACTTTTATTAGAACATAAACCATTGAGAATAACAATGTGTCTGTTTTGTAGAGTAAGAATATTTATTGTTTTTTTTTTTTTTTTTTTTTTTTTTTTTTTTTTTTTTTTTTTACTGCGCTTCGACAACTAGGCCATTAGCGCCGACATCCAAGGTGGAGCGAGGAATTTTCCCAACGAGCCGTGGGATGAGAAAATTCCTGCCCGCGGTGGGGATCGAACCCACCATCTCCCGCTTATGAATCTAAGGTGCTACCCTCTAGACCATGGGAGACCCCTTTATTTATTGTTGATACTATTATTTTAACCTTTTATGTCAATTGATATTTGAATAAATTATATGTACGTATGATTAATTTTTTAAGACATAGATTTTTAAGTTAGTTCTTTTAATATAAAAATGTGTAACATTTTACACATATCTTTCTAGTGTTTACTAGGTTTTTGTGTAGAGGGCATTGAAAATGGGGCTTAATCCTCGACAACATTCTGCTTGAAACTAAGTAAATCATCTGCGGAAATGTTATTGCTCAGTATGTAGTATCACATCTTAAAAATTATGAGATTTGAGAAACTGAGTGTAGATATGGTAATGATTAACATTGTACGTACGAAATTTCAACATACAAATTTTGAGCTCGAGAAAAGGCAGACTTGTGAAGCATCCACGTACATCAGTATCTGTTTTCTAGCTAGGATAAATGAAAAAGTCGATCGGTTGAATTCCATTTTTTCCCATTCATCGAGAGCGAAAGTGGCCTAAAACGGTCCTCTAGCTGCTAGATACACACGTCAGATTGTGAGGATTTTGGCGTGACTATGAAAGCCCAAGTCGGAAATTCAGCACATTCTCCCAGATATCCAGGTGTATCCAGAAAGGAAGCGCCGGGAAGGATGTGCATTGTACGTGTCATATGGGCTGAAAGACCGGAGACAGTAGGAGAGATAGATAACTGCATTCGGTTCTGACACGTGAGAGATGGGGTTTCAAAGCTAAAAAGGGTGAAAAAATGCGGAGACAATGGTTTTAACTGTCGGACCTGTTGAAGCTAGTATCAGAGAGTGTGGGCCGATTAGAAGTACCTTTTGTAGATGCAGAGTGTTGTCATGTGACCCCACTAGCAACATTTGCAACGGGTCACACAAAAGCCTCTGCTCAAAACTAGTTATGAACACCACAAAGCATAGTTTGAACTCTGGATGTGTCTATCAAACCATCCGTAGCTGTTTCTAACTGCGGTTCTATGGTCTACTCCTCTCTGTTTATTCAATCAATCCGACCATCGGGGGATTTCATCATCTAGCATTGAGTGGTTTTCAAATGGTTTATCTTCCATTATTCTTTACAGCCCATTCCGGAAGCGCTATCTTTCACCGCTCCACAATTTCAATTTTTCATTTGATTGTCTACCGGCACCCTTCATAGCATTTCATTCCTTTCTAAAAACAAAAAATGTTACAATTTCAACATATCATTAATACCAATGAACATTATATTAACAACAAACCGGTTTAACAGCAAAAAATCAGTAACTAAAAGCAATCTTCCTTTCCTCTATGAAGAGCAGTCAAATTTTCGCAAAGATCTATGATATAGACGTTCCGGCGTGCTCCACGGCAGCCTTTTTCAGCTAAAAAAGACAAACCAAAGATAATAATTAAAACAAACAAAACGATATGTTAGATCGGCATAAAAACATTGTTTTGTAAAAATAATAAAAATAATTTTGCGTGTTTAATAAATAACAAAATATTATACAAAGTAAGTGACCAATAGTTTTTCATAGAAGTCAGTAAAAATATGGACATATTAATTACATAAGTACAGATAAAGAGAGACTTAATGATATTTAAATATTAAATATATAAATAGAGAAAGTCGTTTTCCATAGATTATATTGAGAAATAGCTTCGAATCCTGCACACAACTCGGCGAACCAACAAAATTAGCCAGTACTCCCTTTTTTCGTTTGTATTCAATATAGAATCTTAAATTAAATTGGCGATCAGGGAATAGTTGGTCATTCGGCTAAGAAAAGATCAATACGATTTTTGTAAAAAAGATCTAGATTTTTTACAAAAATCGTATTGATGTTTTCCTAGCCGAATCTTAACTAATCCCTGATTGCTTATCACCTCGACGGCTAACTATCTAATCTTCATGTTAAATTATATCGGATTAGTTACCGACTCATATCTTGCACATCACGGGGTGCACCTCGGCATTATGCCCTATAGTGCGAGTCCTAGAATGGACAACGTTACCATAAACTCCTGACGAACTTTTTTTTTTTTTTTTTTTGTCTGACCTTCTGATGTAATCTTCTCTGAGGCTTCAAAAATGTAGCTTTTATTTTCAGTGCTACACACTCAAGTGTAACGTGCTTAGGTGTCTCATCATTGTCCCCACACCATCTGCAGACTGGTGATGACCTGATGGTATGTATATCCTTATTCATGGTAGAATGGCAACACGGTCCTCACAATCTCTCTCAAATCTTTTCTCGACATACTCATAAAAATTCCTTCTTGACTAGAATTCTAAAATCTATGAAGAATCTTTTGCTCTTCTTACAATTGCTTCTTTGGCGCAGGCCACCGCCAAAGGCGTTACTGCTACTTCCGAGCCCAATCCCGCCAACTTGTCTGTTCTCTCGTTTCGCAGGATACCTAGATGACCAGGTATTCAGTAAATGTCATTATTACTTTGTGCCAAATCGTTTAGCTTCATCTAGTAGTCTTCGGCAATTCTTGAGTTGCTCTCGTGTCGTTCTAGTGTCCTTCAGGCTATTTGGCTGGCAGTCAGGATATTTACACTCCTCCGACAAATCCTCTCTTCATATAATCTATATGCCGCAGCTAAAATGGCGTAAATCCCATATTTTTCCTTGCTCTAGGATCTAGGATGTTCATATACGTGTTATATTATAATTAACTAGCTGTTACCCGGCGTGCCATGCTACACCTACTTTCTGCATATAGAAGAGCCCCAAAAAAATTAGAAACCAAAAGAGTATTATTAAAATCTAATAACACAAACCTGCAACTGTTTCGAACCCGTGACCTCCCAACTTTGAGTCCTAGACGACTTTGACCTAACCTATAACACCCCCGTATCAAGACATACATTTATGCCAAGTTTGGTGAAAATCGGTCTAACGGAGTGGATTTTTATAAAAAAACAAAACAAAAACAAAAAATACAGACTGAAGCTGGTAGACGTTTTTGACTTGGCCTATGACAATCCTCTGATCAAGACCAACCTGTGTGCCCAGTTTGATGAAAACATATAGAACGGTTTTGATTTTATAGGGAACAAACATACAGACAGACAGCTGGTAGAGGTTTTTGACCTAGCTTACGGCACTCTCCAGATTAGGATCTACCTGTGTACTGAGTTTAGTCAAAATCGGACGAACGGCGTGGAATTGTATGAGGTACAAACTTACTGACAGACAGCCGGTAGACGTTTTTCACTTAGCCTACGACACTCCCCAGATTAAGATCTACATGTGTACCGAGTTTAGTCGATATCGGACGAACGGTGTGGATTTTTATAAGGGACAAACATAATCGAACGAACGGTGTGGATTTGTATAAGGGACGAACATACAGACAGACAGTTATAAGACGTTTTTGACTTAGCCTAAGACACTCCCCAGATTAAGATCTACATGTGTACCGAGTTTAGTCAAAATCGGACGAACGGTGTGGAGACGGTATCGAGTTTATTCAAAATCGGACGAACGGTTGGATTTGTTTAAGGCACAAACACACAGACAGACAGCTGGTAGATTATTTTGACTTAGCCTAGGAGATTTCCCGTATCAAGACCTACCTGTCTGCCAAGTTTGGTCCAAATCGGTCAAACAGTGTGGATTTGTATAAGGAACAAACAAACAGAAAAACAGACAGCCACGTGATTTTTATATATATAGAGCCTAAGACACTCCCCAGATTAAGATCTACATGTGTACCGAGTTTAGTCAAAATCGAACGAACGGTGTGGATTTTTATAAGGGACAAACATACATACAGACAGTTATAAGACGTTTTTGACTTAGTCTACGACACTCCCCAGATTATGATCTACATGTGTACCGAGTTTAGTCAAAATCGGACGAACGGTGTGGAGACGGTATCGAGTTTATTCAAAATTGGACGAACGGTGCGGATTTGTATAAGGCACAAACATACAGACAGACAGCTGGTAGATTTTTTTGACTTAGCCTAGGAGATTTCCCGTATCAAGACCTACCTGTCTGCCAAGTTTGGTCCAAATCGGTCAAACGGTATAAGGAACAAACAAACAGACACGTGATTTTTATATATATAGATTTACTAACCGCTTCCCTCGAATTTCGTGCTTAAACAAATTCTTCACGGGGTAAGATTTTAAAACATATTGTACTTTAAAACACATATTGTACTTTGTCTGTTTGTGTATTTGCTTGTGATATCGATAGACCAGGGTACACTCTTTTGAGTTGCATGTAGCTAAGTTTTTACAGATGCACCCTGGTCTAAAATGTATATTGTATCTTTTAAGGTATCCTCCGATTTACACGTTTCCGGAGGCCGGATTTAAAAAAAAATACCAAATAAATTCTAACCTATTGATATATTTGATGTTGTTAAAAATTCTATAAACGTATAATAGCTTATAGAACAGTTGTGTTATTTAATTTCTTATTTCTAACTTAATCAGATTTAAAAAAAATGCATTCGTATAAATAAGTTTTATTTAACAAAAATTTCAATTGAATAAATAATTTTGTTAAAAACAATTGTCAGTCAAATAAATCATTGTTATTCAATAATGGAAAAAAAAACAGTAAGAAGCTACGATAGTTATTAAAATACTGAATAATCAATGAAAATATTATTCATTATTGTGAATGATTTTGGGCCAACACTGTTTTGTACCATGAAATTCAAAATATTAAAGAGTTTTTCTTCCATGCTTTTCCAATAACAACAAATATAATCATCATTTGGAAAGAAGGTAAGATGAAGCAGTTCCTACTAGCTGAAAGTTTTTGCTATATGCCAATCATACGGACACCTTCCACGATTTAAAAGAACAAAATTCACATTAAAGACTCCTTCTTCCTTAAAGCCTTCTTATTGTTTCTAGCCTCCAAATTACTTACAAATTATTTTGTAGACTCCGAGCCATATATTCACGTGTGAACCTATCCAAATGTTCCATAAGTTACTCTAAACACAAGACATTTTATTAGATTTCTAGTCATGCTGTCTGTAAATTTGTAATAGAGCCATTCACAAATGACTAAACTGCCATTTGATAGTAAGTAAGTAAGTAGTTTATAAAATCTATTAGAGTTGGTATGTTTAAAGCCATTGAGAGTGAAGTATCTTATAGAGCCATTCACAAATGACTAAACTGCCATTTGATAGTAAGTAAGTAAGTAGTTTATAAAATCTATTAGAGTTGGTATGTCTAAAGCCATTGAGAGTGAAGTATCTTATAGAGCCATTCACAAATGACTAAACTGCCATTTGATAGTAAGTAAGTAAGTAGTTTATAAAATCTATTAGAGTTGGTATGTTTAAAGCCATTGAGAGTGAAGTATCTTATAGAGCCATTCACAAATTACTAAACTGCCATTTGATAGTAAGTAAGTAAGTAGTTTATAAAATCTATTAGAGTTGGTATGTTTAAAGCCATTGAGAGTGAAGTATCTTATAGAGACATTCACAAATTACTAAACTGCCATTTGATAGTAAGTAGTTTATAAAATCTATTAGAGTTGGTATGTTTAAAGCCATTGAGAGTGAAGTATCTTATAGAGACATTCACAAATTACTAAACTGCCATTTGATAGTAAGTAAGTAGTTTATAAAATCTATTAGAGTTGGTATGTTTAAAGCCATTGAGAGTGAAGTATCTTATAGAGCCATTCACAAATGACTAAACTGCCATTTGATAGTAAGTAAGTAAGTAGTTTATAAAATCTATTAGAGTTGGTATGTTTAAAGCCATTGAGAGTGAAGTATCTTATAGAGCCATTCACAAATTACTAAACTGCCATTTGATAGTAAGTAAGTAAGTAGTTTATAAAATCTATTAGAGTTGGTATGTTTAAAGCCATTGAGAGTGAAGTATCTTATAGAGACATTCACAAATTACTAAACTGCCATTTGATAGTAAGTAGTTTATAAAATCTATTAGAGTTGGTATGTTTAAAGCCATTGAGAGTGAAGTATCTTATAGAGACATTCACAAATTACTAAACTGCCATTTGATAGTAAGTAAGTAGTTTATAAAATCTATTAGAGTTGGTATGTTTAAAGCCATTGAGAGTGAAGTATCTTATAGAGCCATTCACAAATGACTAAACTGCCATTTGATAGTAAGTAAGTAAGTAGTTTATAAAATCTATTAGAGTTGGTATGTTTAAAGCCATTGAGAGTGAAGTATCTTATAAAGCCGTGATTTGGTAGCAGAGTGTGGAAGTGTCTAGAATTGCTGCCTGTAATGTGTTAACTCAGTCCCGCCTTCCAAACAATACCGTCACGAAACTGAGTCGTGTTCTATAAACATGTCACCACCCGGCTGGAGTACAGTTACCCCTTCCTCGCTCCCCGCTTGTATTACAGCATTTGTGTTGTAATCTACTTCTTGTTTTAGGTTAAGTACATTCATTGATGGAGACATACTTTCATTGAATGGGCGTAAATTTGATCAGTTGTATGATTGGAGATCTAGAATAGTGAATTTTGATTGAACATTGGCTTCCATTAGGAATACTATATTGTTTGAGACAGCCTACTATAAGATAGACACATGTTGATGGTCCCATATTGGGAAAGAGTTCTAAAAGCTCATTGGTATACCTGCTGATCAGTTGGCTTATTTATAACCTTGTGCCTTTTAACGAAAGCTCTGATCATTTGGGGTGTCAAAACATGATTTGTTATTTCCACACAGCCAATGTGCTGGAATTTCCTTCTGGTAGATTGAATGAAGCCAGGATTCCACCTCCATTTTGTATTGGCTGGACAGATGCAGGTTACCAGACAAGCTTAGGACTAAAGACATTTGTCGTACATAATGATAACACACTAATCTTCCAAATCATGAAATGTATAACATATATGGCATTTGCTAAACCTCACTCCTGGCTAATGCGAACTATGGCGGTAAAATGGCTGGGAATTTGGTAGACTTCTGAGAGGGTGCTGAAGTCTACTGTCAAACACTAGAAACGCTGGCGCAATGAGTGGGCTTCTTAATGAGTCTGTAAAGAAATGTATAATAATTATAAGTTGGCTATCCCACAAGGGAAACTCTCACATTCCTCAATAAATACAGGGTGACCCAAGTTTTAATATTTCAATATTAAAATGTTTGCTCTTTTAAACAGCTTTCTCAAATATCAAAATGATTAGACGGTTAGGTAGCATCATATGAATTTAGCAATACTTCGGATTGAGATACAGCTAATTTCGTTGATAGGAAGAAGGATATTTTCGGCCTGCGGGACGGACAAATGTTGCCTACTTCCACGATGCTATTCTAGGATGATATATAGCCATTCTCGTTGGAAGACCTCTAAATTACAACCCCTGTGTGGAAATTAATATACATAAATATTTAGGAGAAGTAATCCCCTCTTCAAAAAGAGCAATTCTGCTTATTTTGTGGTATACCTCTGTCATTGGTTTTGAGGACAGTAAAATCGAAGTGGGTCTCGCCGTGGTCCAGTGACTAACGCTGGATTCTTATAGGAAAGAGCTGGTTCGAGTCCCACCTACAGCAGGCTGAGTTTTTTTTATCTATGGGCCCGTTGAAGGAATTCCCTTCCCCACCATGAAATCCGTCATAAAATGTATGGCATTCTATTGGAAATTCCAAAGTTACGGTCGCTGGAGGAGGTTATGAGGTTGAACATGGACTGAAAAGATTCTTCAGGGGTCACAATTAGGTCACACCAAGTCTAAGCCCTGCATTTAATCAATTGCAGATTTTAAGGGGGGTACGCAAACTTGGCACATCCTGTATACACTGATGAATGTGATCACTAGCCAAAGATAAAAAATATTAACTTTTGAAAAAAGGAGCTTGCATAGAAAAATCCTGTTTCGGTGTGACACATTTATGTGAATTGCGTTTTTCGAACAGAATTAAATCAACTATTATTTTCGGCAAAACGATAGTAATCTCGAATGTGCTATAAAATAGGGAATATTATACACCTGAATTTAAAAAATTAGTAAATAATATGCAATTAAAAAAAAATAATGTTTTTTTTGGATTATAAACACCGTCGTATGGTTACTTAAAAAAATCACCTTTACAATAATTCTTCTCTATAAACAATATTACGCGTATAGCAATGGGCGATCAAGGCTGCTAGGATTGTTAACATAGCCTCTAAGCTAGTGTTGTAAAAGAGCGCGCCTTTAAGGCTAGAAGGCGCGGCTCCTAAAAGCTCGAGCTCTCAGAGCTTGGACAGGGCTCGATAGAAGGCGCGAGCCTTGAAGGCTCGGCTCGGGAGAAGGCGCATGCTTTGAAGCCTTTTACTTTTCATTCCCAAAATGGCGGACGGCGGGCAAACAGCTGTTTCATGAAATATACTTTGGTAGATTCGTCCAAAATTGTTTCCGCCACACTGAAATTATTCGCTAGCAATTAAATTTATCATGACATGGATAAACTAGATTATATGGATCACTAATTGGTTAAAAATAGTAACTTTTTCTAAAAAATAAATTCTATTAGACGGTGATGGCAACACTGTCACACTTGTTAACTGTATGACACTGTCATACTTTTATCTCTCTTAAATAATAAATGTCCATACAATTTTTCATGCAGATTTTAATCCATAAGAATACAGAATTTAAAAAATCAGCTAAATGAGGCACTTTATTTAGCGTTATCATTAACGTTATAAACTGAACTCAGTTGAATTTTAATAAATTACAAATGAAGCAAAATAAGAATAATCAGAGATAACAGCTAAATTACCTCCCTTTGTAAATAAAGATGCCGTTAAACATTTATATTTATTATTGTTAAATAAATGGTGAGATATGTCACCAAAAAATCGAAATTAATAAAATGTAATTATTATAGAGTAAGTAATTATTGTATAGAGATAATCTAGTAAATCACTAGAAAGGGTTCGACTATAACCGTGCTTGCCGAAGCTCTACCTTCCAAGGGCTCTAGGCCTTCAAGGCTCGAGGGAGAGCCTTCATTCAGCCCTCACAGCTCGGGCTGTAGAGGCTAGGTTCAAGGTTCAGGCCTGAAGCCTCTAGTCAGGGCTCGCTTTTAGTCTAAGCTGACCCTTTAGGGATTGTTAAACCCTAAGAATTCCACAACTTTTTTAAGAATTCCACAACTAGGCCAACTGCTTTGCCATCGTCCCGTAGAGCTTCTGTCAAGTTCCTTGGTATTCCCAGCTGTTGGAGCATCAGCCTATAACGAGAGCAGTCCTCGAAAATATGTTTCATAGAGATCAGCTGATTGCATCTTCCGCAGACAGGTGGCATTCCTCTAGACATCAAGTACCCATGAGTCAGTCTGGAATGGCCGAGTCTGAGCCGAGCTAGGACAACCTCCTCTCTTCTTGATATTCTGTTTGAGGAGGACCAGGCACTCAAGTCATGCTTGACTTGCTTAAGTATCTGTAAATTAAGAGCTTCTGCTTTAAAGGCAGTATTCTGGAAAATACTGCCTTCAGCATCCACTTCGATTTGATTTCGTTAATAATTATGAAGAAAGACTTTCGACCATTGTTTCATATATTTTTCACAACAGCCAACTTAAGTATCTATTCAGCTGAATTGAAGTACTACATTCAAAGTAAGCCCTGAAACACATTATAACGTGCACATAAGCGTATATATAAACAACTCCCAAATCTAACTTACAAATGCGCCCACTTAAACCGGCCCGAGACAATACGGAAATAAAGCCATAAGTAGAAACAATGAGCACATCTAGAAGACACGATCCTCTGAGAATCTATACGCGAGATTTAAACGGTATTGAATTCTCGGGAGCGCGAGAGAGTAAGTGTCTCTGGAAGTGGTTATATTATCGTTGCATGAATCACGACGCCATAAGACATAGAGGCACGAATATTCAAGGATGGTAAATACAAGCCGCATGACGCCATAAATTCCTAACCTCCATGCAATATTTCCAGGGCGTCTCTTAGCTTCCACCCTCTACTCCTCCTAGGGTTTCTAACAACATAAGTTGGCACACCCTGGCGGCCATATTGTCACACCTACTAGAATATAGCAATTTATTCAGCAGCCGTTTAAAATGGCTGTCATTATATAATGTTCTCATATTTTGTTAATTACACCGCCACGCACAAAAAAAAAAAAAAAAAAAAAAAAAAAAAAACTTGAGACCCAAAGGACAGACCTTGTTCCCTACATGTTTTTGGGATCACTGACTCCGTATCCGGGATCAAAAAGACCCCAGCAGGTTTTATTTAGGACTAACCCCCCAGAACTCATAATTTACAGGATATTTTACACTATAATAATAAGTCCAAGTCGTTAACCTAAAAAACGACTAGTTTCATTGTACTGCCTTTTAGTCCTCGAAAGTAAACATCGTTTGAGACGTCAAAGAATTCGATTGGTCAATTTCGAGCCAAGTTACGGTCCTTTAAATAAATAAATTTTCTCAAAATTACGCGTTTTGCTTATATTTGAGTATTTAAAATGTTTTCTGATGTCAATTCTCATACAAAAATTGTCCCGAGGCGTTCGGAGGTGATTGAACTAATACAATCCTTAAAATACCATTGAAAATCCTTGAAATATCTCCCCTTTTTTATTCGAGCAATGTATCAATTGAAATAAAATAAATAAAGGCAAATCAGCCCATTTCTCTGCTGGAGATGTACGCCTTGGATGCAAGCACACAAGATAAAGACGAAAGGAATGAAAACATAAACGAAAATAAACTCATGAAAGCCCTAGCTGTACAGTGTGAAAAAGGTTATGTGGTAGCAAAATAAACCCCAACGTAAGTAGTACATTACGCACCAATCTACTATATATTTGTCAAATACCACTCACTCACTCACTCACTCACTCACTCATCTATCAACGCCCAGCCCAAACCGCTCGACAGAAAATTTTGAAATTTTGCATGGACACTCCCTATATAACGTAGGCACTCGCTAAGAAAGGATTTTTTGATATTCGTATTTATAAGCATTTTTAGGGGGGTTTAAAGTTTGAGTTGGTTAGAGAAGGCAAGCCTAGGCAGCCTGCGTTGCTAGGACGATAAAGAACAGCTGTTACCTTACATTATCTATCCCATAGTATTATTTTTAATTGAGGTTAATTTCAACTATGATGGCAGACCTTGAATTACTAGAAATTAACTGTCCCTCATAGAGTTTTAATTGCGTTTCTTTTCTCCCTGTTCCCGTCAGATAGGTTTACCATATTTTTGGAGAGTTAAACCGAGACACATTAATATCGGATGGGCATACCAGGGGGGGGGGGGGGGGATAAAAAGAGTACAAATTATAAGCAAAATGGTGAGTTTTAAGCCTAGCAACTAACGGGAAGGGGGGATACTGAACTGTTAGTCTATCCAAACCTTAAAAATAAGAACGGAACTTTTTTTGCTACTTGATTTTCTTAAAACAATCTCTCAGCCAAATAGCAGTGTCTGGCAGCTGGCAGCGCTGTGCAAGTAGTTCCAGCGTTTTACAGTTAGATTACTTCTCATTTCTTTGACACTGTGAGCAGCAGTAAAAATGTTGATTGTAGAAAAGTAACCGATTTATAAAAGAATCTTATAAACATGAATTCATTACTTTTTACATCTTACAGCCTTTTCCGGGGCATTGATAAAACAGGGCGGGACACCGAAACAATTGCAAAATACCGGGACAGTCCCGGTCAAACCGTGATGTATAACATATCCTTAGGTTTTCCAGGCGAGGTAATAATATCTGGAACCCTTGCACAGCCTCCTCGCCTATAACCTTGGTAATACTCGTAAATATATTGGGTGTTACCATATGACTTCTTGGAAACATAAACTTTTAAATTTTAATGCCCATTGAATAAAATATAGTATGATGGGAACCGTGCTGTAATAAACTGCACAGAATTGTATAGTAACGTAATTTTAATGATACATTATTTAACGCAATAAAATAACTACTTATCTGCCGTGACGAAGCACGGGTATTCAGCTAGTCTACTATATATTTGTCAAATACCACTCACTGACCTATCAACGGCCAGCCCAAACCGCTCGACAGAAAAACTTGAAATTTTGCATGGACACTCCCTATCGAACGTAGACACTCGCTAAGAAAGGATTTTTTGATATTCGCATTTTTATGTATTTTTAGAGGGGTTTAAAGTTTTAGTTTGTTAGAGCAGGCAAGCCTAGGTAGCATGCGTTGCTAGGACGGTAAAAGAACAGCTGTTACCGAACTTTATCTATTTCATAGTGTTATTTTTAATTGAGGGTAATTTCAACTATGATGGCAGTTCTAGAAATAAACTGTAGAAATCACCATTTTAATTGCGGTTCATTTCAACTTGACACCCATAGAGTTTTCGCAATACCTGGTGATAGTGCATCCGAGGTAATAATATCCCGAACCATTGCACAGCCTCCTCACCCATCAGCATCCCCAGTCAGAGCACCTCTTGGTCATGCTCGCAAATATTGGGTGTTTCCAAATGGCATATGAGAAACATAAATTTTTAAATTGCAACGTACATTTTACAGGATTTAACCTGTATTGGTTACGCTGCTGTTACTGGTAACCAAGGGCGTATATAAGAAATAATTTCGGGGGGGGGACTGGTAAAATTTGGGGGGGGGAGAATTTCCGTGGTATGGAATACTAACAATTTAGAACTTGGAATAGAATTACGCAAATAAAACGCTATTACAAATAAAATAAAATGATCTTATTTAATTTATTTTTAAGGGTTTTAAGACACATTTTTACCGTCAAATCAAAATTTCGACGGGAGGGGGGCTGCAGACCCCTCAGCCCTCCCTTATATACGTCCATGCTGGTAACCTATAGATAACGGGTTATCTCTAGACTATCTGTCTCTTGGCACTGGTTCGGAGCGCCCCAGTGTCAAGAAACATTATACTTTGATCAATTGATGTATAACATATAGTATGGCGGGGACCATGCTATAATAAACTGCAGAAAATTATATAGCAGTGTTAATTTTGATGATACATTATTTAACGCAATAAAATAACTACTTATCTGCCGTGACGAAGCACGGGTATGCAGCTAGTATCATTATAATGCCACTGGAATGATATGCTAATGCATATACTACGTTAGAGGAAATGTGTTAAATGATCCCGCTTAATAATTACAGGTAAGTTTACACCCTCTGTATACCCAAGGATCATTTTTCCTGGGTTTTAAATTACAAATGCGCAAGGCAGTAGGTTACAAATGCGCTACTCATATGTAAATAGTGAATGATAGTCGACTATCCTGACACAAATAAGGAGGAGAGAATTAGGAAAATATTAAATTCGAAGTTTTCCAAATGATACTGGGGATAAGAACGGAAACTCGATTCATATTTTGCTTCTGTTCCTATTTTAGTGGCTCAATTTTAATAAAGTTGATAGAACAATATTTACTTAGTGAAAAAAAGATTGCCTGACCCTACAAGGATTCTCGTCAAATCCTTGTAACCACCCACGTATTCGATCTCTTCGGCTGCATGAGCCTGATGTTCGGGCGATCTGGCGGCTGCCACTGAAAGCTTCATCAGCTGTCCTCTCTTTTATTATCCTCAAAATTCCCACAAATTGCACTTCTAAGGGTGGGTTTACACTTGGTTAGTTATTGCAGGATATTTATATCAGAGAGAAATTCTACATGGTAGAATTTATTGCAGACATACATTTTACATGGTTTTCATTAGTCGCAATTTCTATCGGATATAAATTGGCAATATCTTCCTTCTATATCGCCGACAATACTTCCATTACCAAGTCCTTCCCAGGGCCTCTCCGTGGTCCAATGGCTAAGGCCTTGGATTCTCAAGCTGGATATGCAGGCTCGAGTCCTGCCAGCAGTAGAGTTTTCTTCCTCTCTTAATTACAGGGCCCGTTGAAAAATGTATGCAGGTTGTATTTCATGCTGCGCCATGGATATTTAGGCAGTACGGCAACCTATAGATAGCTTAGCGCTAATAATGCCGAAGCGGCGTATAATAATACCTTTAAAAAAAACAACAACAAAAAAAAAGACCTGCCAGCTCCAATCATCACACGCCTTCCACTGTACATCCTCAAGAATTCCTTATTATTGTCTATCCACCATACTACTACAAGCCTCAGTACCTTCAAGTCCAAACCTTTCCGCAGCCTCTTATCTCTGTAAATCCTGCCCAAACCTTATTTACGATAACTCAAATACAAAACACTTATCCTTAAAAGGCAATTTCCTTAAAACTAATGTTTTACTTATAGTAGGAATGTTCCGTAACATTTTAATTTAATTTCAATCCTCTTAACAGACAAACATTTCCAGGTAAGAGATGCTCGGAAAGTAAACGGTTTCACGATTAGAAGTTCCTGTATTCAATTGTCATATATAATAAAATGACACTACTAACTAAAGATTTCAAAATTTGTTCACCTCGAACCACACGGAGAAAAAAAACAGGCTGCTCGCATCTACTTTCAGGCTGCCCGCAGCCTGAAAACTGTGACTCAGTGCCAGTATTTTGAAATAGGACATTTTAGTTTAAAATAGGATTCCACATATTATAGCCTAAAATAGGATTCCACTAGTTAGAGTGCCCGCATTTTATAATAGAGTGCTGGAATGCTAATTCTGCATCCTATAGTAGAGTTCTCACACCCAAAGCTAGCATCCAACAATAGAGTGCCCAGCACTCTACTTTCAAGTGCGTACCCCTAGACTTTAGATTGCTGGCACTCTGTTACTGGCTTCTAGCAGTCTACCCATATAGGCTGCGAGCATCCTGATGTTTGCTTCCTGTATCCTACCCCTATAGGCTGCTAGCATCCTATATGGATGGGTTACATTGACCCCATCCATATAGGATGCTAGCAGCCTACAGACAGATGACTTTATTATGTGGATAAAAAAGAACAAAGGTAAATTCAGAGTAATAATAATGAGACTTTATTTGGGTGTAATTTACATATACACTTCTTAACAAGTAGATATTTACAAGTAGGTAAGAGGTATACACTTTTTAACAAATATAGATATTTTCAAGTATTAGGTATTAGGTACAATGTACTTATGAACAATATTGAACAAGTAGGTCTAGAAATAAAATATTTTTTTTTTGTTTTCATGACACTTATAGCCGCATTCATAAAGCCGAAGACAGTTGATTTCAGCATCTGTTCAAACAGAAACAAAAATAAATTTTTATTAATAACAAAAGAAAAGTTGTTGTTGCTGTGTTTTATATAATTAAAAAGAAACATAAATAGGCATTTTTTCTAGTTTAAAATGTCGCAGGAAATTCAAAGCTGCCAGGGAATTACAAAATAAATATAAAATAAGTTTTTTTTCTATGGATATGATCATAAATGAAGGAAAAAAGACTTCCATCAGTTCTCAGCTTACCAGGCTTATTGAACTCTATCTTCAGTTGGTTCTATACCCGCAGCTCCATGTTATATTAAGGGAATATATTCTTGAAAAACAAACACAACTTTCTTCATTCTATTGTATATAACATCTGTTTTTAAATTTAATAATAAAAACAAGAGCCTGTATGCCTGGATGCAGACTGTACCGCCAGAACAGAGTTCAGGCTCTTGTTTTTATTATTAAATTTAAAAACAGATGTTATATACAATACAATGAAGAAAACTGTGTTTGTTTTTCAAGAATATATTCCCTTAATATAACATGGAGCTGCGGGTATAGAACCAACTGAAGATGGAGTTCAATAAGCCTGGTAAGCTGAGAACTGATGGAAGTCTTTTTTCCTTCATTTATGATCATATCCATAGAAAAAAACCTTATTTTATATTTATTTTGTGATTCCCTGGCAGCTTTGAATTTCCTGCGACATTTTAAACTAGAAAAAATGCCTATTTATGTTTCTTTTTAATTATATAAAACACAACAACAACAACATTTCTTTTCTTATTAATAAAAATTTATTTTTGTTTCTGTTTGAACAGATGCTGAAATCAACTGTCTTCGGCTTTATGAATGCGGCTATAAGTGTCATGAAAACAAAAAAAAATATTTTATTTCTAGACCTACTTGTTCAATATTGTTCATAAGTACATTGTACGTAATACCTAATAATTGTAAATATCTATATTTGTTAAAAAGTGTATACCTCATACCTACTTGTAAATGTCTACTTGTTAAGAAGTGTATATGTAAATTACACCCAAATAAAGTCTCATTATTATTACTCTGAATTTACCTTTGTTCTTTTTTATCCACATAATAAAGTCATCTCTCTGTAGGCTGCTAGCATTCCAGCACCCTATTATAAATTGCGGGTACTCTAACTAGTGGAATCCTATTTTAGGTTGTAATATGTGGAATCCTATTTTAGACTAAAATGTCCTATTTCAAAATACTGGCACTGAGTCACAGTTTTCAGGCTGCCGGCAGGCTGTTTTTTTCTCAGTGCATGTGTGTTTACATATACACATATATTTGTCTGTACAAATCAGCCTCTAAAATGGTCCGCTTTTGATGAAATTTAGTACACAGATACTTTCTTCGATTTAAAAGGTCTAGTTCGTTAACCAGCAAAATCCCTCCACCGAAACGTTGTTTTTATTTTGTCTTTAATAGTCAAGTAGAATAGAATTTATAGGTTTTTGTATCGCCAAAAAACGAATGAAATCATCTTTTCCAAAATGAAAAGTGGTAAACTAAACGATTTTTGAGACGTAACTTTTTTTTTAGTTTGTTCACCCGGAAACGATTAAATTGAAAATTGTCCCAAATGCTGCGCATTTATTTTAACAAAGATAACTGGTAACGTTTGGAGTAATCGCAGTATTAGAAAAGAATTGCGGTTACGGGGTTTTCGATTATTTTCTTAAATATTTCGGAAACTGTGGGGAAATCGTGGTAAGTGGAAAACAATCATTCGAAAACATACTAAATTCTCCACAAAAACCATTTCTTAAAAAGAAATTTATGAAATTATGTCAGTCAGAGAAATGAGAGTTTAAAACTCCGAAACTGTTGGTTTTGGTGCCTTTAACGGTGTTTTCCTCAGTTTTTTCTGGATGTTATGTTTGTTATTACGTTTCACAGTAAAATGAATTTGTCAGTGAGGTATTTCAATTTTTCAAAGAATATTAAATATTTCTTACTTAATACCCGGTTCAACCCGGGTCTTCCATCTGTCACGGTCCTGGGCTTTACTCTATTTTAGCGCGGTTCCTCCCTCCCTCATAGGGAGGAACCCCGCTTATAGGGTTGATACAATGAAACAATCCGGAAGTGCCGACTAGAAAATTTTGCGTTTCAGAACCTCTGGAAACCGAAAATGATGGTAGTTCAAATTTGTATGTATATATATATATATATATATATATATATATATATATATATATATATATATGTATATATTTATATATATATATATATATATATATATATATATATATATATTTGTCTGTTCGCTCATTTCTGGCTTCCCTCATGGTCCGATTTTGATGAAATTTGGTACAAAAATCCGTCGTCCAATTTGAAAGGTCAAGTTCGTTAACCAGCAAAATCCGCCCACTGGGAGATGGCATTTGGGGCGAAATTCGCGCAAAAAAAAATCGTAACGCTTACGTTTTTGAGTTCATAAGCTCGTAAGTACTCTTTTTATAGGCTTCTTGGGCTAGGAAAACGAATGGAACCATTTTCAAGGCGATAGCTTTAACCGTTTTCGAGAAAATTGGAAAAATAATTTTTGAATACCGTTTTTGGTTTGGGTACTTAGAATTACGGGATTCAGTTGAAACATTATCTGCATGTTCTACTTTCATTAAAACTAATATGTTGAAAGTTTTGTTACGTTTGGAGTTAAGGAAGGGTTAGAATAAAATATTTTATGAACAGACGAGAAAAGTTTTGGGAACTTCGTATACTTTCATTAATATCTCGAACACGGTTGGGAAATCGTGGTAAGTGCATAGAAACTATTTGAAAGCTTTCTAAATTCTCTACAAAAAATATTCTAAAACTATTTTTGATTAGGTTATGTCAATCGGAGAAATAAGTGCTTAAAACTTCAAATACGTCTGTTTTGTTCTTAAGAACGGGTTTTTGTCGTTCTTTTTGTAATTTTTGTCTCTTTCCCTTTGTTTTTTATTGCTTTTTATTTTTGTAATTTCTTATGTTGGGAAAATTTTGTGTGTAAAACAGGATATGAAAAATGAGACCAATTTTCTGTTGCTAGAAATAATGTAAATTTTGGGAAACGTCCTAAATATAGATTTTTTAACAAAAATCGTATTGAGGTTTCTTTAGCCGAATCCCAACCATTCCATCTTTACTTATCACCTCGACGGCTAACTATCTAATCTTCTTGCTTTCTAGAAATGTGGACCCAAAATAATAACAGCTTCTATTTTAATCATTTTAAATGAGTCTAGAGATAAGAACGGAACCGCGCTAAGATGACGCAGTTCCTGCGAGTCGGACTTTTTTTACACCTAGTTTAGCAACATTTGTTGCTATCTTGTCTTTCCAGCGGCTCCTCGGCCTACCTATTTTCACTTTTTTGCAGGATAGCCTTGTCCATCATTCTCTTCTGCAGCCTCTCTTCATTCATTCTCATAATGGATAAAAAAGAACAAAGGTAAATTCAGACTAATAATAATGAGACTTTATTTGGGTGTAATTTACATATACACTTCTTAACAAGTAGATATTTACAAGTAGGTAAGAGGTATACACTTTTTAACAAATATAGATATTTACAAGTATTAGGTATTATTTTTTTTGTTTTTTTTTTTTTTTGTTTTCATGACACTTATAGCCGTATTCATAAAGCCAAAGTCTGTTGATTTCAGCATCTGTTCAAACAGAAACAAAAATAAATTTTTATTAATAACAAAAGAAAAGTTGTTGTTGTTGTGTCTTATATAATTAAAAATAAACATAAATAGGCATTTTTTCTAGTTTAAAATGTCGCAGTAAATTCAATGGACACCAAAATAAAAGTCTACTAATACAATTTTGAACTAATATTCTAGCCGTATTCTAGGAACGTATACAAAAAGACTTCCATCAGTTCTCAGCTTACCAGGCTTATTGAACTCCATCTTCAGTTGGTTCTATACCCGCAGCGCCATATTATATTAAGGAATACATTATTTATATTAAGGAAATATATTCTTGAAAAACAAACACAACTTTCTTCATTCTATTGTATATAACATCTGTTTTTAAATTTAATAATAAAAACAAGAGCCTGAACTCTGTTCTGGCGGTACAGTCTGCATCAAGGCATACAGGCTCTTGTTTTTATTATTAAATTTAAAAACAGATGTTATGTACAATAGAATGAAGAAAGTTGTGTTTGTTTTTCAAGAATATATTCCCTTAATATAACATGGAGCTGCGGGTCTAGAACCAACTGAAGATGGAGTTCAATAAGCCTGGTAAGCTGAGAACTGATGGAAGTCTTTTTTTATACGTTCCTAGAATGCGGCTAGAATATTAGTTCAAAATTATATTAGTAGACTTTTATTTTGGTTTCCATTCTGTTTCTAGAGTTCTTTCATTTATGATCATATCCATAGAAAAAAACCTTATTTTATATTTATTTTGTAATTCCCTGGCAGCTTTGAATTTACTGCGACATTTTAAACTAGAAAAAATGCCTATTTATGTTTCTTTTTAATTATATAAAACACAACAACAACAACTTTTCTTTTATTATTAATAAAAATTTCTTTTTGTTTCTGTTTGAACAGATGCTGAAATCAACTGTCTTCGGCTTTATGAATACGGCTATAAGTGTCATGAAAACAAAAAAAAAAAATAATAATACCTAATACTTGTAAATATCTATATTTGTTAAAAAGTGTATATCTCTTACCTACTTGTAAATATCTACTTGTTAAGAAGTGTATATGTAAATTACACCCAAATAAAGTCTCATTATTATTACTCTGAATTTACCTTTGTTCTTTTTTATCCACATAATAAAGTATGGGTAGGATACAGGAAGCAAACATCAGGATACTTTCAGCCTATATGGGTAGGCTGCTAGAAGCCAGTGTCAGAGTGGCAGCAAACTTAAGTCTAGGGGTACGCACTTGAAAGTAGAGTGCTGGGCACTCTATTGTTGGATGCTAGCTTTGGGTGTGAGAACTCTACTATAGGATGCGGAATTAGCATTCCAGCACTCTATTATAAAATGCGGGCACTCTAACTAGTGGAATCCTATTTTAGGCTAAAATATGTGGAATCCTATTTTAGACTAAAATGTCCTATTTCAAAATACTGGCACTGAGTCACAGTTTTCAGGCTGCCCGCAGCCTGAAAGTAGATGCGAGCAGCCTGTTTTTTTTTCTCCGTGTGTGTCATTGAACAGTAAGAGGCTCTTACTGAGACCAGATCCATCATTTGCGGCTTCTTTTGATTTTGATTAAGTATATCAGTTGCAAGCTTCGGAAATGACAGGATGAAGCGGTTCCTGCGAGTCGGACTTTCTTTATACATGTTTCCCTGTAAATAATTTGGTACATTGCCTAACAATGGTACATCATTTGCGGCTTCTTTTGATTTTGATTAAGTATATCAGTTGCAAGCTTCGGAAATGACAGGATGAAGCGGTTCTTGCGAGTCGGACTTTCTTTATACATGTTTCCCTGTAAATAATTTGGTACATTGCCTAACAATGGTACATCATAATTTCATTTGGTATCAGCTTGCCAGAAAGGTGTATCTAATTACACAGGTCTACAAAAATAATCTTTCTGAAATTTGATTTGATGATTTTGGTCAATCTCTATGCTCCTTGGCGTGCTGAAGCCGAACATGAGGTCAGTCCCTCTCTATCACGTAAGGAAATTGTTCAATCTCAAGTAAGGGCAGAGGTACTACCATTAAAAGAAAACAGAATTGGCGAATAAGAGTTTCATTTATTTCCATGATCTTTTAGTTATTTCAATGTTGTTTACTGTACAAAATACATAAATGTGTAGAAATAACAGCTTCAGAATTAACAGTGGCATATTTAGTTATTATTTTTATGAAAACGTATTTTTTTCTCTTGAAATAAGCTGAGGTTCATCTTCTGAACTGCTTGCTTTGAACTCACTGTGTACTTCATCGCTCTCCGACATACAGTCTTCTCTATTAGCTTCCCTATCTATACTGCCCAAGTCACGAGGGGGCTGAGGAACTCCAGGACCGTGTGGTACCGGACGACCAGCAGATTCCACATTAGGGTAGTTAATGAGCTTATGATTTTTGGAATTATAGCCTTGAACATGACAATTACAAAAGTAACAGTCATTAACGTGTTTTTTTTGCTCCCTCCACATCATTGGGATAGCAAATCCGAAATATTTTAACTCTTCTTTGTACCATAAGCGAAATTTTTCTACGCAGCTATGGCATACTTTGTGAGGAGCCCACACTTTATCTTGATCTACTATTCTCAAGCCAAAATATGCATAATATACATTTTGACGAACGGTTTGACAAAACCTGTTATATTTCGTTGGTATTTCTTAACTGTGTACTCACCACAGATAAAACAGAAGTAGTCTGGACTGGTAACACAACGACGATGAGACATTTTGTCTAAATGCACTTTCAAACCTTAAAATACGTTCTTAATCACTTTGACACAACTAAGAGACCTCAGTGAATGTGTTCACTTCAGTTGATACTACTGAACTGAGAGAATGAACAGAAATTTAGCTCCAAGTTCCTGATACAACAGGTTCAATCTCGTTTAGCTTCAGACGGTGACATCTGAGACCAAACAAGTACGTTCCTACTGAACAGGTCGTGCCTAGACACCCTCAGGCCTACAACATCTACTGAGGGAGTCATTGCCTACACCACCTAGTGAAAGATGTCTGTTTATAAAAAGAGAAATCGTTTGGAAAAAAAAAACCTACTTCTTACCAAATTTATGTGTATAGCAGGTATATTATGTTCTATGGATTTGAAAAAAATCTGTACGTGATAGAGAAAAACGGACTTCATTCTCGGCCTCAGCACACCGAGAAACACAGAGATTAGCCAAAATCATCAAATCAAATTTTTGGTTGTAGACCTGTGTTATCAGAAAAGTTAGTTCAACGGTCTCTCTTCTTCTTACTTCATGAATATAGTTCTTACTTTCTCTAAAGCTACTCTCTAAGTATCCATAACCAGTATCTTCAATGCGGAAAACGAGACATAATTCTTTTTATCCATGGTAGATAAGCACACTTATCCATGGTCACCTTAAAGTTTTCGCAGTGTTTCTCGATGCCTAGGAATGAGTTGCTGAAGAACGCTGCCCAAACGTTCCAAATATAGATTTTGCCGCCTTCTTCTAGCCAACCATTCCCTGACTTCTCATCACCTCAAGAGCTAAATATCTGCCTTTCGTTATCATAATTCTTCTTGTGTTGATATCATTAAGTTCAGTCTCGTCGACTTTAGTAATTTAGAGCTTGACTGACTTGTCGGCTGTTTAGTGTGAATTTAACATTATTGTGGTAGGTGTATTCGTCTGAATATTTGGTTTTGCCTATATTTCATTATTTTATGAGTTCTGAACATATTTTTAAAAGCTGAAAAATGCAAAAATGGCGAAATTGTTAATAGTCGGAGAGCTGGCAACGCACTTTTCATGAAGTGTTTTTTTTTTGTCTTTAACGGCGCATCTACAACTTGGCCATTAGCGCCGAAACAGAGTGTGGTATTAGAAATTCAATTCTCTTTCTATATGCAACTTTGTTGTAAATAACATTAGGGTCAAAATTTATTCAAAAATTATTCTTCGACGTCAGAAAATGTGCTTTGGTACTATCTACCTCTATCTAACAATAGGCTCCTAATTGGGGGAAGCTGTAAATTTGTCTTGTACTAATCCGTTCTCAAATATTTCATTGTGGTTAATTATTTTACGTTATTAGATATAATATGTAAATTATCTGATGGAGGTTGTGATATGCGTGATGTAGGGGAAGGGAGAGGAATACAGGGTAATGAGAAGTTGCTAATACAGGAGTAAAGTAGCAATTAGTGGTAGTATGGTGAGAAGCATGTGTGTGTGTGTGTGGGGGGGGGGGATAGTAGTTAATCGTATCCCCCCCTTCCTAGAGACAGACAGACACCGACCCCCTCATTAGCGACCCCAGAAGGACTTACGGACTCGTTATCTTCAGCCGGCCTGCCCAATCTGTCCTCCGTGGCTTTGACGAGTATATCCAGCGGATAGTTGCGGGTAGCAGCATGTAGTCCTGGCCACGCCTCCGTCGTCCCATTGGTCGGGGGGCGTGGTCTCTTCTCCACCACCATTCACCCTCTCCTACACACGATCACGCACACGAGAGTAGCGAGGCGTCTGCTCAAGACGCCGATACTTCAAAGGGGAAAGTTGGCGAATCCGGGCGGGTTCTAGCCCTTGACAGATTTCGTGGTGGCAAAATGTCGTATTCTACGAACATTGAATACTAGTCCCCCCCCCCAAAATGTTTAACACTAGTTATTTTGAATAATTGATCATGAAATGTACAACTAACATAAACGAAACCTTCAGATTGTCATAAAAATTATCAAGACGACGCACTCACGAAAGCTGTCCGCTTCTGAGAAGTTCTTTTAAGATGTTAACGAAATCATTGTTGTAGAGTCCGTTTTTTTTTTTTTTTTGTTTTTTTTTGGGGTTTTTTTCCCCCTGCAATATCTAGTACCACCACTATTCGCCCAAATCGATGTCAAAGCACAACAATTAAAATTATCTCAGAAGTGACCAAGATTAACTCCTACGAGGGCTGCGGGGGAGCTTGTTCCTGTAGCTAGGGACATAAGGTGACAAATAACCGTCATCATGAACTAAAACAGAGGGTGAAACTTTTATAAAAATAAATCAAAATAAAACGAAATATGTAGTAAATATGTATAAAAAACAGGCAAAACGTTTGCATATACTCGTAGATAGTATTATAATAAAAAAATAAATCCGGGGATCGGATCGGATTGGGTCGGGACCAATGTAGGCACCTCCTACATTGAGATGCTTGTGTTTATTTTTCTTCCGACAATCGCTAACTATCTGATCGGATCGGGACCAATTTAGGTGCGCCCTAAGGTAGAATATCTGCGAAATATTATACACTTAAAGACGGACACAGTTGAATAAAAAAGCAAGCCAACGAGTATCTTTGTACCTTTTCAACTTTCTTTTAATTTGAAATTCCTCAAATTTTAGCTCTACAGCATTAAGTTGTTCTCATCATTGAGTTAAATTCTAAAGGTAATTTAAACCTCATAAACCAAAAATCCATGCTTAATAATTAATCATTAAATGACCCTTAGCTCAAATATAAAGAATTAGCGAATAAGGCGGAAGGTCAATAAAACTTCTACTAAATATCCATGCTCTTAACACACCCAAGGTGATCAATGGACCCTCCGGTACAAAATGTCCACAGAATGACATCCTAGAAGGATCATAATAATTTATGAAATATCATGATGAAATGTTCTAGGCTAAAGTTCAACATCCAAGATTCACTATACAGCTAGAAGTTCTCTATCATACTTTGCAAGCCCATGGAGCTTTTGCCTAGTAGGTCCGTCCACTGCTTAGAGAAGACGAGCATTATATTGGGGTTCAGCTATTACTCAACCTCCTCTAAAAGAAGATAAATCAATAATAAGGATCGCAGAAAATTCGTCATATAATTCGGTTTCCATATAGTTCCTATATAAATCGATCCATGTAAAAAGAGCTTCAGTCCAAAATCAGTAGTTTTGAGAAAACTAGACTGAAGCCCTTTCTACATGGAATAATCAAATTAGGACTATGTTTCTATGGCAACTATGTATTGGATTGAAGTCCTTTTAATATAGAAATGTGAAGTTACCTTTAGATACAATGAATTCATTACTCATACTAACGAAAATATTATCGGACCTCATACTGGGAAAAATGGACTGAAGTTCTTTTTGCATGGATCGATTCATATATGAAGTGATGCAGAAAGCTTGGAAATGAAACTTTTTTTTTTTTTTTACGGCGCATCGACATAAATCTTGGCCATTAGCGCCGACGTCCAGGGTGCAGCCAGGAATTTTCTCAGAGAGCCCTGAAATGAGAAAATTTCTGGCGCCGGTGGGGATCGAACCCACCATCTCCTGCTTATGAATCTAGCGCACTAGCCACTAGACCACGGGAGACCCCTTTGGAAATGAAACAATTCAAATATTGGCAGACCTGGGCAGTGAAGGTTCATTATTAGGAAGGTGAACGATTGGTCAAAACTTCCACAGGTTTTATTGTAGAATAAACTTTCAGAGCAATATCTTCATCCTCAAAGCTGTTAGGATCTTATCAGAACAGAATGCATTAGCTTAGCCAATAAGTTCATTCTACATTGAAAGCATGCATAGTATTCGCAAAAACACACTACTAGGTCAATAAAATGTCGAACCTTTCGACACGAACTATCGCTTGACTTATGCTTTATTCAGTTTGACACCGGAAAACATATTAAACACCGTTCAGTTGGATGGAAACAATTCCCAACGGTTCAACCATTTGCATTACCATTACAATAAATAACACACTACGAAAAACTCGATAACAACTGATTATGTCTCGTTTAGGATCAGGGAAGGCTTTGAGAGATCAGGCTTTCGGAGATGGTGTTCAATGTTTATAAATACTTAGCCAAATCTAAGGCTAGATACAATTATAACTTTAACTAAATAGTTTATTTAGTTGGAGGAAATTGGGCGTGGCTTACTTGCCCGGTACGAAAAATTGGTGGTAAAAATTCTCTTGGTTATAACCTTATCTCTAAGATACGAAGACAAGGTATAGTTGGGATTCGGCTAGGAGAAAAACGTCAGACTTTCAGGAAGAAATCTGTATTGGGACGTTTCGGCTGCACATTGGCAGCCTTCTTCAGCTAAAAAAATACAACTTATAAGTAAAAAAATAAATATACAACTTGTAAGTAAAAAACAGGCAGAAATGAGCGTAGTATATACATCAAGACAATAAATTTTAACCAATCTTATTTTTAAACAATGAAAATACGGTAGTTGGATAGTAAACAGCATGTAGAAAGTAGTAAGTAAGCAGTACAACAAACTAATCAGTACTAAAAAGGAACATTTTTCACATAGTTTGCCTCAATATGATTTTGTTTCATAAAAACAAAATCATATTGAGGTTTATTTAGCCGATTCCCAACCATTCCATCTTTACTTAAAATTAATAGTGTACGTGGTGAACATACTATTAGTGTTAGGACTGCCCAGAAATGGTATAAAAAATTCAAAGTTAGATAAAGGAGCATTATGACGAACATCGGTCAGAACGCCCAGGTAATTTTAAGGTTCTTAAAACTCTTGTGGATAAGATGACAGATAATATGGATTAATATCATGGATCAAACAACGCTAAAAATGTTATTTAATTTATTTGCTTTCTCTACAGGCAGAAGAGGCTTTTCACATATTTCGTGTCTAACAAAAATTTTTACTTAGGAAAAAGTTAAATTTTAAACAGGATGTATTAAACGAACTAAATTTGTTTGCATGAAAACCAGAATTTTTCTTTAACAACGAAATTTAAAAGCTACCTGTAAGATGGCGAGAAATTGTAGATACCGAAAAAAATAATGAATTAATTAAAATGCTAAATATTGTTTTATTTCCAAAACAAAATATAGCATTTAAAATTGCCCAAAAATGCGCGCGAAATTTTTTTTTAACCCTGATACCTAATTACTCAATATTGATGCATGTCTCTGAAAGATCTCTCTGCAATAAAGTAGTAAAATCTGTTGATGTTAAGAAGAGTTCCTCACATTCCTGAGAGCCTCTAAATGTACTTCTACTTCAATAGACCGAAACCAACACTTCGCATAAAGGCCCTTTATTAAGTGTTCCTATTTGCCTATTCCCAATTAAGCTTAGCACGATAACCTATATAAATAAAATAAAAACATAAATAGTTCTGTATGAATTTGTAATGAGCAACTCAATCAAATTATTTCAATTATCAATACCTACTTCCCTTCCTAAGACATTTTTTATATATTAGAGGAAAAAATGATTATATGAGTTTTGCATAATAATTATGCAAATGAGGTACAACCTAAAAAAGTCAACATTTTTTAAATTGTTGTTAACCCCAAACAAAATGCAAAAACATTTCAGAAATCGGTTAATTTGGACGACTTCAGGAACTATTTAGTGTTATTATGAAATTGAATACCTCCACGAATTCTAAAGCTAATTGAACAGACATTTGTAACGCTGTCACAAAGTAACTTACTTTGTAAGTAAACACTTTATTTTTTATATTTAAAATTACTTAGAACACTTACTTTAGTCATTGATGTTATTTGAGTTATTCTGAAAATATTCCCACAAAAATTGGCTTGTGTTCTCTCACGTTAAAACAGGTCAGCGTGTGTGGGTAAACAAAAAAATAAAATTTGTCATTTCCATTACCTATTAATCACAAAACATATGGACTGGAAAATCACTATAAAGTGGACAGCTGATTCGTAATAATGACATAAACGGCATTCTTATTTATATAAATAAAATGTATATAACGGATGTTAACTAAGCCCTCCATAAAAAAATATTATATTATATATATATATATATATTTTTTTTTTTTTTTTTTTTTTTTTTTTTTTTTTTTTTTTTTTTTTTTTTTTTACGGCACATCAACAAATCTTGGCTATTAGTGCCGAAATCCAGGGTGAAGCCAGGAATTTTCTCAGCGAGCCCTTAGATAAGAAAATTTCTGGCACCGGTGGGGATCGAACCCACCATCTCCCGCCTATGAATCTAGCACGCTAGCCCCTAGACCACGAGAGACCCCATTATTATGGTTATATGTATATAGTGAATGAGATAATTCAGTTATACGGATATTGCATTTGTTATTTTACTATTATTGATGTCATTACATGCTATTGGTTTAGATGGTAATACCTACTAAGTCTATTAACAGACGTTGTGCCTTTAGATTTTAATTTAAATTTTAACGTCCATTATTATTGACTGAGAATTTTGGGACGGGTTTTCTATAGGTTACCACCCTTTTCTAGCCAGAATAGGGCTGATGCCTTTTCCTTTTTCTAAAAAAAAAATCCACCACCCCATAGTGGGAATCGAACCCACGACCTTTGGCACGGAGTACTAAGTGCTCACGCCTTAACACTCACGGCCACCGGGCCTCGAGATTTCAATTTATTATTTATTATGTTCCATTTTTTCTTTATAATTTTGAAGGTGTAAAGGAAGATGAATTTAAGGATAGGTTAAGAAATTAAGATAATTTGTCTGTAATGCTATTAATGTTATTTATTATATTCATTGTTTATCCTCCTTAAAACTCATAAATCCCACTTCAGTCTGAGCACAACCGTAGCAAAATGTTTTTTTTCTAATAAAGAAGGCGTTAAGTGTTTAGTTTCACCCCAGAATAGAAACTCTTATGAAGTCTTTCCTGGAAGTGCTAATTCTAATAGAAGAGGTTACTTCTATACGAGGACTGTCCTAGATAGCAAGATTCAACCAACAGCAATTCCAGCGAGGTACATGTGCAATGAGACTCTTAAACAGCTCTCGGCTTATAAAGGCTTCCATATAAATCCGTCTGCTCCGACAAAGGACTTAAAATGGCGAAAACCTTCTGTACATACTTACACTATGTTTACTACACTCGTGCATCCAAAAGTTTGTCCCTTATCGCCCAGGTAAAATGACTCATATGGACTATTCTAAAATAAGAGGTCGAAAAGATATATATATTTATCCTCGAAAATGGCCAGTAGGGGAACTCGGGGCGGAATGAGATAGCGGGGTAGAACGGGATAGGGTACTTTCCTTGGCTGGAGAGTGGTGTACTTTAGCGGATAAGTATTTAACGATACCTACAGACGGTAGAGAAGATGTGGTAGCAATATTGATTAGTTCTGACTGACTGTTTTGAGTGAAGTGATGTTTGTTGTTTTCTGCCGAGTTTTTTGTAACTTCTTGTCGACTTAAATGCAAGATAAGCTTCTATTCCTTAATGCATCGCTAATGTGTGTTATCTGCCGTTGTAGTGCATGACAGGTTTTATTTCAGCAATCCGCCTCATAAACTAAATCGTGCTCTCGGGGCGGAACGGGATGGGGCAGAACTGGATAGTATCCCGATCTGCCCCGTCATTTTTTGGCGAGGATAGATTTGAGATGAGTAATTTTTTGTTCATTCCAGATGGTTCGAACGTACGTTAGAAAGACGGAGAGGCAAAAATGGGATGTTATTAAAATACTAATTTTACCATTAAATGCAATTAAAAAAAACAATAACCAATTAAAACAGGTAAACAGTGATAAAACCCCGTTGTAGGGACTTTAGTAAGTTTTGGAATGTTCACCTTCCACTTAACATGATTTCCCAACTGTTCGGCTCACAACTCATGCGCTGGTGTAGACAGCGAAGACGTTGAGGAAATGTTAGTTTGTAAATATTGCCAGGACGACAAGTAATATATTGTGTTTCCTGTGTTTATTTTAAAATGCATCAAAAATAATAATTTTTTCGTTCGGGGCAGAACGGGAAATATGGAGACTTTTTTTGAAAATGGTAAAAAGGTGTTTTTATTTAGTATTCACTACTAACCATTTTACATGTGTTTACTAACAATATTTAATTATTTATTTAAATATATTTATTAAAATATATTTAAATATTCAAAATGTTTTACGCCTTTATTATAGGTTTTGATTTATTACCCTATTTCTTAAAAATCGATTAACATTACGTATCCCGTTCCGCCCCTGTTCCCCTATATAAGATGTAGTTTAAATCATAGGCCTGTTTCTTCTAAAATGCAAATATACCTGTCCTTTTTGGGCACTAAGTTCCATCATCAATGCCATGCTTAAACATACCAAAAAATCGTAATACACAATCCTAAATTATGAAATAGCAACAATAAAACTTTGAGGGGGTCTCCCGTGGTCTAATGGCTAGCGCCTTGGATTCATGAGTGGGAGATGGTGGGTTCGATTCCCACCTCCGGCAGGAATTTTATCTTCCCACGGCTCGCTGGTAATATTCCTCGCTGCACCCTGGATGTCGGCGCTAATGACCTAGATGTAGATGCGCCGTAAAAAAAAAAAAAAAAATAAATAAATAAATAAAAATAAATAAAACTTTGATAAACAATATTTTGTCATCCTACGGTATAAAAGAGGATCATAAAACAGTAAAATACATCACATGCACGGCACAATATTCTGTAAATTGCTGGGAAAAATTAGGCAATAATATAAGCTAAGTAGTAGTAGAAGACCAACCTGTGTTTGTAACTGACCATATTGCTGGGAAAAATTAGGCAATAATATAAGCTAAGTAGTAGTAGAAGACCAACCTGTGTTTGTAACTGACCATATTGCTGGGAAAAATTAGGCAATAATATAAGCTAAGTAGTAGTAGAAGACCAACCTGTGTTTGTAACTGACCATATTGCTGGGGAAAATTAGGTAATAATATAAGCTAAGTAGTAGTAGAAGACCAACCTGTGTTTGTAACTGACCATATTGCTGGGAAAAATTAGGCAATAATATAAGCTAAGTAGTAGTAGAAGACCAACCTGTGTTTGTAACTGACCATATTGCTGGGAAAAATTAGGCAATAATATAAGCTAAGTAGTAGTAGAAGACCAACCTGTGTTTGTAACTGACCATATTGCTGGGAAAAATTAGGCAATAATATAAGCTAAGTAGTAGTAGAAGACCAACCTGTGTTTGTAACTGACCATATTGCTGGGAAAAATTAGGCAATAATATAAGCTAAGTAGTAGTAGAAGACCAACCTGTGTTTGTAACTGACCATATTGCTGGGGAAAATTAGGTAATAATATAAGCTAAGTAGTAGTAGAAGACCAACCTGTGTTTGTAACTGACCATATTGCTGGGAAAAATTAGGCAATAATATAAGCTAAGTAGTAGTAGAAGACCAACCTGTGTTTGTAACTGACCATATTGCTGGGAAAAATTAGGCAATAATATAAGCTAAGTAGTAGTAGAAGACCAACCTGTGTTTGTAACTGACCATATTGCTGGGGAAAATTAGGTAATAATATAAGCTAAGTAGTAGTAGAAGACCAACCTGTGTTTGTAACTGACCATATTGCTGGGAAAAATTAGGCAATAATATAAGCTAAGTAGTAGTAGAAGACCAACCTGTGTTTGTAACTGACCATATTGCTGGGGAAAATTAGGCAATAATATAAGCTAAGTAGTAGTAGAAGACCAACCTGTGTTTGTAACTGACCATATTGCTGGGAAAAATTAGGCAATAATATAAGCTAAGTAGTAGTAGAAGACCAACCTGTGTTTGTAACTGACCATATTGCTGGGGAAAATTAGGCAATAATATAAGCTAAGTAGTAGTAGAAGACCAACCTGTGTTTGTAACTGACCATATTGCTGGGAAAAATTAGGCAATAATATAAGCTAAGTAGTAGTAGAAGACCAACCTGTGTTTGTAACTGACCATATTGCTGGGAAAAATTAGGCAATAATATAAGCTAAGTAGTAGTAGAAGACCAACCTGTGTTTGTAACTGACCATATTGCTGGGGAAAATTAGGTAATAATATAAGCTAAGTAGTAGTAGAAGACCAACCTGTGTTTGTAACTGACCATATTGCTGGGAAAAATTAGGCAATAATATAAGCTAAGTAGTAGTAGAAGACCAACCTGTGTTTGTAACTGACCATATTGCTGGGGAAAATTAGGTAATAATATAAGCTAAGTAGTAGTAGAAGACCAACCTGTGTTTGTAACTGACCATATTGCTGGGAAAAATTAGGCAATAATATAAGCTAAGTAGTAGTAGAAGACCAACCTGTGTTTGTAACTGACCATATTGCTGGGGAAAATTAGGCAATAATATAAGCTAAGTAGTAGTAGAAGACCAACCTGTGTTTGTAACTGACCATATTGCTGGGAAAAATTAGGCAATAATATAAGCTAAGTAGTAGTAGAAGACCAACCTGTGTTTGTAACTGACCATATTGCTGGGAAAAATTAGGCAATAATATAAGCTAAGTAGTAGTAGAAGACCAACCTGTGTTTGTAACTGACCATATTGCTGGGGAAAATTAGGTAATAATATAAGCTAAGTAGTAGTAGAAGACCAACCTGTGTTTGTAACTGACCATATTGCTGGGAAAAATTAGGCAATAATATAAGCTAAGTAGTAGTAGAAGACCAACCTGTGTTTGTAACTGACCATATTGCTGGGGAAAATTAGGTAATAATATAAGCTAAGTAGTAGTAGAAGACCAACCTGTGTTTGTAACTGACCATATTGCTGGGAAAAATTAGGCAATAATATAAGCTAAGTAGTAGTAGAAGACCAACCTGTGTTTGTAACTGACCATATTGCTGGGGAAAATTAGGCAATAATATAAGCTAAGTAGTAGTAGAAGACCAACCTGTGTTTGTAACTGACCATATTGCTGGGAAAAATTAGGCAATAATATAAGCTAAGTAGTAGTAGAAGACCAACCTGTGTTTGTAACTGACCATATTGCTGGGGAAAATTAGGTAATAATATAAGCTAAGTAGTAGTAGAAGACCAACCTGTGTTTGTAACTGACCATATTGCTGGGGAAAATTAGGTAATAATATAAGCTAAGTAGTAGTAGAAGACCAACCTGTGTTTGTAACTGACCATATTGCTGGGAAAAATTAGGCAATAATATAAGCTAAGTAGTAGTAGAAGACCAACCTGTGTTTGTAACTGACCATATTGCTGGGGAAAATTAGGTAATAATATAAGCTAAGTAGTAGTAGAAGACCAACCTGTGTTTGTAACTGACCATATTGCTGGGAAAAATTAGGCAATAATATAAGCTAAGTAGTAGTAGAAGACCAACCTGTGTTTGTAACTGACCATATTGCTGGGGAAAATTAGGTAATAATATAAGCTAAGTAGTAGTAGAAGACCAACCTGTGTTTGTAACTGACCATATTGCTGGGAAAAATTAGGCAATAATATAAGCTAAGTAGTAGTAGAAGACCAACCTGTGTTTGTAACTGACCATATTGCTGGGGAAAATTAGGCAATAATATAAGCTAAGTAGTAGTAGAAGACCAACCTGTGTTTGTAACTGACCATATTGCTGGGGAAAATTAGGCAATAATATAAGCTAAGTAGTAGTAGAAGACCAACCTGTGTTTGTAACTGACCATATTGCTGGGGAAAATTAGGCAATAATATAAGCTAAGTAGTAGTAGAAGACCAACCTGTGTTTGTAACTGACCATATTGCTGGGGAAAATTAGGCAATAATATAAGCTAAGTAGTAGTAGAAGACCAACCTGTGTTTGTAACTGACCATATTGCTGGGGAAAATTAGGTAATAATATAAGCTAAGTAGTAGTAGAAGACCAACCTGTGTTTGTAACTGACCATATTGCTGGGGAAAATTAGGTAATAATATAAGCTAAGTAGTAGTAGAAGACCAACCTGTGTTTGTAACTGACCATATTGCTGGGGAAAATTAGGCAATAATATAAGCTAAGTAGTAGTAGAAGACCAACCTGTGTTTGTAACTGACCATATTGCTGGGGAAAATTAGGTAATAATATAAGCTAAGTAGTAGTAGAAGACCAACCTGTGTTTGTAACTGACCATATTGCTGGGGAAAATTAGGCAATAATATAAGCTAAGTAGTAGTAGAAGACCAACCTGTGTTTGTAACTGACCATATTGCTGGGGAAAATTAGGCAATAATATAAGCTAAGTAGTAGTAGAAGACCAACCTGTGTTTGTAACTGACCATATTGCTGGGGAAAATTAGGCAATAATATAAGCTAAGTAGTAGTAGAAGACCAACCTGTGTTTGTAACTGACCATATTGCTGGGGAAAATTAGGTAATAATATAAGCTAAGTAGTAGTAGAAGACCAACCTGTGTTTGTAACTGACCATATTGCTGGGGAAAATTAGGCAATAATATAAGCTAAGTAGTAGTAGAAGACCAACCTGTGTTTGTAACTGACCATATTGCTGGGGAAAATTAGGCAATAATATAAGCTAAGTAGTAGTAGAAGACCAACCTGTGTTTGTAACTGACCATATTGCTGGGGAAAATTAGGTAATAATATAAGCTAAGTAGTAGTAGAAGACCAACCTGTGTTTGTAACTGACCATATTGCTGGGAAAAATTAGGCAATAATATAAGCTAAGTAGTAGTAGAAGACCAACCTGTGTTTGTAACTGACCATATTTGGCGCCAGCATTCTTTTTAACCAATAAGTTTTGTCAAATTTATCTATTTAAATGGTGTATTTTCTTTTTATTCTTGTAGTTATTATAATTCATTCATTAAGGAGATCCTGGCGCTAATGGTCCAGATGTCGATGCGCCGTAAAAAAAAAAAAAAAAAAAAAAAAAAAAAAAAAAAAAAAAAAATTAAGGAGATCAAATCCTTTCCCACTCAGTGGTCTTTTTCGTATTTTTGTTAAAGTATAAATATGCTTTAGCGATGACTAAACTGAAAAAAAAAAAATTACAAAAAAGTGTCCGCTGGCGTTCGCGCATGCGCGGTGGCCATGTACGAAAAAGAAAACTGTATGTTATACAGTACATTTTTTTTAGGAATTACCTGAATTCGCCTATATTCGAGTTTTCACAATTCTGGGCTAAATATTATCGTATTGGTTTGCCGGGTGGAGCTAAAGCATATTTATGTTCCTGAATTTGAGCAGAAGGCTCTAAACGAATTACTTTTTTTTTATTAATTTATTATAGTCATATTTTATTTAGTTCCGATTTCTTATTTCTTTGTCTCTTTTTGTCTTCATCCATGAAAGTGGTGATTAACTAAACATAAGGTTTCTATAAGGATGGAGTCAATAATTCTTATGAAGATTTATATTTATTCTTATTTCTTTGTCTCTTTTTGTCTTCATCCATGAAAGTGGTGATTAACTAAACATAAGGTTTCTATAAGGATGGAGTCAATAATTCTTATGAAGATTTATATTTATTCTTATTTCTTTGTCTCTTTTTGTCTTCATCCATGAAAGTGGTGATTAACTAAACATAAGGTTTCTATAAGGATGGAGTCAATAATTCTTATGAAGATTTATATTTATTCTTATTTCTTTGTCTCTTTTTGTCTTCATCCATGAAAGTGGTGATTAACTAAGCCGAAGGTTTCTATAAGGATGGAGTGAATAATTCTTATGAAGAATATATTTATTTATTTATTTATCGCACCGCATCTTTGGCAAGTGCATTTTAAGAAGATTTAAAATGGAGTATTATTCTCCGACCATATCAATGTCAAGTCTAACTCTTATGAAGTAAACTTCATAGCACATTTCGATGTAATGTTGCTATTGAGGGCGCACTTAATGTTATCAATCCAATCGACTAGGCTCAAAAAAATGAGCCCTCTTAAAATGTACATAAGTAGGTATATCTGTACACACAGAATTTTCAAATTCAACATTTTCTAAATCGAATTAAACATTTAACATTTCACAATTCAACTTTTTTTTATTTTATATTTTACTTTTCAAATTCAGACATTTTCAATTTCAATAGACTGCTATGGGATAATTTCTATGACAAATTTCGGAACCAAAGAATCAAAGTGTTCCCGCCATCGTGTCAATAGAAACACAAACACACACACACACACACACACAAACACATACACACTGTAAGCCGTCCTAAATATAGAATGTTACGAAAATTGTTTCTAGCCAAATCCCAGCTATTCCCTGACGTTTTAATCAATTTCCTGGCATATTATTATGCAACTAGCTGAATACCCGTGCTTCGTCACGGTAGATAAGTAGTTATTTTATTGCGTTAAATAAGGTTTCATTAAAATTACGTTACTATACAATTTTGTGCAGTTTATTATAGCACGGTTCCCGTCATACTATATGTTATTCAATGGACGTTAAAATTTAAAAGTTTATGTTTCCAAAAAGTTATTTGGAAACACCCATTATATTTGCGGGCATTACCAAGGTTATAGGTGAGGAGACTGTGCAAGGGTTCCGGATATTATTACCTCACCTGGAAAACTCTAAGGATAGGCTTGCCATACGTCACGGTTTGACTGGGACAGTCCCGGTATTTTGCAATTGTTTCGGTGTCCCTCCCGGTTTTATCAATGTCCCGGAAAAGGCTTTAAGATGTAAAAAGTAATGAATTCATGTTTATAAGAATCTTTTATAATGTATGAATGGGGGGGGGGGTCTTTTATAAATCGGTTACTTTTCTACAATCAACTTTTTTACTACTGCTCACAGTGTCAAAGAAATGAGAAGTAATCTAACTGTAAAACGCTGGAACTACCTGCGCAGCGCTGCCAGCTGCCAGACACTGCTATTTGGCTGAGAGATTTTTTTAAGAAAATCAAGTAGCAAAAAAAGTTCCGTTCTTATTTTTAAGGTTTGGGTAGACTAACATTCAGGATTCCCCCTTCCCGTTAGTTGCTAGGCTTAAAACTCACAGTTTTGCTTATAATTTGAACTGTTTTTATTCTCCCCCCCCCCCCCTGGTATGCCCATCCCATATTAATGTGTCTCGGTTTAACTCTCCAAAAATATGACAAGCCTATCTGACGGGGACAGGCAGAAAAGAAACGCAATTAAAACTCTCTGAGGGGCAGTTTATTTCTAGTAATTCAAGGACTGCCACCATAGTGGAAATTAACCTCAATTAGAAATAATACTATGAAATAGATAATGTACGGTAACAGGTGTTCTGTTATCGTCCTAGCAACGCTTGCTGCCTAGGCTTGCATACTCTAACCAACTCAATCTTTAATCCCCCTTAAAAATACTTAAAAATTCGAATATCAAAAAATCCTTTCTTAGCGAGCGCCTACGTTATATAGGGAGTGTCCATGCAAAATTTCAAAATTTTCTGTCGAGCGGTTTGGGCTGGGGGATGATAGATGAGTGAGTGAGTGAGTGAGTGAGTGGTATTTGACAAATATATAGTAGATTAGGGTATTTTTTAATTTAGGTACACCTGTGACTTTTTCATGTTATTAGTGATTTATCATACTGTTATGAGGGTTTCACGCCCTAAAAACCGATTTCTTTCAAATTTTGTACAATAACGTATTTTGATGCACTACACACGAATACGTTAAAAAAAAACCTTCGCATTTAACTAGGAAAGAAGTTATTAAGCACTAGAGTTCACTGTTATGCGGGTTATGAGAGCTAATGTAAGCAAATAATTTGTGACGACTGTAAGGCACAAATGATGACTTTAAGGCATACATGCTATGCGTTTCCGCGCGCTACGCTCGCTCAAGAAGATAACAAAACCCCAGTCAATCCAACTCGCTAAAAGTAATAGAATTCTAATAGAATAGAATATTAAGCACTAAAGTTCACTGTTAGGAAGGTTATAAAACTAGGCGTCAACAGCGTATTTGTAAACACGCGCATGCGCAGATATGTAAAATGTTCAGAAACCATTTATTCAAAAATATTGTTAATTTTAAGGCCATCCTCACCAGTGTTGTAAAATACCCGGGTATTTATTCTTAAGGGTAAATACCCAGGGTAAATACCCAATTTCATAAATACCCGGGTATTTAACTAAACCGCGACTTAGTAATCGAATATTGTAAAATGTCATGGATCTTGCCAGTTTAGAGCTATTGCACTGAGAAACTATTAAAACAATAATAAATTATAAAATAGGATCACTGAAGGGTAATAAATAATAAATTATTACCTGAAAATTTACCATGGACCTTCCGACTACCAATAAAACAAGTTGTTTGTCTATATTTGATACTAGTGTACTGCATTCACAAATCTCAATTTCTCAAAACTCAAATTAAGTTACCTACTCATTGATCAAAACACATGTACCTTTCAAGCCTCTCCACCATAACATGGGACTTATTTTATTTTTTTCTTGTCATTGTCTTCAAGACCTTCCCAAACATAGGATCTTTGCCATAATCCCTCTTGGTCCTTATAGCCAGCTATGTTTTCCCGAATATCAACTGATTTCAATCCCATGTTTCTGCCTAACTCACACACAAAACAAATGAAAGAGTTCAACAAGTCTGCAGCAAGATGTGCGTATCCAACACCAAACTGAATGTGTTTCTCCTATTCAGTTAACACAAGGTTTTCCTCCGTTTCTTGAAGAGAAGATTCTGGGATTCCTGTTGAAGAGTTTTCATTAATTCTTAAATCTCTTATCAACTGTGTGGATCAAATGGGTATTTAACTGAATGGCAGTGATAAGTTCAACATGTGGATCAAAGATGTTAACTAGTTTCCCAACTCGGACTCAAAACACTCTGTCATCAAGAAGCTACCTTTTCATTTCTGTGAGATTTCTGCTTACTGAAATGTTGTTACTACTGTATGAGCATAATTTCAAATAATATTAACAAGGATCCCAAACTTAAACTTAACTTAAAATGGTTTTGTACTATTATAATAAACATTAAAAATGTTTTTGGCCTTTTTTTAAAATTTAAATAAGTCCTTAATAATTGAATAGGTTTCCTTAAAACCTGTTTAAAATTAATTAACCTTCCCCACTGTAAAAGTAATCATGAAAATTCATAGATATACATTAAGATGTAAATACCCAGACCGACTTTTAACATTCTTTAAAATATTACTGGGTAAGTATTAATGTTCATTAAGCTTTTATGATCAAATGGGTAAGTTTCTGTCCTTGTTTGCACCAAAAAATATTCAAAGAAGTTGTATCAAGCTCAAAAATGGAAAATACTCACTTTTTGGGTATTTACCTTCCCTGTGGGTAAATACCCGGGTAAATACCCAATTTATAATTACCTACCCACTGGGTATTTACCCACCCCACATCACTGATCCTCACCCGTCGTCACCTGTCGCATAAGGGCATACGTGCTATGCGTTTCCGCTCGCTACACTCGCTCAAGAAGATAACAAAACCCCAGTCAATCCAAATCGCTAAAATTAATAGAATTCTATTAATTATTCTATTAACTTGATTGCTTAATAACTTCTTTCCTAGTTAAATGCGAAGGTTTGTTTAAACGTATTCGTGTTTAGTGCATCAAAATACGTTATTGTACAAAATTTGAAAGAAATCGGTTTTGAGGGCGTGAAACTTCATTTTTACCAGATATTGTAATATAGAACCAAATTTCAATTTTGGGGGCCAATTAGACTTAATTTATTTTAGAATTGATTCAAAAAGGTCCTTTTTTTCGTACCTCCTCCTCCAGACGAATTCACGCAAATAGGAGTCAAGAAGGTACATACCAGATACAATTGTACCACATTCAATTTTGTTAATTCAATTCAATTTTATTATTTTTGATTTATAGAATATGAAATTACCTTCTTCAAATAGCAAATTGTATGAGGTTCTATAACCATCAATAAAGATCAGATGACTTGGTTACTGAAATCACTAATAACATGAAAAATTAACTGGTGTACCTAAAGTAAAAAATACCCTACAATTATTATTATTATCCCAAAGATAATTAATGTAACCAATAAATTGATAAAGTATTGAATTGTTGATTATATGACCTTATAGACAATAAGCTTGCCTGGCCTGCACTATTAGGTTCCGGAAACTGGGCTGCCACGGACGTCCAAAAATAGCCGAATGTGTAGGATTCCTGCGGCTTTAGAAGTCTAGATTTATTGTAGCTGTCCGTGCCTTGGCTATTTTATCTGGTTATTTTTTTCTTAGCCTTTCAATCTACTTGGTGTTCGGTCATTAGCGCTCTGGCATTTAAACTGGATCCAGACATATAGGAACACTTTATTGCTTCGGTCGTTCATGCTCTAGGGTTGTATTTGTGTTTTCCTATTTCATTAAATTTATTTCTAGTTATAAGCGAGTTAGAAAGTTATTTAGTATTTGTTGTGTGGTCCGAATATTGTATTAGGTTTACACTGTCAACTTGATTAAAATCTTGATAAAATGAGTCATTTTTAACAGCAGATATAAGTCAGATCTAGGAGAGTCATCTTCTATTTTTGTAATATTAATTTTATTTTTCATTCAGTGATATGTTATTGGAAATTAGTTGGGCTAAATGCCAAGCTATATTCAAGTTATTTCTTCAAGCATGCTGATTACTTTATCCTACGCCATTATTATTTTTAAAAAAATAACGTTTTCAACTATGTTGACGTCATGACGCAATCCGGAAGTGCAGACACGAAATTTTCACGTTTTAGATCCCAAAGATCACGAATTTAACGGTAAAAATTTGCTTATATATATAGGGATCGAGGTTATCTCAGTGGTAGAACACTCCCCAGGTTCAAAAACCCGAGCGCGCACTAAAAGATTTTTTCTTCTAGTTTTCTCGTTTGATGGTTGGATTTGGGGTCCCAGGTCGTCCCTAGGCTCACCCAGCCTTTAATTAATTAATGAGTACCTGCAAAGGGAAAAATCAGGCGGCCGGAGCATAGTACTCACCACACTATCTCCCGTGTGCCGTATGGTCAATAATAAGATTCCTTTACAGTATCTGCCCCTCTGGACCCTTAGTGGCCTGTTACGGGACTGATTTATATATATATATATATATATATATATATATATATATATATATATTTTTAGATGGAACGGCATTTTTCTCCAGCGGTGGTACTCCTCCTCACTTCTTCCCGGAATATTTCGATGGATTCATCTCCATCTTCTTCAGCCAGGTACTTGTTTCTTCCTCGGTGGTAGCCAAGGGAATGACATTTTTCTCGATCTGGGCGCCTTTTCTCCCCTCTAGCCACAGTATCGGCGGACGAATGGTGTTGAAGCTCCCTGGTGTAGTTGGGATTCTGTCCGTTGGCAGCGCTGATGGTATTGCGTCTTTTTTTCTCTCCTGCTTCTATTTTCCTCGCCGTAAGGTTTTATATACATATTATATTTTATATATATAAAACCTTACGGCGAGGAAAATAGAAGCAGGAGAGAAAAAAAGACGCAATACCATCAGCGCTGCCAACGGACAGAATCCCAACTACACCAGGGAGCTTCAACACCATTCGTCCGCCGATACTGTGGCTAGAGGGGAGAAAAGGCGCCCAGATCGAGAAAAATGTCATTCCCTTGGCTACCACCGAGGAAGAAACAAGTATGACAACATGAAAGGTTCGAAATGCCCCAGTGGCAAAAAAAAAAATAATACTTTGTTATCAATTATTTATTTATTTTCTTTTGAGCTTCACAACTTTAGCGACTAGCTCAGATAATGTAAATGCTTTATCATTATTCATAAAGTACACATATCACTTAGTGAATAGGTTGTACTCTGCCTGGAACCGTTACTTAATCACAGCGGTATAAAGGAAACGATGTGTACACGAGCAAACTCGAATATCCTACAAACGGAACAGGATATCGGAAAGAATATATGCCAATAGAAATTGTGCATTAAAAAAAAGTAGAAAATAAAATAAGGAGCAGGAGGAAAGCATAAAAAAAAGGCCCCGCCTTAGAAAGGAAGGGTGATAAAAGTGAACGAGCAGAAGGAGACGGGTTTATTACAGTCATTAGAGAAGTCATTAATTAGTGTGGCGGCTCCTTATCACTGTCTCAAGTAACGGCTACTTTCTTTTAGTAACCGCTACCGGTCACTGTAGCGGCCAGCTCTGCTTTAAGGCTGGGCTCGCTTCTTATGCGCAACTAGTTACAGTACTGTTAGATAATTTTGATGGTAATAGTGTGGCTTTTAGTGACGAGTTAATTCAGTTCTTCAAACCTTTCACAGCCTACTAGAGGGTGCAAAAGTCCTTGAAACCTTCCTGTAACTACTGAAGGGAGTAGACACCAGGTAGGTTATGTTAATAATCTTATAAAGCATTGGTTACTGTTAATTCTATTTCTATAAGGGGACTAGAGCTCCTGAACCTACTGAAGGTAAAAAGGGTAAGATAGGTTATGTTGATGATCTTATAAAGAATATGTTACTGGTAATTATGTTTATAAGGTACCTCCATATGATAGAATGGGTCTAGAGTTACTGAAGGTAATAAGGGTAAGATAAGTTATGTTGATGATCTTATAAAGAATTTGTTACAGATAATTATATTTATAAGGTACCTCCTAATAATAGAATGGCTCTACTGTTCCTGTCCTTCTGAAGATGATAAGGGTAAGATAAGTTATGTTGATGATCTTATAGAGAATTTGTTACAGATAATTATATTTATAAGGTACCTCCTACTAATAGAATGGCTCTACTGTTCCTGTCCTTCTGAAGATGATAAGGGTAAGATAAGTTATGTTGATGATCTTATAGAGAATTTGTTACAGATAATTATATTTATAAGGTACCTCCTACTAATAGAATGGCTCTACTGTTCCTGTCCTTCTGAAGGTGATAAGGGTAAGATAGGTTATGTTGATGATCATATAAAGAATTTGTTACTGGTAATTATATTTATAAGGTACCTCTTACAAATAGAATGGCTCTACTGTTCCTGTCCTTCTGAAGGTGATAAGGGTAAGATAGGTTATGTTGATGATCATATAAAGAATTTGTTACTGGTAATTATATTTATAAGGTACCTCTTACAAATAGAATGGCTCTAGTGTTCCTGAACCTACTGAAGGTAATAAGGGTAAGATAGGTTATGTTGATGATCATATAAAGAATTTGTTACTGGTAATTATATTTATAAGGTACCTCTTACAAATAGAATGGCTCTAGTGTTCCTGAACCTACTGAAGGTAATAAGGGTAAGATAGGTTATGTTGATGATCATATAAAGAATTTGTTACTGGTAATTATATTTATAAGGTACCTCTTACAAATAGAATGGCTCCAGTGTTCTTGAACCTACTGAAGGTAATAAGGGTCAGATAGGTTATGTTGATGAACTTATAAGGGATCGGTGACTGGCAATTCTCTTTATAACATACCTGCTACTGATAGAATGGGTCTAGAGTTCTTGAACCTACTGAAGGTAATAAGGGTGAGGTAGGTTATGTTGATGCTCTAAAGGTATTGTTACTGGTAATTCTATTTATAACGTACCTCCAACTGAGAGAATGGGTTTAGAGCCCCTGAAACCTTCCTGAACCTACTGAAGGTAATAAGAATCAGATAGGCTATGTTGATGATCTTATAAAGTATTGGTTACTGGTAATTCTATTTATAACTTACCTCCTACTGATAGAATGGGTTTAGAGTTCTTGAACCTACTGAAGGTAATAAGGGTCGGGTAGGCTATGTTCATGATCTTGTGAAGGATTGGTTACTGGTAATTCTATTTATAACTTACCTCCTACTGATAGAATGGGTTTAGAGTACTTGAACCTACTGAAGGTAATAAGGGTCGGGTAGGCTATGTTCATGATCTTGAAAAGGATTGGTTAATAGTAATTTTATTTACAACGTTTATCCTACTGTCAAAACGGGTCTTGAGTTCTTGAAACCTTCCTACACCTACTGAAGCTAACAGGGATCAGATAGCTTATGTTGAGGATCTTCTGAAGTTTCTGATACTGGTCATTCTTTTTAGCGCGGTTCCTCCCTCCCCCATAGGGAGGAACCCCGCTTATAAGGTTGATACAATGAAACAATCCGGAAGTGCCGAGAAGAAAATTTCGCGTTTCAGAACCCCTAGAGACCGAAAATAACGGTGGTTCAAATTTGTATATATATATATATATATATATATATATATATATATATATATATATGTATATATTGATATATATATATATATATTTGTCTGTTCGCTCATTTCTGGCTTCCCTGACGGTCCGATTTTGATGAAATTTGGTACAAAAATCAGTCGTCCAATTTGAAAGGTCAAGTTCGTTAACCAGCAAAATCCGCCCACTGGAAGATGGCGTTTGGGGCGAAATTCGCGCAGAAAAAATCGTAACGCTTACGTTTTTGAGTTCATTAGCTTGTAACTACTCTTTTTATAGGCTTCTCGGGCTAGGGAAACGAATGAAACCATTTCCAAGGCGATAGCTTTAACCGTTTTCGAGAAAATTGGAAAAATAGTTTTTGAATACCGTTTTTGGTTTGGGTACTTAGAATCACGGGATTCAGTTGAAACATTATCTGCATGTTCTACTTTCATTAAAACTAATATGTTGAAAGTTATGTTACGTTTGGAGTTAAGGAAGGGTTAGAATAGAATATTTTATGAACAGACATGAAAAGTTTTGGGAACTTCGTATACTTTCATTAATATCTCGAACACGGTTGGGAAATCGTGGTAAGTGGATAGAAACTATTTGAAAGCTTACTAAATTCTCTACAAAAATGATTCTAAAACTATATTTGATTAGGTTATGTCAATCGGAGAAATAAGTGCTTAAAACTTCAAATACGTCTGTTTTGTTCTTATGAACGGGTTTTTGTCGTTCTTTTTGTAATTTTTGTCTATTTCCCTTGGTTTTTTATTTTAGTAATTTCTTATGTTAGGAAAATGTATTTGTTTGTAAAACAGGATAGGAAAAATGAGACCAATTTTCTGTTGCTAGAAATAATGAAAATTTTGGGAACTTCATATACTTTCATTAATATCTCGAAAACGGTTGAAAATCTTGTGAAGCGAAAGGTTACCATTCGAAAGGTTACTAAATTTTCTACAAAAAATGTTTTGAAGACATTTGCGATGGGACGGTTATATTTGGAGAAATAAGTGCTTAAAACATAGGTAATTTCGTTCCTTTGAACGAATCTTTTTGTGTGTTTCCTACAGTTTTTTTTTCACTGCTCGTTATTTTTGTGATTGCTTATAGTAGTCAAATGTATTAGTCAATAAAACAGGATACGTATATATAGAAACAATATTTTGTTTCAATTCGAAGGTTAGGAGCTAGGAGGCTTAGGGTGGAGGGCTTCCCGGTACAGGTATCGCCCAGTGTACCATCGTCATCTGTAAGTCCCTTTCTAGAGTCATAAAGATAAGCCTCCAAACAACTTTAGGAATGTAGGATTTCTAACTTTTGCCAGTATCAGAACAGCCGCTCTTTACATACCACAGTGGTACTGACGTACCGGTTTATACTAGTTGCACTCCACACGGTGGTAGTACTTGTTATATGCCACAGCGGATCGCTCATTATAACCTTATTTTATACGTATTAAATAGGTACTTAAAAAAAAATTATTTGTGTTTAAGTGTAGCGTTATTGGGATTAGAATAAAATATTTTATTAACAGACATGAAATGGTTTGGAATCTTCGTATATTGTCCTTAATTTTTTTTTCTTTTATGGTGCATCGAAATCTGAGTCATTAGCACCATTTTTTCCTTATGAGCTTATATAATACTTAGATTTAGCTAGCAACAATATTTTACACCGCAATTAAAGTGATTTGCTCTTCTTATAAACATAATATTTACATTATAATATAAACATAATACATTAATTTGTCTAACAAAAAAAAAGTCCGACCCGCAGGAACTGCTTCATCTTAGCGCGGTTCCGTTCTTATCTCAAGTGCGATTAGTGAAGGAATATAGCAGCTATCGGTAGGTATTAGCACCATTTTCCCCCCTTAATATCTTCAAAACAGTTAAGAAATCGTGGGAAGTACGATGTAACCATTCAAAAGCTTACTAAATTCTCTAAAAAAAAGATTCTGAAGGAAATTTCGATGGGGCAATGTCAGTCGGAGAAGTAAGTAGTTAAAACTACGAAAGTGTTAGTTTTGTTATTTTAAACGGGTTTTTGTCACTGTTTACCTCACTTTTGTTTTTTAAGTTTATTTAACGGTGGAATGAGTATTTCATTTAAGCTGAGAAAATAAGAATCATATTGGTAATAGAGTTTTCTTAGAGTGAGCGTCGCGATGACGGGAGAGTCCCATCCGCTTAGAAAACTGTCAGTTTCCATATGTGGCTCTTTAAGCTTCCTTCTTTTTGAGATTTTATTTTATATTTTTAACGAAAGATCAAAACCTAACGATAGCTGCTACTATTCCTTTCCTAATCGCACTTCGGATAAGAACGGAACCGCGCTAAGATGATGCAGTTCCTGCGAGTCGGACTTTTTAAAACGTACCTCCTACTGATAGAATGGGTCTAGTGTTCTTGAAAGCTTCCTGAACCTACTGAAGGTAATAAAGGTCAGGTAGGTTATGTTGAGGATCTTTTGAATTTATTTTTATTGGTAAATCTATTTATAAGTATGTAACTAGTAGTTTAAAACATGTAGAGCTGAATTACATATAAGAATTTAATTAATAAATGGTAAATTTTGTTTTTCTATTGACATCGTGCCTTTCATATGCATGGTTAAGAACAACCCTCACCATGAGGAAATCATTTTTTATTCTATAAAGGAAACTAGCAATACTACATTTGAAACAAATCAAAATGATGTGTTAAGAAACCAACCAAATTTTCCCTTTTTTGATAAACGTAATACCTAGTTTAGTAACTCATTGAGAGGAGATCGTTGAGATGATGCAAGGTAGGGATTGTGTGGGTTCGGTCACTGCTACTTAATAAAACTACATTTTATCATAAAAATGGTTTTATTGTGCCGACGTTGCGGCTTGAACTTCAAGCCTTCATCAGGGCTGTAAAAAAAAAACAAGTAGGACGGATGTAATACTGAAATATACATATATATATATATATATATATATATATATATATATATATGCCTACATACACAAATACACATACATATATACATACATACATATATGGAAAAAGACAAAAACATAAAATACTATATAGTGTTTGGATTATTAGGAGAACAGATATAAGAATAACAGATTACATATTAGATTAGATATAAGAATAACAATATGGGCTTACCGATGTGAAGATAGAGAACTATTCCTCACAAATGCGGGATCATTTCTGACAGTTAATACATACTTATTTTACTAAATAATAAAATAAGAATAGTTCTCTATCTTCCCATCGGTAAGCCCATATTGTTAATTTTATATCTAATCTGATATGTAATCTGTTATTCTTACATCTGTTCTCCTAATAATCCAAACACTATCTAGTATTTTATGTTTTTGTCTGTTTCCATATATGTATGTATGTATATATGTATGTGTATTTGTGAATGCAGGCATATATATATATATATATATATATATATATATATATATATATATATATATATATATATATATATATTTCAGTATTACATCCGTCCTACTTGTTTTTTTACAGCCCTGATGAAGGCTTGAAGTTCAAGCCGAAACGTCGGCACAATAAAACCATTTTTATGATAAAATGTAGTTTTATTAAGTAGCAGTGACCGAACCCCGACAATCCCTACCTTGCTAGTTTAGTAACGTTTTTTAAATTTACAAGACCCGATGAAGGAGTAATTACAAGACTAAGAATTTGACATATTCCTATCCCATAAGAAAACACGACAGTCCAATATGTCAGACATGCAACAGACAACTAACGATTAAACACTTACTAACAGAATGGAAAACACGATACTATTTAACTGTACCACACGACATGTCTGAATTATTTTTTGATAAAAGCCCTCACATTGCTACCATTTTGCAACCCCTACACTCAAATAAAACTGTATAATAAAATACTAAACAACTTACCGTATGTGGATACATCATATAAAAAAGTCATCGTAACAATTTATCCCTAGTGTCATTTTAAATGCTTGGAATAGAAAGACTTAATTTATGGTTTTCAAGATTTTTTTTGTTTCTGTGGAAATATCATGCTGATACTAATCTCATTATTGTAATAATATTTTAACACTTAATTCAACGACATCTCAAGAAAGAAAAACGCTTACCAACTCTAATCCTAATCGACTAGCTCATAATTCAAGATTTCTGCTCGTTCATCAGTAAAGTTCTATTATAATAACTAAGAAATACGTTTCTACCTGAGAGAGCTTATCAACGAACTTAAAAAGCATATCGGGACAATGAAAGAGAAAGGGCGAATCTCGAAATCCGGATGTTGGGAAATCGAATTCAACGTTCTGAAGGTGCTTTAGGATAGCAATGGCGAATGTTTACTCTATGGAATGCTGATTCATAAACCTGATTGATAATTCAATGTTTTAATTTTAATTTACACAAGTGATTTATGGCTACCTAAATGCTAGGAGGGGAGTTTCAGACCTGGGATTCGCCCTTCAAATCGGACATTGAATTTTTCATAGATGATAGTGCTATTCAATTGAAACTGTGAGAGAACTATATGTGAACCAGAGAATGCGTCGTGTAACCTACATATTTCTTACACAGAAAATAAAATAATAAAAAAATTTCGATTTTTCGGTTTCGCCCTTTCACTTCCAAGGTCTTTAACATGAAACGACCTTCCTATTTCTTCTAACGCATACACATACTTTCTTCCCTCACAAGAATTACAAGTCGGTTTTAGAAAGCCAAATACTGAAACAAATATCGCCAACTAGCTGAATACCCGTGCTTCGTCACGGCAGATAAGTAGTTATTTTATTGCGTTAAATAAGGTTTCATTAAAATTACGTTACTGTACAATTTTGTGCAGTTTATTATAGCACGGTTCCCGTCAGACTATATGTTATTCAATGGGCGTTAAAATTTAAAAGTTTGTTTCCAAAAAGTTATTTGGAAATACCCATTATATTTGCGGGCATTACCAAGGTTATAGGTGAGGAGGCTGTGCAAGGGTTCCGGATATTATTACCTCACCTGGAAAACTCTAAGGATAGGCTTACCATACATCACGGTTTGACCGGGACTGTCCCGGTATTTTGCAATTGTTTCGGTGTCCCGCCCAGTTTTATCAATGTCCCGTAAAAGGCTGTAAGATGTAAAAAGTAATGAATTCATGTTTATAAGAATCTTTTATAAATCGGTTACTTTTCAATAATCAACATTTTTACTACTGCTCACAGTGTCAAAGAAATGAGAAGTAATCTAACTGTAAAACGCTGGAACTACCTGCACAGCGCTGCCAGCTGCCAGACACTGCTATTTGGCTGAGAGATTTTTTTAAGAAAATCAAGTAGCAAAAAAAGTTCCGTTCTTATTTTTAAGGTTTGGGTAGACTACCATTCAGGATTCCCCCTTCCCGTTAGTTGCTAGGCTTAAAACTCACAATTTTGCTTATAATTTGTACTGTTTTTATTCCCCCCCCCCTGGTATGCCCATCCCATATTAATGTGTCTCGGTTTAACTCTCCAAAAATATGGCAAGCCTATCTGACGGGGAAAGGCAGAAAAGAAACGCAATTAAAACTCTATGAGGGACAGTTTATTTCTAGTAATTCAAGGACTGCCACCATAGTGGAAATTAACCTCAATTAGAAATAATACTATGAAATAGATAATGTAAGGTAACAGCTGTTCTGTTATCGTCCTAGCAACGCTTGCTGCCTAGGCTTGCATGCTCTAACCAACTCAAACTTTAATCCCCTCTAAAAATACTTAAAAATTCGAATATCAAAAAATCCTTTCTTAGCGAGCGCCTACGTTATATAGGGAGTGTCCATGCAAAATTTCAAAATTTTCTGTCAAGCGGTTTAGGCTGGGGGATGATAGATGAGTGAGTGAGTGAGTGGTATTTGACAAATATATAGTAGATATGCTAAATGAAATCCAATTAAGATAGGATATATGTAGAGCTAATAATTGGATCCGAGATCAAACTGATGTAAGTTTACTCTCAACCTGTCCATACCATAAGCTCTGCGAGTTACTACAATAAACATGATGGCTACATATGGGTATAAAGCTTTTTATCCTTAGAGACGAAACAAATTAATTAAAATTATTCTCAATACAAGCTTGAGCTGAGAAGAAGAATCTTCTTTTTTCTACTGTATTAGATAAATAATTCATATTACGTATTAGGAAGGCAATGGGGACCAACATACCTTTTTGCAAAGGATCTGATAAATTCATACTTTTATCGCTTATGATTTATTGCTGGAATTTAATTGGCCACACATACCTTCTAAAGCATTTGCTAATTGGGATATTGCTCAGGAATACAAATGTCCTTCAAGAATTTAATCTTGAAATCTTGTAGCACATATTTGATTTATTCCTTACTGGTGTGTGATTGTTCTTCATAATGGAGCAATTAGGAGGCACAAATCTTTTAGTTGTTAACACAATTATTACTTTTCTAAAAGAACGAAATATTAACACAAACATTTACAAAATAAATTTGCATTATCGAGAAGTGAGTCAGAAAATTCTATATACTGCTTATATTTAGATAATCAAAAACTTAGAATTTTTGTTTGAAGTAATTTTTGTATTATTCAATAGAATTTTATTTTTAATTATGAAATTCTTTGTTAAGTCACCGGATATTGCTTGGGTCTTCTTGTTGACGCCTTTCGCTAGGTGACTAATTAAAAGGAATATTAAATATTATTTTCATTGAGATTTGCAGTGTGGCCTAATACTCCCTTTTGAAAACCCAGTTTTGTGAAACAAACAACAATCAGAACAAGACAAATAATACTGCAAAATCTTCCAAGAAGGCAACAAAAGTAAAGAGTTCTGAGGAAGAAACTAATAGAGATGATGAGAAGGTCACCTATGCAGAATCTGAGGACAGCCTTACAATGGATTTTGACATTTATCAGAGGAATAAGAGAGTGAAACTTCTTTGTGGTGATCTGTCAACACTTACAACTAACAATTATTATGTATGTTTATTTCTGTTATTAGTAAGTATTCCTGAAAAGAATGATTGAAAGTATTTCTGTTATTAGTAAGCTGTATTATTATATTACAGAATGTAATTTCATTAAATTAATAAATAAAAAAAAAAAAAAAAAAAAAAAAAAATTAGTAAGTATTCATGAAAGAAGTATTCATGAAAGTGGATAAAAAAGTGTCTGTGCCAATTTATTGGCATAGGTGGAGGGAATCGATGATACATAAACAACGAAAAGATAATTTGGGAACTCCTTCTGGGTTTGTGACCAATAATGTACCTGTAAACCCGTTTTCCCTGATTTTAAAAACATCTCTCTTGAAGATAAATAAAAAATGTGAGTTCGTTTTCCTCTCTTTTTTATATATTTTTTTTTTTAATTTAAAGTAATATTATATTGTTGAATTTGCGGTGATGGCACTGAACAGGGCCCTAAGCTCATATTAATCACAATTTTTAAGTGTTACAACATTTTTAAATGTAATTCTACTTTGTATTTCTTGAAAAAAAAATGACCCGTACTTACCCAGTATAATCTGTCCATGTTCAATTATTCAACACTTTCATCCTACATCTGGTCTTTGGTTTTCGTCCTCATATGATCCGGGTGACCGGATGAAGTTTGCACTAAACTTCCCAAGATTCAGAATATTCGAAGGAGCTAGTCAGGAAGAGAACGTAGGAACCTGTGTTACCAACAGCAAAGAACGAAGGAACAACAGAGCCCTTGTCTCGTCTGCGTCTGCGCTGAGTTCAATATGCGCCTCTCCATTAGAATCTGTGGTTTACAGAATCTTGTCTGCCTATGCTGCGACTCTGCTAAGCCTGTCCTGTGCTCAATTTGCATCCGGCCAAATGAGTGAGAAGGAGGATTGAGTAATTAATTTCCGCTTCTCTGTAAGTTGGCTACAGTCAGTTTCCTGTGCTTTATGACTACTCATACATTATTTTTTTTTTTTTTTTTTTTTCGAGATGTTGTTGTAGGTGTTGACATTTATGTCGAAATATTTAAAAAAAAATGTTATTTTCATTCCCAGTTATTCAAATCTCATTAGAAAAAAACTCTATCTATTCCTCGGGTTCATCATCACTTCCTAATTCAGTTTTTGACGCAGCCTATGTTGGAAATAGGCCATAGTGGCGATGTCCAAATCACTACAAGTGATTGGAGAATCACTGAAGTTGTCAATTGTAGCTGGAGTTATAGAGATGATGACATTTAAGGCCGTCTACACAGGGAGCTACTAGTTAGTAACTCAACCAGATGGTAAATCGGGGTACTAACCAGTTACTGATTGATTGGTGACTTGGCTCTACACACTAGACTACTCAATACAAACTAGAATCTCTCGTGTTCAGTCTTATCATGGATGTTGTACACAGGAAGATACTAGTTACTAACTCATCGAGTTGGTAACTCGGGTTACTAACCAGTTACAGACTGATTGGTGACTTGGCTCAACACACTAGGCTACTCAATACAAACTAGAATCTCTCGTGTTCAGTCTTATCATGGATGTTGTACACAGGAAGCTACTAGTTAGTAACCCGAGTTACCAACTCGTTGAGTTACTGATTGGTGACTTGGCTCTACACACTAGGCTACTCAATACAAACTAGAATCTCTCGTGTTCAGTCTTATCATGGATGTTGTACACAGGAAGCTACTAGTTAGTAACTCAACGAGTTGGTAACTCGGGTTACTAACCAGTTACAGACTGATTGTTGACTTGGCTCTACACACTAGGCTACTCAATACAAACTAGTATCTCTCGTGTTCAGTCTTATCATGGATGTTGTACACAGGAAGCTACTAGTTAGTAACTCAACGAGTTGGTAACTCGGGTTACTAACCAGTTACAGACTGATTGGTGGTGGCTCTACACACTAGGCTACTCATTAGGGAAAATACGGAAGATTCAAGTAATGAAGAAACCATAATACATGGCTTTGCAGACCCCTCCCCCCGAAATTTAGATTTAATCAGTGAAAATCAAGGGGGGGGGAGGGGTGCAGGCAGAATTTCGGGGGGGGGGCTGCTGAGAGCATTTGGGGGAATGGAATCCTAACAATCTAGAATTTGGAATAGTTAGCCAGTTAAAACTTTTACACCAAAAAAAAAATTATTTTTTCTGAACTAAGTGATCTCATTTAATCTATTTTGAAGGTTTTTATGATACATTTTTACCGGTTACCGGACTGCAGCCCCCCCCTTATATCAGCGCATGATATAAAATAGGCTGTTTTTTAACTTCCACCACCAGCAACATATTCATTTCTTGTTCAGCCATCACACTCAAGTTAGTAACTGATCCGCTAGCGACTGGGCATGCGAGTCCCCCAGCAACCAGTTACTAACCACTAGCGTCATGTGTGGTGCCCCATTGAATTACAAAGGTAGTACTCAGAGTAAACTGGTTAGTAATTCGCGTTACTAATCAGTTCCTTTTGAGTAGCCTTCGAATTCAAGAGGTAGAAGTCATAGAAGAGCTCCCTCAAGACGCCTGTTTCAGTTCCACAATTTTGGCCTGAAATCGACTTAAAAGAAAAATGAGTTGAAGTTTACCAGTAGATTCTGATCTTAATGTATTTTAGGATTCGACTTATCAAAGTTCGAAAAATCGGACTATTTTTTAGACGATAAAGTACGAGCAGGCAAATGTATCTATTCTCATTCAATTTTTATTATAGGTGGAGTCATATTCGCTCATCATGGGCTTTTATAGAAAATAATTTCGGGAGGGGCTGGGAAAATTTCGGGGGGGGAGGGCTGAGACTATTTCCGGGGTATGGAATACTAACAATTTAGAACTTGGAATAGTTTTAAACAACTAAAACGCTATTACACCCAAAAAAAAGAATATTTTTTATGAACATAGTGATCTTATTTAATTTATTTTTAAGGCTTTATGATACATTTTTACCGATCAGCTCAAAATATCGGGCTGCAGCCCCTCAGCCCATGTCGTTCATGTTAACTCTGCAATTTTGTACCTATACCATCCAATAAATTTTAATATCCAAAAAATTAATAATAGCAACAAAGAATAACATTAGATTGCCCTTTGTTCATTCAGCGATGCCATCCCAGAATGTCTCAGACTTTGGAAATACATTCCCTATTAGATGCACTTTCCCAAAGCGTGGGAGTGAATCTGCGTATGCATGAAGGTATAGACAGTGCTGCCAACCTGTAGTGATTCAGTAGTAACGAGACGGCTGCCCATCACCTGGAACAGGGGTGCCACCCTGAAGATCCAAGGGCTTCGGGAGATTTACACTTCAACCGAAGAGAGCATTCACACCACGCACCTCACACCTACCTCAAATGGAGTGGATTTCCTTATCTCGAATCGTCCTATTACAACAACCGTGCATCAATACCCCATTTCAGCAGGCCACACAAACAGCCAAGTATGGTCGTAGGGAGCCGAGAAACACATTCACACATTCAATTTATTTTCACAATTTCAAATGTCCATGTTGTTGAAACGCCCAACCCCTAAAGAAAAAAGTTGCAGGACCTGCGGCATCTGATTACATTTCCGTTCTTATCCCTAATCTCATTTAAAAAGCATAGAATAAAAATGATTGTTTGTCTTTTGTGAAAAATGTTGACCCTGGTAAAATGGAAAATGAAATCTCAAAGAAAGCTTGATCTCAGGCGCTACAACTGAAAACTGACAGTAACCTAAGCGGAGATCAATCCATTTAAGCATCGATTTCTCACAATGACAGTCCAGTCAACGAACATTTATAGAGGGAAATTTTTGGAACAAAATTTTTGACTTCGTAACTTTGTTTGGGCTGGATAGAAAGTGAACATATCAAAAGTCCTCGTCCGTAGCCTTTGTGCCGGGGGGGAGGGGGGGTTTAGAAGGTCCCATTTTTCGGGTTTTCACTTATATCTCGGAAACCCTGCGTCCTAGCGACATGACCAACAACAAATGAAAGCTTATTAAATTTCCTACAAGTTCTATTCAATATAGTTTTTCGAGATATCTTTAGTTTTCGAAATATCCGCTCTTAAATGTCTGTCATTTTGGGAAAAAACACACTTTTTTCTATTCTCGACCGGATAACTCTTCAACGATGAACTCAAAAAATAAATACCGTTTATAGGGTTGTAGAGCATTACATCCCCTTCAAGAATATATATAACTTTACTATTTTATGTATTTTCCTTCAAATGTGAAAACAGTTTTAGTGTTCAACGTGATATCTGGTGACAACTGTCGACCAATGAACCTTTCAATTTCTCACCATTTCCAGGCAATGCATTGTCCAAAATATACTCCATGATGTAAATACAGTGAGTACTGGACGTATAAATAGCACAAAATATATAATTTTGGGCCCACTGACCAGTTATTCACACTCAATTAGATAAGTTCTTGTCCATTATATTGGCAATGGTTTTGCTAAGACCATGTGAGTGCGGATATAACATTTGAAAGAAAATACATAAAATAGTAAAGTTATATATATTATTGAAGCGAACAGAATGTTCTACAGCCTTATAGCCGACATTTATTTTTTGGGTTCATCGTTGAATAGATATCCGGTCGAGAATAGAAAAAGTGTGTTTTTTTCCCAAAATGACAGAACTATTTTTCAAATTTTCTCGAAAACGGTTAAAGCTATCGCCTTGAAAATGGTTTCATTCGTTTTCCTAGCCCAAGAAGCATATAAAACGAGTACTTACAAGCTTATGAACTCAAAAACGTAAGCGTTACGATTTTTTTTGCGCGAATTTCGCCCCAAACGCCATCTTCCAGTGGGCGGATTTTGCTGGTTAACGAACTTGACCTTTCAAATTCGACGAAAGATTTTTGTACCAAATTTCATCAAAATCGGACCATTCGTCTAGGAGCTACAGAGCGAACAGACAAATATATATATATATATATATATATATATATATATATATACAAATTTGAACCACCGTTATTTTCGGTCTCTAGGGGTTCTGAAACGCGAAATTTTCTAGTCGGCACTTCCGGATTGTTTCATTGTATCAACCTTATAAGCGGGGTTCCTCCCTATGGGGGAGGGAGGAACCGCGCTAAAACAAAAACAAGAGCTTTAGGATTTTTTTGCCTGTCCTTGAAAGGTAGACTGCTTATTCCCGTACCTTTCAAGCTACACAAAGTATTTTTCTAGCACATTTCACTTAAAACAGTATTTTTCTGTCACATTTCTATTTTGGAGACAGCTATAGAGCGAAAAGCCCCCCCCCCCCCCCACACACGCACACATATATACGCAAATTTGAAACACAATTATTTACGTGAGCTATGGGTTTTGAAACGTCAATTCTTATAGTTTAGTCGGCACTTCTGGATTGCGTCATGAGGTCAACCTCATAAGCGGGTTTCCTCCCTATGGAGAGAGGGAGGAACCCCGCTAAAAGACAACTTCTTGTTTCATACTTTTTTCCATTATTTCTCGATTGCAAAGTTGATATAGTTGGAAACTAGAAACTGTCTTTGTAATAGTTTCTAGATGTAGTTAATCCCTGAGCCAAAGAGAATGCCTAGGTTGATAATGTGAATGAAAGGCGTCAGGAGCGAATGGACGGGGTAAGACAGGAGCAAAGGAAGAGGAACTGGTGTCAGCACTAAACTTGAATGATGGCCTCAGCTCAACTAAACCATTATCTTAACTATTAACTTAATAGACTATCTGTAATTAGTTTCAGCTTAGTAATGGCTACCGCCTTCGCCGCTCTAGACGTCATTAACTTGTCGGTTTTTTATTTATTTTATTATTCATTATATTTTTTTCTATTTCTGTCTTTGCCTGGAGCAAAATAATTGCTTCTTGGTCTACTCATTCTAAGATCCTTCCATCATGCACACTAGCAGGTGGGCGCAGTCTCCATGTTGCCATTAAGTAATTTTTTTTTTATATATATATTTCAGAGTAACTCTCTCAGTTAATATATATGAATCACAAGTTCTTGCATTGGATCTCAGCGCTAAAAACAGTATTCAGTTCATTAAATACTAGATTTTGTGACTTATGTAAATCAATATTTTTGGACTTAATAGGAGTTTTGGCCGTATGGGTAACAGTAGAACCCATGCAGTCCAGGGAACGAAGATTTATAGAGGGAAATGCTTGGAAAACAATTTTTGACTTCGTACTGAGTTAGGACAAGTTAGGAGATCAACATATCAAAAGTCCCTACCCGTAGCCTTTGAGACATTCAAGAAGGGATACCTCGAAAACTAAAGATATCTCGGGAAACCTGATTGAATAGAACTTGTAGCAAATTTAATCAGCTTTCATTTGTTATAGAGTTGTCATGTCACTAGGACGCATGGTTTTCGAGATATAAGCGAATAATGGGATCTTCTAACCCCCCTCCCCCCCCCCGCTCAAAGGCTAAGGGTGGGGACTTTTAATATGTTGACCTCTTAACTTGTCCTCTTAACTTGTCATATTTATGAGGTAAAAAATGGTATTTAAAGCATTTCCCTCCTAATATGTTTTTGAGCGGGACTAGGAGAGGGAGGAGTGGCAACCCAGCAAGGTCTTCATTCACTAGAGGCGCCCCCAGCTTCCTCTACCCGCCCACAGCCAAGTGACTAGTTATATCTCTCCCGCAATAGTGCCGCGTTAAGGTATTGCAGCCAGGAATAGCCGAGGTTAGTTAGGGCCAAGTTGAAGTATTACATCGAGGTAAGGCCGAGCCGAGGCAGTGCAGACATGAGGATGTACACCGGGGTAGCTGACGTCTGACATCAAGGCGAGGTATTAACCCTTAAAATGCTGCGAGTTGATCAGGCCGACAGATCCTCGGTCGCAACCTTTTTTTTCTCATTGATGGGGCTTTGGACCGGGTCTAGCAGAATTAAAAATTAACAGTATTCACATATATAATTATTTAAAAATGAATATAGTATATAGTTCCCCCATGATGTCGATCTATGCACATTTTATACAGTTTTCTTTTTTAATTTACAAGAAATGACTACAATGTTACGTTGCATTCCTAAACTTCTTTCCACGAGTCATCCGCATTCAGCTTTATAAGTCGAAACTGCTGCACAAGTCAACAGTACCAATGGCACGGCTTTCTCCGACTTGAGAAGTTATCCGCATCCAAGGCACGGCCTCTCTCGATCGAGCATAGCAGTCAAGCGCACTGTAGGGCTAAAAGGTCATTAAAAGATGAGGGAGATAATAAATCGACGTAGTACCGAAATGAGGCCAAATAGTGCCAGGGCGAGAAAGTACACCGAGGTACAGTATTAACTTAAGGTAGAACCAAAGCTCCGTAGTGCTGGGTAGGGGTGAGGCGAGGTTGTGCCAAGATGAGGAAGTACACCGAGGTAGTGGCGAAGCTGGGCAGGGCTGGGAAGAGATCGTGGTGGGGCGAGATATTAAAAGGTAGGGCCGTGTTGGGCTGAGGCGAAGTAGTGCCAAAATGAGGAATTACACCGAGGTAGTGGCGAAGCTTGGAAGTTCTAAAGAGAGATAGTGCTAAGATGAGGAAGTACAAAGAGGTAGTGGCGAAGCTGGGCAGGGCTGAGGAGAGATCATGGTGGGGTGAGATATTAAGCCGAGGTAGGACCGCGTTGGGCTGAGGCGAAGTAGTGCTAAAATGAGGAATTACACCGAGGTAGTGGCGAAGCTGGGTAGAGCTGAGGCAAGATTGTGGTGGGATGAGATATTAAACCAAGGTTGGACCGCGTGAGGTTATAAACCGCGTTAGGGCTGAATGAGGTAGACCCAAAACGAGGAAGTACACCGAGGTGCAGTATTAACTAAAGGAAGGGTGGAGGTGAGGAGGTAAACCAAGGTAGTTCCTCGGTGAGGAGTTAGTACTCCGTGATAGGTAGTACAATAAAGTACGGTGATTCCTCCCAATGAAGGACTAAGCAGCACTACACTCAAGAGAAGATTGACTTGGCCATTTTATGTTAGCTGAAGGAGGTAACAGATGTATGTAGCAGGATGGCCCGCGACCACACCAATGGCGACGTTCGTTATACCAAGAATCCTTAACCAGCCTCCCTGTATCGGGCATTAGGTATTCCGATTGGAGTCCTTATTCCGCCTGCAATCACTACCAGCCGACACGTAGGAATCCAAACAAAATAATGCTTTCCGACACCTGTTCGCTCCTTTGTTCGTTAGTATGTAAGTACCCTATTTGCTGTTCATCGCCGATAGGCAAGTCTCTTGGGGATTTACAACCAATTGCCCCTTCAAATCCATTAAAATTTCTTCATTCCGGAGGTTGAGGTTTTAGTGAAATTTAAATTCTTGCGAGTTGAGAGCTGTACAGAGAGGTTGTCCCTGATGCATTATGTAGAGGGAGGGGACACAGAGAGCGCTAGAGTCGCGACAAAAAAGCCCCCTTCCTCCGAGGTCGGCGATTGTATTTAAATGGAGGCCCGTGTCCACGTAATGGCGCCTTATTAGCAGTCCTACCACCGCGCACACATCATTTTGGCGAGACCACGTCTAATTAGCCGGCCGGTTCCAGTGTTGCCAACATTTTATTTTAAATTAACTCTTATTGACCTAATCTTTTAATGGCTTTATCTTTGCTTCTAGGAATCTGAACCTTTGCTAGACCCAAGCAGACCGATTTTTCTTGCAGATCAATCTCGGTGGAACGTGGCGGATTTCAGCACAGCGTTTGAGGTTGTTACACTAGGAGAGTCGCATGACGTTCCCAAACTGTTTATTCTCCTAGCATCAGAATTACTCTATGTTTACAAGGAAAATTTAATGCTTTTCCGGTTTCTCGTAGAATGGAATTTTTCCTAGATCAGTAGTATATTCGATGTGTCCAAGGTACAGATACAAAGTTTTAACGTTGGTCATTTTCTGTACCTGATATGTAGGATCGATTGAGATTTGACGTATTATTTATTGGGTGCGACCTCAATAGCCTACTGACTGTGCTAAGATATAAATAGATTTTTATTTTCTACAAAGCCTGTTGCATCTTGACATTCCTACCATAGTCGGGTCTCCTCGTGGTCTAGTGACTAACGTCTTGGATCCTCATGCGGGAGATGGGGGTTCGAGTCCCACCGACGGCAGGGATTTTTTTCATTTCAGGGCCCGTTGAGAAAATTCCCGGCTGCACCATAGATGTCGGCGCTAAAAGCGCAGTTTCCGATTTGTATTTCAACCCCTTGCACACAAAATTGGAACGAGACTTTGCACCACGTGAACACGGTTTAAGTTGCATATGTTTGTCATGCTGAAAACATTTTAGTTTCATCGTACTCACCTTGCACAATGATTTTAATTCAGCCCAAGGAATCAGTACAATATAACATTTTCAATCGAGTTAATTTCTAATTATTTCTTCCCAGACAGCTAATGGCCGTTTCGGAAGACATTTAAAGATACTGGAAGCAGTTATAAAACCATTAAAGGAAATAAAGATCCATATTCATGGACTATTATGGTAAGGAAGCCATTATTCGTGGGCCTTCGATACACGCCCAGTACCAATAGATATATTGATTTATAATTTAATTTAAAACTAATTAACAAACGACCAAACTAATGATAGGTCCTAAGATGGAAAGGTATGATTTATAGCAAAGGAGAACGCGGTATTCAAAGCCGACTTCTGATCCGCGTTTTGATAAATCGTCTTCCTAGCAAGTTGTTCAAATACTTTTCCATCTATTGCTTCTCTGCTTTAATATCTTCTGCTCAGCTCGTTAAAACATACTTTTTTCACGTCCGACTTTTTTTCTTTTAGCTCTATCGATTTCTTTCGGCCCATTTACACACTCGACGAACAGGTATGATCTCCAGATTTTTTTTTTTTTTTTGGTATGAATATTATTGTGATTGTTTGATTCATAGCTTAATTAATTATTCTTTTTTGTTACGATTTCTCAAGCAGAATGGATTTTCCCCATCTTTCATGTGGAGGTGTAGAGGCCAATTTGTTGAAGGTAGCAAAAACAAAATGGAAGTCTGTTCGATTAATGAACATCGTTACCTCTCCAGCGTGAACAGCCTTTTCAATCACGAGGCAAAAATAATATTATTGCTTTTCAGTATGTATTGGATGAACGAATGCAAGGCTAAACTGAGGGAAAATTCTCCTAAATACAAAAACTCAGAACCCCTAAGAAACAGATTGTCTACCCAGGACCTAGGACATTCCGCACTGCAGTATCACCTACGTTGGAAATTGTTTACGTCGAAGGAGGTAAAAAACTATGCGCAGCTACATTGGTCCTGATCCGATCCGATCCAATAGCCACCGACTGACGGAAGAAAAAAAAAACACATACATCTGAATGAAGGTGCCTACATTGGTCCCGACCCGAACCGATCCGATGGCCACCGATTCTCGGTCGTTCAAACTTATTCGTTTCTAACCGATTTCGGACCGAAGACACAAAATGGCTGCAAACGGCGTATTGTGTTTCAAAAAGGGCTACAGCCTCAACATCTTAACTTATTTCAACGCATTTTTTTTTTTTTTTTTTTATTGTGGAAGATAATAAAATTAAGAACAACTTTGTCAGTGCAAATTTTTGTTTTTTGGTTCGCCTGTTTATTAAATTACGTGGAAAGATGTTTATAACCTTCCAATGTTTATAACTTTCCAATGCTTATAACCTCCTAGCTACCTTTCTAATAAATAATTTTAAAATATGAATAGGTACTAAAGGTTTTCTTATCGTAGTGTAACAGTTAAAAATTAATTGTTACACTAAGATTAATTTTTTCGGGACTTTCATACTCCCAGAAGACTAATTGGCCTCTCAACTCCTCCTTCATACCTCCAACATTCAATCTAATCGAAGGTTTCTATGCTTATTTGGTGGTATTTATCATATTAATTACCGTCAACCGAGATGACTATTGCCAAAATTTTCGTTTTAGCGCGGTTCCTCCCTCCCCCATAGGGAGGAACCCCGCTTATAAGGTTGATACAATGAAACAATCCGGAAGTTCCGACAAAAAAATTTTGCGTTTCAGAACCCCTAGAGACCGAAAATAACGGTGGTTCAAATTTGTATTTATATATATATATATATATATATATATATATATATATATATATATATATATATGTATATATGTATATATATATATATATATATATATATATATATATGTATATATATATATATATATATATATATATATATATATATATATATTTGTCTGTTCGCTCATTTCTGGCTTCCCTAATGGTCCGATTGTGATGAAAATTGGTACAAAAATCCGTCGTCCAATTTAAAAGGTCAAGTTCGTTAACCAGCAGAATCCGCCCACTGGAAGATGGCGTTTGGGGCGAAATTCGCGCAAAAAAAATCGTAACGCTTACGTTTTTTAGTTCATAAGCTTGTAAGTACTCGTTTTATAGGCTTCTTGGGCTAGGAAAACGAATGGATCCATTTTCAAGGCGATAGCTGTAACCGTTTTCGAGAAAATTGGAAAAATAGTTTTTGAATACTGTTTTTGGCTTGGGTACTTAGAATCATGCGATTCAGTTGAAACATTTCTGCATGTTTAAAATTCATACATACAAAGATGTGTAAATTTTGGTTACGTTTGGAGTTTAGGAAGGATTAAAATAAAATATTTTATCAACAGACATGAAATGTTTTGGGAACTTCGTATACTTTCCCTAATATCTCGAAAACGGCTTGAAATATTGGTATACGGAGGGTTACCATGCGAAAGCTTACTAAATGGTCTACAAAAAAGATTCTGAAACAATTTTTGACTAGGCGATGTCAATCGGAGAAATACGTGCTTAAACTTTGAAGTAATTGATTTCGTTTATTTGAACGGTTCTTTTTGTTTGTTTTTATTCCTTGTTATTTTTTCATTGCTTATAGTTGGATAATGTATTTGACAATAAAACAGATTAATTAAAATAAGAAAAACAATTCATTGCTAGAAATATATCAGGCTGTACCGTATGAAATGTCCGTTTTGGATGCCGATTTCCATCAAATGACTTGAAACTGTCGAGGTTCCTACTCCGAGTTCTTTGGCATGTTCCCTAGTGTTTGTAATTGCTTATAGTAGACAAATGTATTTGTCAATAAAACAGGATACGTATAATTAGAAACAATATTCAACTTCACACAGGTTAGATACTATGAGGGAATAGAGAGTCCGTTCACTGCCTGTAGGTCCACAAAAAATGTACCTGCTAGGCGTTAATCCTCAAGAGTTGTAAATATACCCCAGGTATCTGCCGACACAAATACAAAGCCTAGTTTGGTTTGGTTACTTAGAATCATGGGATTCAGTTGAGACATTTTTTGCATGTTTGAATTTCATCAAAACTAACACGTTAAACTTTTGGTTACGTTTGGCGTTAACGAAGGGTTGGAATAATATATTTTATGAACAGACAGGAAAAGTTTTGGGAACTTCGTATACTTTCATTAATATCTCGAACACGGTTGGGAAATTTTGATAAGTGTATAGAAACTATTTGAAAGCTTTCTAAATTCTCTACAAAAAAGATTCTGAAACAATTTTTGATTAGGTGATGTCGATCGAAGAAATAAGTGCTTAAAACTTCAAATATGTCTGTTTAGCTCTTATGAACGGTTTTTTGTCGTTCTTTTTGTAATTATTGTCTCTTTCCCTTAGTTTTTTATTGCTATTTATTTTTGTAATTTTTTATGTTACGAAAATGTATTTGTGTGTAAAACAGGATAGGTAAAATGAGACCAATTTTCTGTTGCTAGAAATATGTTGGCCAGACAATATATATGTAGATACATGTTCGTGACAATAGTCACCCCGCGAATGGGGGTGTCACAGGTATTTCTAATGGAAGAAAATGTTTCAGAGAAATGGGATGAGTATGGACAAAAAGGGAAAGTCTCTAAATTTAGAAAATGTTTAGTAAAAATGCATGCGGTCAAATCACCGGAAAATGAATACCATCGTCTGCAGCTTCCACCCCACGTCAGTCAGTCACAAGAGAACTGGGCAAACTGACCCGAAACATCCAACACACGCCACTACATCTGTACCGACCACCAACCCATCCATTTTTGGGCCGTAAAGTCCACCAAGGTCTTGAATGGTCGCAGACCCGGAGAACGGTCTCCGAGGTGCCTGGGGGGACTCCGAGCACCTCGGAGAGATCCGGGGATCCGTACCCGCCCCCTACTACTCTGGGCACAAAAAAAAAACAGAATCAGTAAATTTTTCATTAATACGGTACAGTTAACCCTATTTTGTTTTCTTTCGCGCATGCGCGGTAGCCATGTCCGAATAAGAAGACTGTATATTATACGGTACATTACTTACGTTTGTCGGGAGGACCTAAAGCATATTTATGTTCCTGAATATGAGCAGAAGGCTCTAAACGATTTTTTTTTTTTTTTTTTTTTTTTTTGTCGCCTATGTTTGTTGTATGAACGTTTTTCTCTGTCTCATGTTTTTTTTTTCTAATGCACTATTTATATTATAATTTTTATTCATATTTTATTTTATTTTTTAATTATTTTCCTCCAAATTTTACTTTTTTTTGTACGTTTATTTATCTTTCACTTATTTTTATATAAATAGACCTTTTTAGGAGAAGCTATTATTTTACTGACGTTCCCAATGGAATGCTCTTATAAGCGGGGATTTTCAAATTGTCCAATTCCTTCCTGTAGTGGTGGCAGTGGAGTAAGATGTGTTTTTTAGACAGAGTCCAATAGATGAAATATAACCTTCAGTAGGTGGAACAAACACCAATAATAAAAATACTCACCAATCAAGAAACAAAAACTTTGACAATCACATAAAAAGTAATCAGTTCAATAATCCCAGTTGAGATACTAATTATAAAAAATAAACTCCTAAATACTGGTAGTATTTGTTAGATTGTGAATAGGCCAAGGTACAAATAGAGAGAATGTCCTACATATCGAGCCCGGAGCGGATGAACGCCCGATGGGATCCAGAGCTGTCGAATAAATCATTTATACCTTTTCAAGACCAGTTATTACTCCGACGAGCGCCGCTCTCGGTTTTATCGCTTTAATTAGTTTAAAATTAAATTATAAATCAATGGTCTCCGTATCCATTAGCAACCAGACAGCCGTATTTCACCCCTCCCCCCCTCTAATTCGGCCGAAAATCGCCCCCCGGTTCTCCGTCAATTGTCCTATAATAACCATTATTAGAGTTAATTATCTGGATGTTTACCGCTACCAGTGTTTGACTTATCGATATTGGATTCCCACTTGGGCTCCAGGAATCCGTTTATATATATATATATATATATATATATATATATATATATATATATATATATATACAGGAGACGCTACCTAATCCTGCGTCGCCGGGACTAGGGTCGAGTCGGATTAGAGAAAATGCAGGATTACAGAATTCAGTTTGTAGCGGTCGCTTATGAATTTGAAGAACGTTATTATAATATATATATATATATATATATATATATATATATATATGTATATATATATAATAATATATATCATAGCTCCTGCCTACGTCAAGAAAGTGTGACCAACGTCAGATGAAGCCCGTGCGTGGATGTGGGTGACATATAACAGCCAAGAACCTGACACCACTAGAGAAAGAAGCCGAGAGACTAGAAGAATATATACTATTTTTAATATTGCATATTTACAATGGTATATATTATTAAAATTACTTTTAAATCTTGCACTCCACTCGGGATGTATGTTCGAACTGGACTGGCTAAAATCAGGCGTTCCAGCCGCAAGTGTCTTAGTAGAAACACAAGTTCCTGTCTCTAAAAGGAGTGTGTTTCATTGAATGGAAATCAAAGAATATGTTCTTTGATTTCCATTCAATGAAACGCAACGAAACAAATGTTTGGCTAGCTAGGAAGGGAAGGTTTTCTAGGAGCCCTCGTGCCGTTCTAGCTCTGGCGAGTTCCGAGATCCGTCACTTATTCCTGTCGGAGACCGCCGGATTAGAAAGAGCGGAGGATAACAGAGAGTGTACTGTATGTGTATATATATATATATATATATATATATATACACATCATTTGTTTCTTTCCTGTTGCCCCTGTGTAATATCTTCGGGATGAGGATTTTCAAAGGAAGTGGCCAATATAGACGAACTCCTGAATCTTGGAATTATTCCTCTATTTGGGACCCTCCAGAAATGTAGGCAAGACTGTTGTCTGGTTACCATAAGTTTGGTTTAGTTCTGAGGAATTTATTTATTTTATTTTAAGGGCTTCGCATCTAATGCTATGAGCCCTAATTCACAAATTCTGAGGAATATATTTTTGCATTTTTACCCATTTTTTTTCTCCCGGTGCATCTACTGCTACGGTCATTAGCACCGGTTTTTTATTATTATTTCTTTATTGGTTATTACATCCTGTATATAAATAAATCTGGTAATAAGACGTATGATACAACTAGCTGTTACCCGGAGTGCCATGCTATACCTACTTTCTGCATCCAGGAAATCAAAAAAATATACCTAAATTAGAAACCAAATAAGTAATATTAAAATATAATAACGCGAATCTGTAACTTTTCAGATTCATAGTTTCGAACCCGTGACCTCTGAACTATAAGTCCTAAACGTTTTTATACGCTAGGTCAAAAACACTCCCCGCATGAAGACCAAGCTGTACGCCTAGTTTGGTCATAGTCAGTCAAACGGTTTGGATTTGTATAAGGAACAAACATACAGAGAGATATTTGGTAGACGTTTTTGACTTAGCCTATGACACTTCCCGTAACAAGACCAACCTGTGAGCCAAGTTTGGTCAAAATCGATCGAACGGTGTGGATTTGTATAACGAACAAACATACAGTCAGACAGCTGTTGCACCTGCTTGACCTAGCCTAGGAGATTTCCCGGATCAAGACCTACCTGTGTGCCAAGTTTGGTCAAAATCAGTCAAACGGTGTGGCTTTGTATGCACAAACAGACAAACAGATGGACAAACAATATGAGGGTTCTTTTCTCAAGGCCTCCCAACTTCATCCTCGATTAACGCCAGAAAGACGCTCAGATGACGTTAAAAAGGCCCTACTCAAGCTCCCTTCTGCTCTGACCCATGGCTGGAGACGAAGAGAGATCGGTGAGCCACAGACATTGATTTGAAGGAACAGAAAGCCATTGCTAATATTACTTCATTTGGTCATTGCAGCAAACCCCAAAACCCAGTTAGTACAAATATTTACTAACTTTTTTCTTTCACTCGCAATTGACTGTGCTTAGCCCATTTTTGTTGGTTATTTATTTGTAGGGTGCACTGCTTTATTGGCGAATCTACAAATAACACAATCCATTGAACCTCAACAATCTAGGAAGTCAGAATGTTTAATCTTCTTTTTTTTTTATTCATAATTCCAACTTAACACATTCGGGCTCAGCTTCGTGGCATATGGGACGAGAGATAGCTTGGCTCTCTTTTTATCCCCGCTTCTCCTTGTCCTTGCCTTGAATTTGGTTTGGAACCTCATTACGTTATTCCCGGTTAGGTTTGCGAGTCTGCTGAATCTGCCAGATCAATCCAAGGTCTAGCGACGATTTAGAACCCACGAAGCCAACCTACGAACGAAGACACTATACGATAAAATCTTTAGTGCTCGTACGAGTTTGTATAATACTCTACGAGTACTGTAGAATTTATGGATGTTTGCCAAAGCCAAGAGCAGATAAAGTGTTTTATTTCTGTTTTTATTTAAGTAAAATGGCCAGAATGGAAAACCTTTAAGTAGTACTCCTTGACCGTTGCGTAAAGGAATAATTTTTTAACCAATAAGTCGGTTAGAGTGTGCAAATGTTCTATATACACAGATTAATGAGGTGTACATCATCAAGTCTTTAATAAAATATCTCTCAACCTGTGATTCCTCTTCTTTATTCTAATCCCACTTTTTCTCTGTAGCATTATAAAAAAAAAACATTAACACCAACCCTCGGCACAAAAGCCCCTTTTGAGGACCGTCGACGCCCCTCTACTTGACTCAATCTCAATTCTTTCTCCCGGAATTGCCAATTACCCACTCTGCGCAACGGGTTCTGGTAAAATCCCATGGAATCCTGGAATCGAGAGTCTTCCAGCAAACATACAATCCTGCACAACATATTGTACAATTCGCCCCTTCTTTTCCTCAAACAGTAGAAGCCTCGAGTCTCTTAGCCACACAGAAGCCTCGAACACACCTAGCGTCCGCCCTTCGCTTATGAGTGGCTTGGTAACACATGCATATCCTGGAGCATGACATGAGACCAATACCAGGCAACGATATGCAGTATATTTCTCTGACTAGTTTATTACCTAATGACTGGGCGAGGCCCGCACATTCAATTACCCGACGGTATGAAGAAGTCGTACAGAAGTCGGACGGTAGATAGAGCCATATATCTAATAAAATAAGCAGCATATGATTAGGCCTAACCATAAAGCTAGCCGGCACATCCATTTATGGAGTCACAAATCTTTGCTGGCCCTCCCTCCTTTATACCTAGCGCTTCGGGCTAACGATAAAAACTAATCGATTTTATATTTATTTACAACAGAACACCTTCCCTCTACAAATTGCTCCTCCTCCGCAAGTAACTAGCCTTTTACAAATTAGAAACACTTTATCTAATTCTTATTAAATGTTGTAGCTTTATTTGTCTTTTGTGATACTGCAAGTAGTGTTTCAATTTCAAAGCATTACTGTTTTAAGGGGACATTTTTTTTTTTCAGGCAGAAGAATTTTCTAGTAACATTAGAGTTAGATCACGGGTGCCTAGTGATGCAAAAAAGAATAAGCCATACCGGCGCACGGTGGTCAATAATAGTCAAAAAGCGCTCAAAACATGATTTTTTGAAGTATTTTCTCCGAACCCATTTGCCTTAAATATATGTTATATACCTCGTGAGAGTGTCATTTCTTGAGTTTTAGGCCCCCACCGTTGATTGCAGGACGGTGGTTAATCATTGAAGTACTAGAAACGAAGAAAATTTCCCAAATCCTCATGTACCAAAATTGTTCCTTCAAGTTTACTTTTTCAGACCGATAAGGTTAACGCATGTTTTTCTTGTATTAATGGGATGTTCGAAGGGCAAAAAAAATATTTCTGTATTTTTCGAATAGCCTTTTTGGACGGGGATACTGAAAAAGTAAAAAAAATACACGTATCAAATTTCGTTTTGTCATATAGCTTTTGCGTCTCTCTAATTTCGGGCTTAAATATTCCGTGGGCATGTATAGAATGACCCCAGACTGAAATTAGCTGCATAAACCTGCCTATTTCCGTGCTAGAGGCGAACGAACTCGGTAAGACAGGCGCGCGTTATCTCGATGTAAACATTAGAACAAAATCGAAGATGGATTTCTCTTGCAGTGCCGAAGTCGGTGTTGACTGCAAAAAATGTCCGAGTGAGAAATCGTGTCCTAGTTGAAATATTGTAATTTCAGGTTTCTAAATCAACAATATCAAATGTTATTGTGTTTTGAGCGCTTTTGGGCGGTTTTTTGACCACTGTGCGCCGCCTAACAAGACCGACTTTGCACAGTTATGCAAAAATGAAGTATTATATATCTGGCTGTAAATAGCTTTACAAACTTGAAAACAAGTCACCTATTCACGAGTGATTAGGTATATCGGCAAAAACATCTTACAGGTTGTCACTCAGTCAAAATGTAGAACGGAATTTGGTACTTACGTATTAGCTACACCAGGCTAGAAAAGTGGTTATCGTTAAGTAATCTGGATCATCATATGGCGACGGAGAGACCATTTTACTAATATTATCAACGGCCATCAACTTATGTTAATGGCATAATTGCTATGCGTTTCCGCTCGCTCAAGTTTATATCAAAACTCTAGTCAATTCAACTCGTTGATAATATAGATCACTGGTTTTTCGGTGGAATTCAGGGCTTTGTTACAAATGTACAAATATTTCATATTTAAGTTAAAATGTATCTTACAGTTATGTATCAAATGCTTAAGTTACAACTAACAGATGTTAACTCCCTGTGTGTTGTTATGCTTAACTAATGCCTAACAGATGTTAACTCCCTGGTGCTTTGTCCTAATTTCATGACAGTTGAACCCCATTGATCTATATTACCCAGTGATCTATATTATCAATGAGTTGGATTGACTAGAGTTTCGTTATAACCTCCATGCATGGAGACACGATAGACTCTTCTACACTCCTATTTATTCTCTGATCTCTTGTTACTACACTAGAGCGTTGTCAGATTCGCCCATTGCTTATAACCTTAACGGAGCGACCCCCGACTCTTTCGATCGAACTGCTTCGATATAAGAAATAGAGAATATGCCTAAAGAAAGATCCCGCCTTTGGTATTGGCAATCCATTGTGATTTGTTGAATGAAAGAAAGGGCTGGAGACTACCGACGGACTAACGGCTTAGCAAAGAAGGTAATTCCTTCCACCAGGAAGGAGAAGAGGTAAACAAACCAATAAAGCTAGATCAAGAAGGCATTGCAAAGGTAGGAAGGGGGGAGGGAGGACAAAGATGGCGTTCCTCTCTCTAATTGTCTACACTTTCTTTATACTCCTAACAGTAACTACATCACCTTGCCTTATACTGCACTCTCAGTTCCTCCGCCGGCATCCATTACGCTACTGTCGTTTCTATGCTCTAGAATTGTATCCTTTGACTGTTTTCTTTGGACGTTTCATATTTACTAAGCACCAGTACATCGACTAATTGCGTCAAAAAATCCTGTTTCTTCTGCCAACGTCTTATGCTTAGCCATTCATCTGCCTTTACAAGGTGTCCCAAAATACACGGCAAAACGTCGGGGGTCGATGCAGAAAGAAAAAAGTCCTTTGGCATAAACCTCGTTTTTGTATAACGCCTATGTAAAAATCATTAAAAGAATAATTTCGTCGCATCGACTCCCGTAGTTTTCCCGTTTATTTTGGGGACACCCTGCATTCTTCTGCCTGTGTATGTATCATGAACACCCATTCTTATACCTATATATCACGAGTACCCATTCTTCTGCCTATGTATGTAACACGAGTACCCATTCGTCTGTTTATATATCATGAGTACCCATTGTTCTGTCTGTATATCATGAGTACCCATTCTTCAGCCTATATATCATAAGTACCTATCCTTCTGTCTATATGTGTATCATGAGTACCCATTCTTCTGTCTATATATCATAAGTACCTATCCTTCTGTCTATATGTGGATCATGAGTACCCATTCTTCTGCCTATATATTATAAGTACCTATCCTTTTGTCTATATGTGTATCATGAGTACCCATTCTTCTGTCTATATGTGTATCATGAGTACCTATTCTTCTGTCTATATGTGTATCATGAGTACCCATTCTTCTGTCTATATGTGTATCATGAGTACCTATTCTTCTGTCTATATGTGTATCATGAGTACCCATTCTTCTGTCTATATGTGTATCATGAGTACCTATTCTTCTGTCTATATGTGTATCATGAGTACCTATTCTTCTGTCTATATGTGTATCATGAGTACCTATTCTTCTGTCTATATGTGTTTCGTGAGTACCTATTCTTCTGTCTATATGTGTATTATGAGTACCTATTCTTCTGTCTATATGTGTATCATGAGTTCCTATTCTTCTGTCTTTATATCTACCACAAGTATCCATTCTTATTATCAAATATTGTTTATGTAGGTTTTGTCGTTTTCCTGTCAGTTGGCAATACTGTTTTTAATTAGATTAACGTCCAAGTACACAGTTTGTATGAGAAAATAACTTCTTTTCCAATGAACATTCTTTTCTATACCAAAATGCTAATGTAGAACCAAAACAATTTACAAAAAAAAACACACAATTAATTAGCGACACAAAAGCGGGCGTCCTCGTGGTCTCCTGGTCGTTTGTCTAAACCAGAACCGAAGACTTATAAAGAAAGAAATCGGCTAATTGGACGATCGAATTGCTTTCGAGTATAGACAAAAAAAAAATCGAACGAACAAAATCCCTGTTTCCTTTTTAAGGAAGCCTGCTTATTCAATGTTTCGGCTGAAGATAAATTTGAAACAGTAACCTTCCTATGCTGCAGACTTATCCCTAATGGGTCAAGGATTGGCCAACATTTTCAGATGGCTGGCTATAAATCATTATTGAGGTATTTGTAAGATTTTAACTTATAATTAATCTTTGCGTAGTATAGCTTTATTTTTTGTAGTATTAACAGCCAATTCTTTTAGGATGTGGTCAAACTTTCTAAACGTTTGATAAAACATTGATGGCCTATTTCAAATGTAGGACTAGCAATGCAAGAACTAATACCACTCACTAACTGCTGAACCACAACGAAGAATTATATATCATCTTCATTTTCTGATCCAGTGCATTTACCTGATCTGAACGATCAATAATTTTTATCATATTTATAGGACACCAAATCACAAAAAATAATTTCCATGTTCATTGATCAGGAAAACAGGCCTTTCTCCAAAATTCACAACAAATGTAAAAGATGAAACCTGTGATGAAGTAAAACATTGGAGTAATCATAAAATAATGATATCTTCATTAATTGTCTATTTAATGGATCTAATTGAAATTGTTTTTGTTGTTCTGTTAACATAAGTCTACATAACGTTACATTGATTGTTAGGTGAGGACATAAGTCTACATAACGTTACATTGATTGTTAGGTGAGGACATAAGTCTACATAACGTTACATTGATTGTTAGGTGAGGACATAAGTCTACATAACGTTACATTGATTGTTAGGTGAGGACATAAGTCTACATAACGTTACATTGATTGTTAGGTGAGGACGTAAGTCTATGTCATTCAAACGGGATGTGTTGGGAGTTTAAGGGAAGAAAACTGCTTGCTCAGCACAGCTCTGTGCGTTTACATCTGATAGTTATTGCAGGATATTTATGTCAGACAGAAATTGTAACTAATGTAAACTGCAAACAACTTATGTCTGAGATAGATATTTCTATTACGAGCAATAAGGGTGCGTTTACATCTGACACTTCTCGTAGGAAATATATCTCAGATGTCGGATAGACATTCTCTTGAATGTTTACATACTGACAGAAATAGCTAGACATGGATATGTATACGATAGTTCTAGATTTGGTATAATTTGCGATAAATGTACGGCCCGTTTACACACATGCATTTGTGTCCTGTACTACCAAAAAATCAGTGTTTACTTCTGACGGTATAGAAGTGTTGACAATAAAGCTAGTAGCCAAGACATTTATCTCTGACATTGAATTCTTTTTTTTTTTTATTATCAGTGTTTACACCTGATGGTAAAGAAGTGTCGACACTTATAGGTCGCGATAGAAATATTTATGTCAGGCATAAATCGTTCGCAGTTTACATTAGTCACAATTTCTGTCTGATATAAATGTCATGCAATAACTATCAGGTGTAAACGCACCCTAAGACTATAGTTAATCAAGTATAGCGAAATGTTAGGATGAACAGTGTTTACAGTATTGTGTGTTTAGGAAAGTGTTTCTAATATTGCATTTGAGACAATCTTGCTTTGGGAAAAATTGTGATTGTATAGATATAAGAAGAAGGTAATAAACAGACATAAAAATGCATTTATTTAGTTTATTTTTTTGTTTTCATTATTTGTAACATGTTATGTATATATATATATTCGAATGGTGGGAGTAAAATTTATTCTTAGGTTATAGGTTTGTTCCTCCCTTTCTAACTAGGATTAGGAGCTTTTTTAGCTTATTATTATATTTTTTCGAATAAATGTCTAAGGCTGTCTCATACACTGTGATGAATATCCTCACGGTGTATATCCTTTGAGGCCTGAGTTGAACTGTACAGTCCGTCTAAGTAGAATACAAAAAATAAATAGATTAACTGTATGGTCTGTGGACAAGAGGATATTCGCTTAACATTCGTGAGTCTACTAAACATGGACTGTACAGTCCCGGCCTTGAGGTTTATTAAATTATCGTGTGTATGCTAGATCCGTACAAGCCAAACCGTGAGGCCAAACTGTCCAGTCCCGGTCTTGAGAATTGAACTGAACGTGTAAGGCCACCTTAAGACAAACAAATATTTACACAGACACACAAATAATAAAATGTGTATGATCTACCGGGAAGTGAAATAATGCATAAACCTGGCAAAGTAAATAACTTATTGTCAACTCCAGGTCTTAACTGCTTAACATTTTAATTCTCGTGTCTTTACTTACTTTAGAGATATGCAGGGCCACCACATGGGGGGGGGGGAATGCCGGGTGCAGTTGTCCCGGGCCCGGGTGCCGTGGTGGCCCTAATTGGAAAAAAAATGTACAGGTTATGAGCTTGTAAAAAGAATGGGGTTTAGAAATATAGGGCGTAGCCTATATTTATTGCAATGGGATCTTAATTTTTTTAATGTGCATAAATGACAAAACAAGTGCAGTCCCAGAATAGTATATTTCATTAGGAGTCGTAATAAAACTACAAGTACCGAAAGTGACCTTTGCTGCACCGATTCTCGGCTTTTATTCTCATTTTGCCAAAGTCCTATAGCAAAGTAGTAGAATTTTCAGTCTGGCTCTGAAAAATGGGGCCCCTGATCTGGTCCTGGGCCCGGCTCTGAGATGTGGTGGCCCAGGAGATATGTAAATATTAATTATTATAAATTGAGAGACCTGTTGATGTTTTCTCCCAATTAAACAACGTTAAAAAGAGGAATCGCACTAAAACACAAATAAATATATTAATAAGGGCCAGTAGCTTTCGTTTATTTTAAAAATTACGTTTGGACAATTGAGGAAAGCCTAAGTCGACCATTCGAATGCTCATTAAAATTCCTTAAAATAAGAAAAGTTCCGACATAAATTTCTATTGGAGCATACCAGTCAGCGATGACGGTGCTTTGAATTTTTAGAGATTTTTGTTTGATTCTGTTTAAGGCATTGTGGCCTATAAAGGGTTACAATGGTAGAGTTGTAAGAATTTGGCCTATGTTTGTTTGTATTTGAAGAATAGTAAGAAGATGGCCTATAAACGTCTACATATGAAAATTTGGCCTATAGAAAGTCATAGATGGACGCCAATAGCACCAATGAGAATATTCGACCAAGAATGCATTGCAAGAGCCAACCGTATACAGGAAAACTGGTTCAATAAAAATGAGCTGTAAACACATGGTCCAAACACTTCACCATGCGGAATTCCCTAAAAGAGCAAATTGAGACATCTACCTCCAACGACGTAGTGAATATGTTAATATTACGGAAGCGTAATAGACTCACGGCTGAACACTGTGTTTATCCTGATTGCACACCTAACCTAACTCATTATCATATCATTGATTTATCGACTCATTATTCATTCAATACAACAGCTAACCTGTCATTTTTTAGACAAATTTCACGGCGCCGCTATCATTTTTCAAGACATTTTCAGAACATTAAAACTCCAGGAAAACAAACTTGGCAGGTTCTATGTAATTATTTTGTTCAACACTTATTTTTTATTTTATTTTTCTAATCGTGTCCAGTTCATCAAGAAAAACCCGTTATGAACTTTAATAGGAGCATTAAGGAATTAACGATGATGGTTAGACCAACATAGAAAATAGTCCCATCTATGATATCAAGCAATAACTTCTTGGTCAATCCATATCCTGATTGTTTTTGTAAAATAGACATACTATTTAATAAACGTTATGAATATGGAGGAAGGAAATAATTAGATCTGAGTAGAATCCATCTTCAGATTTATATTCTGTAATTGCATGTAAACCCCTGACAAATTAATGTGGACCACTCAAGGATATTCAGATATTTTATCATTTTATTTACGTCATTAATATTGGTGGGTCAAAATTTGTTCACGATCATCAAGATCGACTTGTTAGTGAGTAGTGAGAGCAAAACCCCCGATTTGCTCGGGTATGGCTGAACCAGTAAGCTATTTATGGATAAGGCTCAATATTGGTGTCAGTAGGGATATTGAGAAAAGCAGGCTACACACGGTCAGACAGGCCTGTCAGTTAGACCTGAACAGTCCGCCTGAAGGCCGGCCACCTAAACGTGTATATTCCAGCCGCCTGAACAGTCCTCACTGACAGGCCGGCCGGAATATATTCACCGGCTTTCAGGCCGACTGTTCAGGTCTAACTGACAGGCCTGCCTGACCGTGTGTAGCCTGCTTAATCGAAAACTCGGATTGAATTGCTTAGACATGAATATGCACTGCACAAACGTACCCGAGCAACATCATCGGGCCTGTAATTGTACCTTCATCACAAGAAATGGGGATAACACCGTTCTTGTTGATGATAATGCTGAACCTCATAGGGCAAGGATAGCTCATCCTTATAAGGCAAGGATATTTTTTAGATTAATTTTAATTAATCTAAAGACATAAGATTAATTAAATAGGTGGGATATAGCGTGGCGTGTGTGTGTTGTCTGTGTTAGAGAATATGTGAGTGACGTTTCATGGATATGGGTTGCTATACGTGAATGGGTGAGTGCATATGTGTGTGTGTGCGAGCGCTTGCGTGTGTATTTGTGAGTGCGTTTATTTACATTTGTTTGGTGTACAGGTACGTAAATAAATATTGCGTAGAAAATATGCTGCAAGTAATTTAAGTAAGCAAAAATACCAGTATCAATGATAAATGGGGTCTCCCGTGGACTAATGGCTAGCGCCTTGGATTATAAGCGGGAGATGGTGGGTTCGATTCCCAACATCCGGCAGGAATTTTATCATCCCACGGCTCGCTGGTAAAATTCCTCGCTGCACAGGATGTCGGCGCTAATGACCTAGATGTAGATGTGCCGTAAAAAAAAAAAATCAATGATAAATAATGAAAATAATTCAATAAAATCCAAAAGCTGGCTCAATCAATTACTAAATTCAAAAGAAATGAGGCAAAAATGCCACCTCCAAATATAATGAAAGTTTCATTCAATGGCCTAAGGTTGGCACGCCTTAAAAAAACAAAAAAAAAAACAGTTTGGGACAATCTGTAACACCAATTACATATGCGTTCGCCTTGTCCAGATAATTTGGAACTTGCTGAAAACTTAATTGACGAATGGGCTACTTCACCTCAACATTACATACACGATTTAATAAGGAGCATGAAACACCTGTAAAACGTTAATTTCAACGTTTTTTTAGAGGGGGACAACCACCCTACTCAAGACAGTCTTGCATTGAATCGAATCATTCATTTTGTAAAGTTTTTTGTTTCAAAAATAAATTTTAATTACATTTTTTTAGGTGTATTTTTTTTTATAACATTGCTAATGCTAATAAGTATGTTATTCTTCACAAAAAGGAACAAAAAATAACCAGAAGTATGGATAAAAAAGATAATTACGTTACTTTTGATAAGCGATTCACTTCAATTTGTTAGGAGTATTAGTATTATGTATGTCGCTATGAACTATCACATACGAACACGTTGACAAGTCATATTATTAGTCAGGTCACATTATTAGGCAATTTATAATTATATATCTAGGCCTCTAACAGTAGTAGTATTCCTGTTTGACGCCTAGATACACTACAGAAGGGGCAAGATAGGCTCAGCGGTAGATCACTGGAATCATGTACTAGAGGGCCTAAGTTGTAGTGCAGTCGAGTGTTGGATTCGGAACCTCTGGCCCATCCAACTAATATTTCATTTAATGAGTACCTACAAAGGATAAAATAAGGCAGCCGGAGTAGATTACTGACCACACTATCTCCCTATTGTACCGTTCAATCAGATACCTCTACAGTATCTGCCTCTCTGATCTTTCGTGATCGGCGAAGATGGTAACCTTACATGTTCTTCGTCCTTAAACCCTATTCATTCTTAAGCCCTAATCTCTAACATTACACTTCAGGGCGGTGAAGACCTAGATGTTTTCTATCCTTAAACACCCAATCCATCCATCCATCCTATTCATACGTTACCCACATAAAGGAGAAGCACGTTGAGCGAAGCCTCAGCTATGTCTTTGTGCGATTTGATAGCCCTTCAAAAAACATAAATGCCAATGTCAACAAATTCTCAAAGTATGTACTTTTTTATTTCCTCTTATATATTAGGTATATTGTGAATAGATGTGTTCTTAGCGGTACATCTCCAGTATAGAGTCTGGCTAATCTTTTTAGGCCATCGCCAGTTGGAGGAAGCATTTCCTTCCACAAGGTGACAAAATGTTTTGGATGTCTCACGCCTGGACAAGCATCCCACTGTCATTTTAGTGTTTTGTTTACAAAATAGGTCCTTATTATCTTCTTTGTTTATTGGTTATTTCTAATCATTTATGTAATTCTTTAAACCCACAGTCGTCTCTGACCTCTAGTGTTTTTTCCCCAGCCTCAATCCGTTCCCCTGACAAGGCCAAGGAGGAGGGGCAGACTTCTTCAGCTGGTGGGGACAAAGCTCCTTCGCTAATTCTGCTAATAAATCCCAAGAGACTCCAATGGCTACCCTTCTCTCTTCTCTTGCATTCCCATTAGTCCTATCGAAGCTTGCATTTCCTATCTTATTATTCTCATCTGACAACATTATAGTGAAGTTGAGTTTACATTATCTCGAGGCGTCTCATCTTACGGAATTTACATCACACTATTTTTTCTCAGTGTTTAATTTTTAAGACTGATACGGCAATAACAGACATTAAGCTAGTGTTCTTTATGTCAGGATGCATATGATTCTATGGAAGGCATTTGACTACAAATACAGGGTCCGTCAATGAAACGGAATAATTAAATAAAGTAATCGTTTCTTGGAAAAAAAAATAGTTTTTAATAATTTCTTAAAAAGTGATTGAAAGAACAAGCATAGCCATTTAGGGTAGAATACAAAAAAGATGATTTTCTGAACACTAGGCCTACCAGGCGTGGTCAGTACCTGAATGGGTGACCGACCACGTGCTGTTGGGATTATAAAAGTGTGGCAACCTGTAGACAGCCCGGCGTTAATAGCCCTAATGTTGATACACCGTTGCACCAAAAAAAAAAACACACCAAAAAAAAAAAAATAGGCCTACCAACTTACCCGATTTAACTGCTTGCGATTTCTTTTTATGGGGATACCTAAGAAAAAAAAGGGTTTCAAGCAGACCCACCTACGACCATTGAAGCCCTGAAGCAACGGACTGTGGACGAGATTGCTGCAATACCTGTCAACAGGCTGCCAGAGGTGATGCTAAACTTCCACACCAGGCTCCAGGAATGCCTGAACTGCAGCCTCCGAAAATAATATTTTTTTTAGAATTATCGAATAAAGCGGAAGGTCAATAAAACTCCGCCACACGCTTTCACACTTTTTATTTTGACTTACCTACATGTTTTGCACCACTTCAGGGGAATATGCTTCAAAATACAACTTTAGCCTCAACTTGAGGAGGAGAACCTTCCACAAGCAGGGCCACATCTAGACTGGTCATTGACTGAACAAATCCAATATGGTGCAAAATAGTCAGCTGATCGAAAATCAATCTGTCATATCTTTAAAATTGTGAACACATGTTTGCGAAACATGTAGGGAAGTCAAAATAAAAAGTGTGTGGCGTTGTTTTATTGACCTTCCGCCTTATTCGATAATTTTATAAATTTGAGCAAAGGGTCATTTAATGATTTAATATTTTTTTGTATTGTACCATTAATGTCTATTCTTGTTCTTCCAATCGCTATGTAAGGAAGTATTATTAAAAAAATGTTTTCAACGAACAATTACTTTATTAAATCATCCTGTTTCATTGGCGGACCCTGTACAAATCAGATTTCGAAGCAACGAGCAATCAATTATTTCGAATGATGGCTAACCTTTATCATTGAGCTTAGATTCTCTGGCTCATTTGTTTCAATCATTTATACTGTCCAGGCTAGAATATGTTTCTGCATATTTGTACACCAGTCAAGTCCACGGTTATGAAGATATAGGATGGATAAAAGAATCATTATTTTACTTGCTGTTCCATGAAATCACTTGAAAGAAAGTCAATATAAGGACAAAATTATAAAAACATATATTACAAAGCATAAATTACAATTGTCTACTTGATATTCCACGGCTCACCTCTTATTAGAATTAAAATCGGTGCAAACCACTAGCTCATGTGGGGTTTTTATACGTTCACTTTATTATTTACTAGCTGTTCCCATAGCGTGCCATGCTGCACCTACTTTCTGCATCTAGAAAAGCAAAAATAAATTAGAAACCAAATAAGTAATATAAAAATCTAATAACGCAAATTTGTAACTGCTCAGGTTCACAGTTCCGAACCCGTGACCTCCGAACTGTAAGTCCTAGACGATTTTAACCTAGCCTATCAAACTTCACGGATCAAGACATACCTCTGTGCCAAGTTTGGACAAAATCGGTCGAACTGTATAGATTAGTATAAAGAACAAGCATACAGCCAGACAGCTGGTAGACGTTTTTGACCTAGCCTATGAGACTCGCCGGATCAAGACCTACCTGTGTCCCAAGTTTGGTCAAAATCGGTCAAACGGTGTAGATTTGTATAAAGAGCAAACAGACAGACACCTGATTTTTATAAATATAGATAATTTATGTTATAAGTTCGAATTTTTATTGATTAATATTCTACTGGAAAGCTGATACCCGAGTTTGCTATGTTAAGTCCTTGTTAAAAAATTGAGACCTGTAATAGAGACCTTCTTTTCTGTTATCACGGATTTTCTGTAAAACATGAATTACCACCTGTTATTTTAAGTGGATGAGTTTTCTACTTACGGCCACGGTCAGTTATTTTTAATTGTCTTTATGTTTTCTAACGATAAGCAAATTTTTATGTTTTTGTGATTGCAGACCTCATTTCATGATATGATCAAAATCAGGTTCTAATTAAATATCAATTTTATTTGGATTTAAAATAATTTCCAAGTTATAAGTTAAAGAATGTTGGAATATTCAATCTATTGGAGAATCAATACTTATTTATAATAAAAATAATAAGATTCTGATCCTGTTCTGATATTATAAAATGTATGTATGACATCTTATCTATATCAGTGCATTCGAAATTAGAAAATACATACTTTATCACCTTGGATGATTCTGCCTACGCTGTTCGGAATACTTGATAAAATGCCAAACCATTGAATATATGTTTGACAGAACTTAACGTAATTTCAAACCAAATGCGTCCAGTCCATCTTGCATTCAACATCTTGCATCAATCGTTTTTTAATACCGCTTGAAATCCCGGCCACGCTGCAACCGATAGCAATAAGTCTTGCGACTGACCGACAACTAATATGGGCAGTCGCCGTGTCGTAAAGTCCGAATATAAAAAAGTCGCTCGAAGCTATCGGCAGCCCGATCTACTCGAGCTAGAAAGTAAAGAGGAAATATTATCTAGAATTGAGAAGGAAATAAAACAAGGTGGCGAACAGAAGTCCTTGTGGGACTCCGGTCGCCGGTATAACCAGCCGAGGACAGATCGTAAATTGTACGTTTAGAAGGAAAAGTTCCGATATAATCAATTGTCTGACATAAGTGCTTCGCTCGCTCCTTCGCCTACTAAGATCTATTAGCTGCACGAGTAATAGTGATATGTTAGTACTTGTCCAATAGTGAATAGCAAATGAAGTTAGCAAAATCACAATTTCTACATACCTATTATTGCTAACAATTTAAAATAACTAAATGACTCATGCTTGGCTTGATACTGCAAATTTCTCGAACAAACACAGAATTTTACGAACTAACACAGTGTTATTATAGGAAAAAGAATGATTCAACACTTATAAGATTGGTATTGCGATATCCATCCGCGTCAATTCTTTCTCTCGTCATACCCCTGATGAAACCCAAAAGGATATCAATAAAAAAAAAAAAAAAAAAAAAAAAAAAAAAAAAAAAAAAAAAAAAAAATTTGGTGCTAATGACCTTGGCAGTAGAAGCACCTATAATTAAAGAAAAAATAAAATAAAAAATTATTGTCATGCAAAAATGCAGTATAAATGCCTATTATGACCGTGCCTCGACTATCTCAGCCTTATAAAACTTAATAAAGGTGCCAAGAAAATACAACGAAAGTCTGGTTTCAACTTAGAGTTGTAAAACTGGTTATTTTAACCAGGCCGCATATTATTTTATTGGGTACAGCATACTGCGGAACTCTAAATTAATATTTATATTCTATTGTGACCCAATCTTCTTTAATCCAATATTTTTCAATCGGAATGTCGACAAGAGAGAATTAACAAATTCAATTTATTTTTGTTCTACATGTTTCACGCCTCGGCTGCCTCTTGAGGAGCTAAAAACTCACTGGACTAAAAAGTACAGCCTAATTGTGTTAAGGGGGTTCGCCTTAATACAATTAGGCTGTATTTTGTTTAGTTCAGTGACTTTTTTAGCTCCTCAAGAGGCACCTACGTTTTTTGTTTTTAGCGCGGTTCCTCCCTCTCTCCAACGTTTTTATTTATTTCTCCTGGAGACAGTCTCGTACCGCACGGATGGCTCAATGACGTAAGCCGTCCTGGATTTTTCTTTAAAGGAAATGATTTCGGCATACCTTTGCGACCCTTTTTCATTGACGCCATAAACCTCAAAACATCTGAAATATTGTTCTTGGAGAAGAGACCCGATCTTCTCGTTTACGTTATGATGTCGCCAGCGGAATAATATTTGCACACTTTCCAAGGTTCCAAGGTATAGGGAATAAAAATACCTCGCAATGACGAGTAATTGGTATTTAATTTCAAAGTGATTGCTCATTCTGATAAAATGGATTGATCATAACGCACTATTATTTCTAAAGTGACAGAACTCAAAAATCGGTGTTTTTCAGTTATAACTATGAAAGACATTAGTAAATATATCTTTACCAACCATTAAAACTGAATGTACCTAGCTTAAGAGCTTGTACGCCAGAGGGCGCTTGTATCAGGGTTTCTTTTTTAAGGCTATTCCCCCTACATAGGCAAGAGTGACACATTTTCAGTTGAGTTTTGTTTTGTTTTTATAGTTGTGTCGCTTCAGAAATACTAATGCGATAAATTAATTTGTTTACCTGGGTCAATCTTTGAAATGTCGGACTCCAATCCATACCTATTTCGAGTGAGACCATTCCTCGAACGGTTTCTCACGTAGGGTTTGCCTCATATTTTTAATATTTTGGTCTTCAACAAGCTCGAAATTATTATCATTCAGTATATATTGCCACACTCCGACAATATCTGAAAAAATACTGGAACTTTTCATCAGCAGCTCGATCTAGATTCTGAGCAATGTACCAACGACGAAATGGAGCTTCCCAGATACAACTTAATAACCCTAAGGTTCAGGTAGAGCGCATAACATTGCAACTGTTTACAGGCAGCAGTGTTGGGCAAAAATCATTCAGAATAATGAATAATGAATAAATTTAATATTTCATTCAGAATAATGAATAATTTTTCAATCATTATTCATTGAATCAATGAATAACGTAACTTTTTATTTTTATTCATTATTGAATAACAATGATTTATTGAATGAAAAGTTTTATTGAATGAAAATGATTTTATTGAATAAAAATGATTTATTGAATGAAAAATTTTACTGAATGAAAATGATTTATTGAATGAAAATGATTTATTGAATAAAAATGATTTATTGAATAAAAATGATTTATTGAATGAAAATGATTTATTGAATGACAATTTTTATTGAATTAAAGTTATTTATTTGAATGACAATTTTTATTGAATAAAAATGATTTATTTTAATGACAATTTTTATTGAATTAAAGTTATTTATTTGAATGACAATTTTTATTGAATAAAAATGATTTATTTTAATGAAAATTTTTATTGGATAAAAATGATTTATTTGATTGAATTTTTTCGTTAAATGCATTAAAAATTTTCTTTCTTTAAAGCTATATATTTGACTGATATCTATATATATATATATATATATATATATATATATATATATATATATATAATATATATATAATATATATATATTATATATATATATAATATATATTTTTATTTTATTTTTATTTTTTTATTTTTATTTATTAGGAGATACAATACATACACTCAATTGTTACTATTATTCTAGAATGCAATAAGTCAATTAACAATTGGGTGTCTCCTTCACCCTCGTTATTTAGGCTTGAACACAACACAAGCCTAGTTGCTGGAAGACCTAAATCAATAATATGTCCTCATCAGTCTTCAGAGTACCTCATAACGAATATAAGAAGGCACAAAAATAATTAAATAAATAAAGTAAAATAAAATACAAAAAAATAACACTAAAAAAAAAAAAACCTTACAAATCAGTATATCTGATAATATAACAATATATAATAGTATAAATTAATATAATTATTACAAATATAACCAAATAGATAAAAAAACAATAAATAAAATAAAACTAAATAAAATAAAGCAAAAAAAACCGATATTAATAAATAAAAAATAAAAAAGAAAGACTAACAATAACAAGGTCAAATTATAATAATAAGATAATACCACGTTTTGAACCCAAACACTTCACCCGCTAGACCAGAGCACTCGATAAAAACTTAACGTGGTGCAGTCACATCTAACAACCACAAACATACCCACACCCCAAATTAAAATATAAACAAGTAAAACACATAAATAAATTAAAAAAAAACAAAAAAAAAAAAAAAAAAAACTTGGCGATCCTCAACGGCCCGCACCGGCGAGGAGTGTCCTCCATCGACTGAAGATGATGCAGGAGCCCTTTAATACCCGCAATGTAATGCTTCTCAGCACCCCCATCGGGACAACAAGCTGCCTTAAACTCTTGGCAGAAGCACCGCTCCACACACCCCTCCAGCTCAATGTACAGGACGTTACCTCCACGTCGGTGACAGGCACGCCAAACATTCGTCCCACTGCCAAACATTCGTCCCACTGCCAAACGCACACCAAGTCTCCCATACTTCCGACACTTCGCCCGGTGCAGCGAGTTCAGATCAGAGGAATTCCCATTTACAATCTGTGCGTCCAGAATCATCACCTTACCCTCTTTATCCACAATTATGTCGGGTTTCCAACGTCGGCCATCAGCTCTCAGGACTGTCTCGAGGTGTACCTCGTACCCCCTCCCGGCTAAGGCTTCACCCAGTACATCCACCACAGTATCATGCCTCAAACAACGACCTCCCCGTGAAACATAGCACTGCTGAACAGCATGAGTGCCGGTCTCATCCTCAAGGCAACCCGCCCTGCAAGTAAGAATCCGGCCCTCACGCCGGCCTCTTGTCGTTCTCACGGTGGTCGGCAGAGCATTTATGTGGGTACGAACATACTGGATGAAGTCCCACCCAGAAGAGGTTCCAGCTCCATCATTGAGCCAATGTGTCGAGGCCTTACTAGCAGAGGATTCCTTTAATCCTGCTCCGTCGTTGGACGAATGGAGCCTACCTGCCCACCAGCGCTTCCTAACTTCAGGGCACCAAGCGTCTTCATCTATTAAGCCCTGCCTGGCCAGGGCCTCCCTCGCTCTCCGCAGCCTTTTGGTCACGTCTGCCGAACCATAAGCCGCCCTTGCCGCGGCTAGACCAGACCATTCCATTCTAGACAGACGGCCTATAGTCAGAGCCGGCACCAGGACGCCCATGCAAGGCACACTCAAGCCTCCGTCCGTGCAGGAAGCATGGAAATACCCAACTGGTATATCCTTAGGCAATCTCAGCCACCTCCTCACCGCGGCTCTAACCTTTATATCAAACTTTCTTAATGCTTCGCGGGAGGAGCCACCAAGTACCAGCTTGTGCACGTAACTCGGAAGGAGGTGATACCTAAGAGCGGTCAACCTCTGCTGCGGCTTGAGGGGTGCATTCTCAATTCTTAAAAGGGCCCTTCCAATTTCCTCATCAGGCCTCTCGGATCCATGGTTCCTATAGGTGACTCCGAGGTCCTTAACGGAGTCATGGAACTGCATTTGCCTCACCGGGGCTCCACCAACGGTAAACAGTGCGTCCTCAACTACCTTGACCCTGGCCACACGCCCAGCCGGTACCAGCGAAAGGGCACAGCACTTACCAGGACTAAGCTCCATCCCCAGTTTGGCGATGGCTACCCCAACCGCTGCAAGTGCACCCCGCATGCCAGCCACCGAGGACGCCACCAGGACCAAGTCATCGGCAAAGGCTAGATAGTTAATCCTCACTCCATCCAGAGTATATCCTACCTGGCTTGGAACTGCCTGGAGGACCCAATCCATCGCAAGGTTGAAGAGGCACGGAGACAAAGGATCTCCCTGCCTAATCCCCCTTCCGCTTACAACTGGGTCGGTCCACCTCCGACCATCGGTAATCCGGGTAAACCCTTCACCGTACACCCCCATCACGTATTCAACGAATCCTGATGGTAGGCCGTTGCGGATCATAGCGGCCCGTAGAGCTGAGTGACTAATACTATCGAAAGCCTTAGCAATGTCCAGGAAGGTCAAATGCACCTCACGGCGACAACGCCGAGCCTCCCTGAGCACCGCATCCAAGACTACACTGTTCTCCGCAGTTCCGTCGGCTGCTATGAACGCAAAGCGATTGCTCATTCTGATAAAATGGATTGATCATAACGCACTATTATTTCTAAAGTGACAGAACTCAAAAATCGGTGTTTTTCAGTTATAACTATGAAAGACATTAGTAAATATATCTTTACCAACCATTAAAACTGAATGTACCTAGCTTAAGAGCTTGTACGCCAGAGGGCGCTTGTATCAGTGTTCCTTTTTTAAGGCTATTCCCCCTACATAGGCAAGAGTGACACATTTTCAGTTGAGTTTTGTTTTGTTTTTATAGTTGTGTCGCTTCAGAAATACTAATGCGATAAATTAATTTGTTTACCTGGGTCAATCTTTGAAATGTCGGACTCCAATCCATACCTATTTCGAGTGAGACCATTCCTCGAACGGTTTCTCACGTAGGGTTTGCCTCATATTTTTAATATTTTGGTCTTCAACAAGCTCGAAATTATTATCATTCAGTATATATTGCCACACTCCGACAATATCTGAAAAAAATACTGGAACTTTTCATCAGCAGCTCGATCTAGATTCTGAGCAATGTACCAACGACGAAATGGAGCTTCCCAGATACAACTTAATAACCCTAAGGCTCAGGTAGAGCGCATAACATTGCAACTGTTTACAGGCAGCAGTGTTGGGCAAAAATCATTCAGAATAATGAATAATGAATAAATTTGATATTTCATTCTGAATAATGAATAATTTTTCATTCATTATTCATTGAATCAATGAATAACGTAACTTTTTATTTTTATTCATTATTGAATAACAATGATTTATTGAATGAAAATTTTAATTGAATGAAAATGATTTTATTGAATAAAAATGATTTATTGAATGAAAATTTTTATTGAATGAAAATGATTTATTGAATGAAAATGATTTATTGAATGAAAATGATTTATTGAATGACAATTTTTATTGAATTAAAGTTATTTATTTGAATGAAAATTTTTATTGAATAAAAATGATTTATTTTAATGAAAATTTTTATTGGATAAAAATGATTTATTTGATTGAATTTTTTCGTTAAATACATTAAAAATTTTCTTTCTTTAAAACTATATATTTGACTGATATATATATATATATATATATATATATATATATATATATATATATATATATATATATACATAAATCACCTGTCTGTTTGTTCCTTTTACAAATCCACATCGTTTGACCGATTTTGACCAAACTTGGAACAATGATAGATCTTGATGCGGGGAATCTCGTAGGCTAGGTCAAAAACGTCCACCAGCTGTCTGTTTGTATGTTTATTTCTTTTAAAAATCCACACAGTTTGACCGTTTTTGACCAAACTTGGATCACTGGTAGGTCTTGATCCGGGAAGTCTCGTAGGCTAGGTCAAAAACGTCTACCAGCTGTCTGTCTGTATGTTTATTCCTTATACAATTCCACACAGTTTGACCGATTTTGACCAAAGTTGGGACAATGATAGATCTTGATCCGGGAAGTCTCGTAGGCTAGGTCAAAAACTTCTACGAGCTGTCTGTCTGTATGTTTATTGATTTTACAATTCCACACCGTTTGACCGATTTTGACCAAAGTTGGGACACTGGTAGGTCTTGACCCGGCGAATGTCATAGGCTAGGCCAAAAACGTCTCCTGGCTATCTGTCTGTATGTTTGTTCCTTATATAAATCCACTCCGTTCGACTGATATTTATCAAACTTGTCACACATGTAGATCATGAGTAATAGGCTAGGTCAAAAACTGCTACCGGCTGTCTGTCTGTATGATTGTTCGCTATACAAATACACACTGTTTTTGACCGAACTTGCCACACAGGTAGGTCTTGCTACTTGAGTGTCATAGGGTAGGTCAAAATTTTGTAGGAAATAAATAAGAAATCAAATAAGTAATATTAAAATCTAATGACTCAAATCTGTAACCGTTCGGGTTCCGAGTTTCGAACTCGTGACCTCCGACCTGTATTCATAGACTATTATGGCCTAGCCTAAGACATTCCCCAGATCAATACCTACCTGTGTGCAAAGTTTAGTCAAACCCGCTCAAACGTTGTGGAATTGTATAAGGAACAAACATACTGACAGAAAGCTGGTAGACGTTTTTGACCTAGCCTATGACAACCCCTCTATCAAGACATACCTGTGTCCCAAGTTTGGTCAAAATAGGCCCACAGTGTGGATTTGTATCAGGAACAAACATACAAACAGAGCTGGTAGACGCATTTGACCTAGCCTACGAGACTCTCCGCATCAAGATCTACCTTTGTGGCAAGTTTGGTCAAAATGGGTCAAACGGTGTGGATTTGTATAACGAACAATCATACAAACAGAGCTGGTACACGTTTTTGACCTAGCCTACGAGACTTCCCGGAGCAAGTTCTACCTGTATGCTGAGTTTGGACAAAATTGGTCAAACGTTGTGCATTTGTATAAGGAACAAACATTCACAGATAGCTGATAAACGTTTTTGACCTAGCCTAAGAGACTTCCCGCAACAAGATCTACCTGTATGCCGAGTTTGGACAAAATCGGTCAAACGGTGTGGATTGTATAACGATCAAACATACAGACACGTGATTTTTATATATCTAGATAAAAAAAAAAAAAAAAAAAAAAAAAAAAAAAAAAAAAAAAAAAATCATCAGTCAATGAATAATTGAATAAATGAATGAATTATTATTCAATAAAAATTTATTGAATAATTATCCAACTCTATTATTCATTGAATAAAAAAAATCAGTGGATGAATAACTTAATCAATGAATAAATTATCTACTATATATTTGTCAAATACCACTCACTCACTCATCTATCAACGCCCAGCCCAAACCGCTCGACAGAAAATTTTGAAATTTTGCATGGACACTCCCTATATAACGTAGGCGCTCGCTAAGAAAGGATTTTTTGATATTCGTATTTTTAAGCATTTTTAGGGGGGTTTAAAGTTTGAGTTGGTTAGAGAAGGCAAGTCTAGGAAGCCTGCGTTGCTAGGACGATAAAGAACAGCTGTTACCTTACATTATCTACCTCATAGTTTTATTTCTAATTGAGGTTAATTTCAACTATGATGGCAGACCTTGAATTACTAGAAATTAACTGTCCCTCATAGAGTTTTAATTGCGTTTCTTTTCTGCCTGTGCCCGTCAGATAGGCTTGCCATATTTTTGGAGAGTTAAACCGGGACACATTAATATGGGATGGGCATACCAGGGGGGGGATAAAAACAGTACAAATTATAAGCAAAATGGTGAGTTTTAAGCCTAGCAAGTAACGGGAAGGGGGGATCCTGAACTGTTAGTCTACCCAAACCTTAAAAATAAGAACGAAACTTTTTTTGCTACTTGATTTTCTTAAAACAATCTCTCAGCCAAATAGTAGTGTCTGGCAGCTGGCAGCGCTGTGCAGGTAGTTCCAGCGTTTTACAGTTACATTACTTCTCATTTCTTTGACACTGTGAGCAGTAGTAAAAATGTTAATTGTAGAAAAGTAACCGATTTAAAAAAGATTCTTATAAACATGAATTCATTACTTTTTACATCTTACAGCCTTTTCCGGGACATTGATAAAACTGGGCGGGACACCGAAACAATTGCAAAATACCGGGACAGTCCCGGTCAAACCGTGATGTATGGCATATCCTTAGGTTTTCCCGGCGAGGTAATAATATCCGGAACCCTTGCACAGCCCCCTCGCCTATAACCTTGGTAATACTCGTAAATATATTAGGTGCTACCATATGTCTTCTTGGAAACATAAACTTTTAAATTTTAACGCCCATTGACTAAAATATAGTATGACGGGAACCGTGCTGTAATAAACTGCACAGAATTGTACAGTAACTTAATTTTAATGAAACATTATTTAACGCAATAAAATAACTACTTATTTGCCGTGACGAAGCACGGGTATTCAGCTAGTTATTCAATAAAAATTTATTTGAATGATAAATTATTAAAATAATATGAATTATTTGAATAAAAAAATTATTGAATAATGCCCAACTCTGACAGGCAGGGCCTAACAGTTTGAATATAATTATAATGGAGCATTTGGAAAACGCATTGCTTAGGGCCTTTCGAATTTATGGCAGAGAAACGAATGTTTTGTCTTGTGCGACCTTAGGCGATAGTTGAGTGTGAGTTTAGGGGGTGATTATACAGACTATTTTGTTAAGGTGTCTCAATTGCTGGGATGTAAACACCCCAGAAGAAACTCTTGGTTTTCTCAGACGAAGCTTTAACTAAGATGATCAACGCCAAATAGTGTATTCAACATGACAGGCTGACCATGGGCGTACATAGGAAATCATTTCGGAGGGGGCTGGGAAACTTTCTGGGGGGGGGCTGAGACCATTTCCGTTGTATGGAATACTAACTATTTAGATCTTGGAAGAGTTTTAGCCAACTAAAACGCTATTACACCCAAAATAGAATATTTTTTATGAACTAAACGATCTTATTTCATTTAGTTTTAAGGGTTTTATAAAATGTTTACCGATAAAATCAAAATTTCGGGGGGGGGGGGGGGCTGCAGCCCCCTCAGCCCCCCTTATTTACGCCCATGAGGCTGACAACCTATTCCACTTACCAAACTTACTTACTAAGAATATTACATCTTAAATACTTATTTGAAATTATTAAAAATTTATTTCCTTGTGAAATCACCCAGGTCATGTAACCCATGATTTTAGATTTTCCTGAAACTTTGCACATCTGCTTATACTTATTCCCTAAGAATACCTGCGAAGTTTTATTATTCTAGGATATATACTTTTCCTTTAATACAATTTTAAAAATATTAATATTGTGATAATTTGGTTTCACAGAATCGCTTGCGGTAAATGACTAATATTTACAAAAACTATAATATTTCCGGTATCAATAAAGATTTTGATCTGGAAATTTTTTCATAGTTTAACAGAAGTACACAATTTAAAAAAATGCAGTCATTTAAGTAGCCATAGTATTACAAAAAATTATAAAATTCATATTGCTTGACATTATTGTGGTTTTTGAAACTAAAACATGGGTTTACAAAAACGCTTGTAACTTTTTTCTCCAAATTACTGGAAAGCTGGAAAAGGTTTCAAATAAACCCTAAGATTATGAGCTTTTTATTAGTATAAAAAAATTAATGGCGTTTTTGTGGGGTCCATTTTTAAATTATTTTTTTTGTGACATGTTCAATAAAATTGTGCAACATTTGGTGCCAGTTGCAACGGTTGGCATTTCTGCGTCCCTTGGTATTGTTAAGATATAAAAAAGCCTCCTAGCTCCTCACCTTCGAATTCATATGATTTCGTTCAATGAATTTAAAAAAAAAAATTAATAAATAGATAAAAACTTCTGAAAATAGGGAATACCAAAAACAATTCTAAAGAACGAAATCAACACCAGTACAGTCATCTAGATATTCATAGGGCATCTTCGAATTCCAAGATACCGTTGAAACAAAATATTGTTTCTATATATACGTATCCTTTTTTATTGACTAATACATTTGACTACTATAAGCAATCACAAAAAAAACGAGCAGTGAAAAAAAACTGTAGGAAACACACAAAAAGATTCGTTCAAATGAACGAAATTACCTATGTTTTAAGCACTTATTTCTCTAAATATGACCATCCCATCGCAAATGTCTTCAAAACATTTTTTGTAGAAAATTTAGTAACCTTTCGAATGGTAATCTTTTGCTTGCCAAGATTCCAAACCGTTTTCGTGATATTAATGAAAATATACGAAGTTCCCAAAACTTTTCATGTCTAAAAATGAAATATTTTATTTTAATCCTTCCTTTACTCCAAACGTAACCAAATTTTCAACATATTAGTTTTGATAAAATTCAAACATGGAGAAAATGTTTCAACTGAAGCCCATGATTCTAAGTACCAAAATCAAAGACAAAAAGAACAGTTCGAATAAGCGAAATCAATTACTTTAAAGTTTTAAGCACTTATTTCTCCGATTGACATCGCCTAATCAAAACTTTCATTAGAACCTTTTTTGTAGAGCATTTAGTAAGCATTCTAATGGTAATCTTTTGTTTCACAAGATTCTCAACCTTTTTCGAGATATTAAGGAAAGTATACAAAGTTACCAAAACTTTTCATGTCTGTTCATAAAATATTTTATTCTAACCCTTCCTTAACTCCAAACGTAACATAGCTTTCTACATATTAGTTTTAATGAAAGTAGAACATGCAGATAATGTTTCAACTGAATCCCGTGATTCTAAGTACCCAAACCAAAAACGGTATTCAAAAACTATTTTTCCAATTTTCTCGAAAACGGTTAAAGCTATCGCCTTGAAAATGGTTTCATTCGTTTTCCTAGCCCAAGAAGCCTATACAAAGAGTACTTACAAGCTTATGAACTCAAAAACGTAAGCGTTACGATTTTTTCTGCGCGAATTTCGCCCTAAACGCCATCTTCCAGTGGGCGGATTTTGCTGCTTAACGAATTTGACCTTTCAAATTGGACGACTGATTTTTGTACCAAATTTCATCAAAATCGGACCATCAGGGAAGCCAGAAATGAGCGAACAGACAAATATATATATATATATATATATATATATAAATAAATATATACATATATATATATATATATACATATATATATAATACATATATATATGTATATATATATATGTAGATATATATATATCTACATATATATATATATATATATATATATATATATATATATATATATACAAATTTGAACCACCGTTATTTTCGGTCTCTAGGGGTTCTGAAACGCGAAATTTTCTTGTCGGCACTTCCGGATTGTTTCATTGTATCAACCTTATAAGCGGGGTTCCTCCCTATGGGGGAGGGAGGAACCGCGCTAAAACATAGCCTATGTCTGTTCATGTGCGAAGAAGAATTCATGTTTACAATTTCATAACAATCAGCTCAGTAGTTAACAATAATTTCGCCAAATGAAATAGTAATAACATCATGCAGCAACTTCCTCTGCATGCTTGAAATTGAGACTTAGCATTGGTCAAGGAGGGGCTGTACTCTGTATTCGGTATATATATATATATATATATATATATATATATATATATATATATATATGTATATATATATATATACATATATATATGAATTGAAAGTATTGAGCCACTGCTTCATTAGTGATGATAGGAGCATGATCTAGGTTTTGAGTATCCAATTCGTAAAGATATTATGGCGTCGTTGGCACTGCACTAACTACAAGTAAAGAAAGAAAATTATTTCTCAGACCTAAGAGGATATCTGCAAATAAATTACCTCGAAAACGTAAGTGTTAAGATTTTTTCGCGCAAATTTCGCCCAATAAATATATATATATATATATATATAGATATATATATATATATATATATATACGGACGGAGGGAAGAAATGCGCTAAAAGGAATATTCAGCATCAATAGAAAAATATTTTTTGTATGGCCAATGGGTTTTAAAGCTATTTCTGTTCTTGTATTGTGCTGTACATCCGTCTGGGAAATAATGTACTTTCTTTAGTTATGGTTAATGGAGAACCAACGATGCCATAATATCTTTATGAAGTGGATGCACAAAACCTAGATCATGCTCCTATCATCACTTATGAAGCAGTGGCTCAATACTGTCAATTCATTTTTCTCATTAATTATCTATATTAACTGGATGAAGAGTACAGCCCCTCCTTAATCAATGGAAAGTCTGAACTTCATTTTGTATTACAAAAGTATAATTTCCAGCACAATCCATAAACAAGATTGCTTTATCATACCCGAACTGACATAGGCTATATTTACCATATCTCTACGCCACCAAGGGGCGCTAAAATGCAAAAATCGGACTATCTGAGCAACTGGGACCAAATGTTGCACAATTTTATTGAAGGGTCTCCCGTGGTCTAATGGCTAGCGCCTTGGATTCATAAGCGAGAGATGGTGGGTTCGATTCCCAACCTCCGGCAGGAATTTTATCATCCCACGGCTCGCTGGTAAAATTCCTCGCTGCACCCTGGATGTCGGCGCTAATGACCTAGATGTAGATGCGCCGTAAAAAAAAAAAAAAAAAAAAAAAAAAAAAAAAAAAAAAAAAAAAAAAAATTTTATTGAACATGTCACAAAAGAAAAAAAAATTAAAAATGGACCCCACAAAAACGCCATTAATTTTTTTATACTAATAAAAAGCTCATAATCTTAGGGTTTATTTGGAACCTTTTCCAGCTTTCCAGTAATTTGGAGAAAAAGTTACAAGCGTTTTTGTAAACCCATGTTTTAGTTTCAAAAACCACAATAATGTCAAGCAATATGAATTTTATAATTTTTTGTAATACTATGGCTACTTAAATGACTGCATTTTTTTAAAGTGTGTACTTCTGTTAAACTATGAAAAAATTTCCAGAGCAAAATCTTTATTGATACCGGAAATATTATAGTTTTTGTAAATATTAGTCATTTACCGCAAGCGATTCTGTGAAACCAAATTATCACAATATTAATATTTTTAAAATTGTATTAAAGAAAAAGTATATATCCTAGAACAATAAAACTTCGCAGGTACTCTTAGGGCATAAGTATAAGCAGATGTGCAAAGTTTCAGGAAAATCTAAAATCATGGGTAACATTTCATTAAAATATTGAGTGATTTGAAATGGAATGACCCTATAGTTAATTGAAGGAGAAAAGAGCTAAATGATTTTATTAATAAATTCATTTCATAGTAGTAAATAATAAATGATCTCTTGAGTTCTATATTAGCAGGCAATGAAACTAACCATTCTCAAATCTTATTAAAGCTCAAAACCCTATTTTAATTGAAGTTTGTTTTATTATGGAATATTCTAGGCAAGAGAAACCAACTTAAAAGCAATCAATATAAGTCTGACCTTTACGCCCTCCAAAGAGAAAACAAATTGGTAAGTTTAAATGATTCCTATTTCGCCATTTAAGTCCGACCTCCATTACAGATAGATCTATTACAAGGCTGATGGCGATATAACATGGCAAAATAGGATAAAACCCCCGTGGAAGGACAATGAAAACCAGGAGCATAAACTCTAAGGCTGAACCGTCTAGTGGGTAATTAAAACAGCTCACGAAAGCCACTTCAGACGCCATTTTCGGATTGTGGTCGCTCTCTCGAGTTTCTCGGCCGTTAAACTGAATAGAGTCAGCTGTAAACGAACAGGACACTCGGTCAGACCATTTACCAGTTAATAAACTCTTATGGACTCCCATTAGAAATAGCTCGAGAAGAGAGCTGGAGGATTGGAAGGACGTCCTCGCGTTCCATGTCGACTTTTGGAAGGTGTCGCAAGTAGCGATAGGAGAGAGAGCAGAAACCTGGTACGTGCGGTGTACATGATGCCCCTGTGGGGATGGGAAGACACCCGGCTAAGGACTAACAACTGTTCTCATTGGTCTGCTGAATTGGTGTCGTTGTTCTTACTTTGTGCAGATAGAATTGCACCGACAAGGTTTTATGTGGAGAAAGTTTATTTTATGCCTTCAAGCTCTTAATTTTTTTTTTTTTTTTTTTTTTTTTTTTTAATTTCTTTATTCAATAAATATAAATATTACAATTGTAATTCAGTTACAATATAGTGTTCCTCTAGACCACATAACTTCGAAATTATTTATTATAAATGAACTTAGATACTAATGAACAGAAATTGTAATGCGAGAGAAAAAATAGCCTGGATTCTTCTCGCTATCTTATAGACTTTCTAATGATAACAATAAGTAGGCTTATTGTTTACAGCTTTATGTCTTAATCCAGTCTGTGTTTGTCTTTATTGGTAGGATGGTGTCTAGTGTCTTTATTTTAGTAAGATGTGTTTAGTCCTCTTGTGTATGTATCTACGGGTGCTTGATTTGTCATAGTTACCTATTTTTTTAATTAGTGGATTGGTTTTAAGTCTACAAGATCTAAAAAATTTTGAGGTCAGCCTGTGGATATAAGTTTTAAGCAGAGGTAAGTTAGTAATTTTGTGCAGTATTTTAATTCTGGTGTAGATGGGGAGGTTTAAGGCAATTCTAATGCATTTATTTTGCATTACTTGAAGTTTTTTATAATTAGTGTTTGAAGTGTAGCTCCAAACAGGGCATGCATAGGTCAATACTGGTCTAATACATGCTTTATAAAGTAGAATTTTGTTTTTAGTGCTTAGTTTAGATTTTCTGTTAAAATAAGGGTAGATTTGGCAGAGTGTTTTGTTTGCTTTGTTACATATTTCATTGACGTGATCTGTGAAGGTTAATCCTTTGTCTAGTGTTATTCCTAAATATTTTATATTTTTTGACCACGGTATAACAATATTTTCGACTTCGAGTGGCTGTGTATTTTGAGGTCTTCTTTTAGTAAATATTATAGTTTGTGTTTTTTGAGCGTTTACCTTGAGTTTCCATTTTTTGAAATAGCGGTTCAGCCTTTCTAGGCTCAATGATAGTCTATTTTTGATGGTATCTAGACGACATGATGATGTGTATATAGCTGTATCGTCTGCAAACAGGGATAAATTGGTGTTTTTGATTTTGGGTATGTCATTAATATATATATTGTAAAGGGTGGCACTAAGGGCCGACCCTTGCGGCAGACCATTTTCTATTTTTCTTACAGATGAATTTGAGCTGTCGATTTTTACCGAGAATGTTCTATTGGATATAAATGAATGTATTATTTTGATTAGGTAGGGAGGGAACTTTAATTGATTTAGTTTATATATAAGTCCTTCGTGCCATACAGTATCGAAGGCTTTCTCTACATCTAGAATAAGGAGACCGGAGTGTTTTTTATTGTTAAATCCTTCGGTTATATGATCGACTAACCGTGCTAATTGACCAGCTGTGCTGTGACCGTTTCGAAATCCAAATTGTTCGTTTATTAATATATTATTTCTGTTTAAATGTTTATTTATACGGGTTAGTATTACTTTTTCAACTGTTCCTATTGAGCTAAGAAGACTTATTGGTCTGAAGCCATTGGCTTCATGTAAATTTTTTCCGGGTTTTGGGAGGGCTTTTATTACTGCATGTTTCCAGACTGTTGGGAAATATTGAAATTTTAAAACACTATTAGCAATTTTTTGGAGGCATTTGATGCCCTCTGGGGGTAGATTTTTAAGGTGGATATTTCTTATTTCATCATGGCCTGGGGATTTTCGTTTTTTAGATTTTTTAAGAATTTTATTTATTTCAGAATATGATGTCAGTTCACTTTCTGGAGTTTCAATGTTCTTTATATTATTCAAGATTAATTTATTTGATTTTGTAGTTTTGCTAAGTGTGTATCTACTGCCTATGTTTTGGTTTTGCGTATGTACATCTTGAAAGTAATTTGCTAGCAGATTTGCTTTTCCTGTTGGAGTTATTTCGGTTTCATTATTGTATGTTATTGGCGGGAAGTAAGTTTTGTTTTTATTTTTAAATATTTTATGGAGGTCCCAAAGTTTAGTTCTGCAATTTATTTTTGACAGCTGATGGTTAAATTTATCGTTTTTGTCTTTCCACAATGTATTATTTATAACTTTGGACAAGGCGATTTCTATGATTTTATGTATTTTCTCTCTGTATTTTTGGAACATTTTTCTGAATTTATTTCTAAACTTAAGAAGAAGCTCTTAATTAATTACCTCTCAACATTATAAATATAATCTACTACCTATATATGAATCACTAAAAAAACAAGTCTGTTATTTTCATTTTAGTAGCACCCTTAATCCTGCGAATGGGAACAAAATTGGTTGAAAAGTACTTCTAAATTAAGGGAAATTAAGAATACGACCTAAACCCTGGGTAAAAGAATAAAGATTCTCTCGAAGAGACGAAGTTATCTTATCTAGGCTTCGGATAGGACACACCCTACTTACCCATTCCTACTTACTAGACAGAAAAGAAAGACCCACGTATCGAATATGCAGAACAAAACTCTAACCGTCAAACTTAGACTGACTGACTGTAGACAACGTAGACAAATTAACCATTCCATACAACTTACACGACTTATTGACGGAAGGTAGTCCTCACACATTTAAAACATGAAAAAAAAATTTTCGAAAATATAACTACTAATTTTTTATGCAAATCTTTTATATTTTTTTTCTTTTTGTTTTTATTCTATATCATGATTTTTTTCTAATGATTTTTGTTAGTTTTCATATTTTTAGGACAAACTGACCAATAATCGTACATCTGACCGAAACTAACTGTCTTTGATTCTCTTGTTTTAAAAAGTTCATTGCCTCCGTTGTAGAACTCAAAATGAATAAACAAATAATCCTTTAACAGCTCGAATATAACCGCGTCCGATCAATGGAGTTTTCTGGCACCTCAGTTTTCTTGTTACCTGTGAAATCAAACCCTTGAAGCAACTTTCTTCTTGAACATTTACTGTCCATTTTTACACATTTAGTCATGAGGAAAGCACCAAACAAAGTAATTTATTTATGTCCTACCAAACAAGTTTAAACGGTGATGTAGGCTGGCATCTCACTATGAATACTTTCTCACAAATAAGGCCTGTCGAATTTTAAATTCTAGATTATCGTAAGGTCAAACTATCCCTAAAAGTTTAATGGGAAGGTAGAATTGGTCATGGTCGGCCATGGTATCTTAATAAAACTACATTTTTTTTCAAGCATCGGAGCGATGAGAAGAAGGTGAATGAATCTCAATGAATTACTAAAAGTTTAATATTTCGTTAGGTCACGTTTATCTAATATCATAAGTAGAACAGACAGGTGGTGTTCCTCAAGGTTCCGTAATCAGACCCTTTCTGTTTATAAACGACTGATTCTTTATTTTAAAGAATGTTTAGTTTATTTATTTACCTAAAAGAAACCGAAAGCAATCTACGAGAAAATTACTCCCTCTTCCTCCTAAACTTTCACTCTAATAAAACATTACTACAAATATGTTCTTCTACTGTTTCTTCTAGTGTCTTCATTCATGGGCTGACTTCGGCCTCCCTTGCCGTCCCTAGGCCAACTCAGCCTTTAATAAATTTATCAATGGGTACCTTGGGTGCTAATGACTCTAGCAGTCGAAGCAGCCAAAGGGAAAATAGTCCTAGAAAAAAAAATAAATAAAAGGCAAACAGAGACAAAAAGCAGTTCAAAAGAACAAATCCGACACTCTCAAAGTTTGCGCACGGATTTCTCTGAATGGTATCCCTATATCAAAAATTACATAAAGATTATTTTTAGGGGACATTTATTACGCATTCGAATCGATATAATAGATTTAGCTCAATTTCCTAACCAGTTTCGAGATAATTTAGAAAATCCCAAGAAATGTTAGGTTCTTCCACTTTCATCGAAAACGGTTATAGAGATGGCCATGAAAATGGTTTCATTTGATTACTCGCGTAAAATTGATTATGCGAAGTGTACCAGGAGACCCATAAGCTACGTTTTTTTCGCGCAAATTTCGTCGAAAATAGAAGGTTCAGGCAGGCAGATTCTGATGGACAACGACTTTTACATTTTGATTAAAACAAAGTATTTTTGTACCAAATTTCGTCAAAAATCGAACTATTTTTAAGGAGCAAGACGCAACCAGACAAATGACCTACGGGGTCTAAAGCAGGCTACACACGACCAGGCTGGCCTGTCACTTAGGCCTGAACAGTATATATTCCGGCCGGCCTGTCAGTTAAAACTCTTCAGGCGGCCGGTCTAACTGACAGGTCTGCCTGAATCGTGTGTAGCTAGCTTAAGAAGTAAACGTTTCACATCAGCCACACCGGATTGCATCATAAGGTCCACATCGTAAGCTGGTTTTGCTCGATATGGAGAGGAAATGAGCTAAAAGTAATTTATCTTAAAATGAATTTGGTTGGTCTATCTGTAGGGAGGGTTTAGTGGACTACATTCACAGGAAGGAAAGAATGAGAATAATTTTCTTTTTGAAAGAATCTTTGGGGAATGATTTGCCAAAAATAAGGGTTGAGTATAATTAAGGGCTGAATAATTGAGAGGAAACTGACTAAAACAATTATATAAAAGAAAATGATTTTCAAATTAAGTAATTTTAAGTCTTTTGTGGCTGTTCCTTTGATAAGTTTATGAATTCATTTTGATTATTAAATGAAAATCAATTTCCTTCGTCGATAAGGTACCCTAATTGTCGAGAAGAATCCATTGAGACATTCGTGAATGTTGTAGGTAATTTCCTCATAATTAACGGCAAACGGATATTAAAGGAAAGTATGGTCGGTGCTTTTAAGAGCCATCCGTCGGTAGCCGCGAAGGCTCGCTGCTCTTGTTCGTAGCGGAAGCTGCTTGAAAAGGGCCTTCTAGAGCCGATAAGCGTATCCAGTCACTTGACGTAATTTCCTGTACGGGCTGGATGGGAAGAGGGTGGGACGGAAGACACCCCCAACCCCTCTCGCCGTCGGCACAATATCAAAACTCTCTCTCCCTTCGCCATTTTGGGGCGTTTCGTTATAGCCTTCGTCGTAGACAACTCTTCCCTCTTTGTGCGACAGTTCCACCAAACAACCCCATCAATTTCATTATATCAATTTGACGGAGGGAGAGTTTTGAATGATTTACCTTTTCGCCATATGCACTTGTAAACGAAGCCATTTCTGTATTTATTTATTTGGGTATTTTTGCGAAGAGCAGATCCAGTTACTTTTGAAGTAGCAGTAGTGATTTATAAGTTACTCGTACTCGCTGATAAGCTTACTGATTAGTTTATTGGTTCTTTGCTGGTTATCTATTACTACTTGACTCATTATCTACAGTTATAATTCATATTAGATAATGGTAAGCAATATTTATTAATAAAAAGGTTAATATGATCAAAATCAATTCTCTCAACTACGAAAAAAGTTATTAAGCATAAAGTTAACTGTTTTGCAGGTATAATGTAATGAAGTACAACATAAACAACAAGTAAAGATGGAATGGTTGGGATTCGGCTAAATAAACCTCAATATGATTTTTGTTTTAAAAAAAATCTATATTTCGGACGTTTCGGCTACTCATTGGTAGCCTTCGTCAGCTAAAATGACAAAAAAGAAATTAATACAGAAACAAACAAGAAAAATTTATAATTGTGATAGGTAACAGAACTATAGATACAATTTAACTTATAACAGAACATATCGTCTTAAATTCTTAGAATGAAAAAGAAAATAGGTACAGTAATTGATTTTAATAGTAATTAGTAACATTAATTGATTTTACAAAGAAATAAGAAAACTATATACCAATGACAAATATAGTAGCTAATAGTAACATTAATTAATTTTACAAAGAAATAAGATACTACATACCAATGGAAATGCCGAGCGGCAGAGGAAGACCAAGGTTGGCAATTAAGTAACCATTGTGAAAGTGTCTAAGGAAAAAAGGAATCTGCAAGGGGTATATGTAACTGGAGACAGCAAGAGGTGGGGGAAACGGGCGGTATGGATCAAACAGATGTTTATGACATTTTATGACAGGAAAGGAGAAAAAGGTGTTAATGGAAGGCTACCCAAGGGGCAAGGTAAAAATCTAGGTAGGTGGTCGGGAGAGTATTTGGAAAATATTAGCGTACATAGGAGAAATGCCTTGTTGGTCAGTTTTGTAATTTATATTGTTTTTGTTTAAGTTTATGTGTACACATTCCGAGATCTGTAGTCTTTTTTTGTTTCGTTGTGTAGAAAGAATTTTCGTGTCGTCGAAGTGAGTTTGTTGCAACAAACTCAAAACCCTCTACACCAAACTCAAAGATCCCATCTCTTTTGAACATACCACCCGATGTGTTTACCAAGTCCCTTGCCAAACCCCTTCCTGTAATGGTGTATACACAGGAGAAACCATAAATGACATTCACTCACGTCTTACACAACATAAACGAACCATCACTAATAAAGAAATAGATAAATCTGCACTTGCAAAACACGCCATTACACAAAAACACACTTTTAACTTCGACGACACGAAAATTCTTTCTACACAACGAAACAAAAAAAGACTACAGATCTCGGAATGTGTACACATAAACTTAAACAAAAACAATATAAATTACAAAACTGACCAACAAGGCATTTCTCCTATGTACGCTAATATTTTCCAAATACTCTCCCGACCACCTACCTAGATTTTTACCTTGCCCCTTGGGTATCCTTCCATTAACACCTTTTTCTCCTTTCCTGTCATAAAATGTCATAAACATCTGTTTGATCCATACCGCCCGTTTCCCCCACCTCTTGCTGTCTCCAGTTACATATACCCCTTGCAGATTCCTTTTTTCCTTAGACACTTTCACAATGGTTACTTAATTGCCAACCTTGGTCTTCCTCTGCCGCTCGGCATTTCCATTGGTATGTAGTATCTTATTTCTTTGTAAAATTAATTAATGTTACTATTAGCTACTATATTTGTCATTGGTATATAGTTTTCTTATTTCTTTGTAAAATCAATTAATGTTACTAATTACTATTAAAATCAATTACTGTACCTATTTTCTTTTTCATTCTAAGAATTTAAGACGATATGTTCTGTTATAAGTTAAATTGTATCTATAGTTCTGTTACCTATCACAATTATAAATTTTTCTTGTTTGTTTCTGTATTAATTTCTTTTTTGTCATTTTAGCTGACGAAGGCTACCAATGAGTAGCCGAAACGTCCGAAATATAGATTTTTTTTAAAACAAAAATCATATTGAGGTTTATTTAGCCGAATCCCAACCATTCCATCTTTACTTATCACCTCGACGGCTAACTATCTAATCATCATAACATAAACAACGATATAAACACACAAATTTTATTCCTTTTCCCTCTGTCTCTTTTTGGATATTTTACATTTATTAAGCATTATTGGCATACGTGGTATGCGTTTCCGCTCGCTACGCTCGCTCAAGAAGATACCAAAACTCTAGTTAATCCAGCTCGCTAAAATTAATAGAATTCTATTAATTTTAGCGACTCTAGTCTATCCAACTCGCTAAAATTAATAGGATTCTATTAATTTTTCCGAGTAAGAAACCAATCCCTTTTTCTTTGTCAGGAACATCGCGAACTAATTGTAAAAGACTCATTTTTTCTCACTAACATAAACAGAGCTTTTTCATAAACAAAAGATAATTCACTGTTGAAGGTTACTTTACTCCCAGCAAGAACCAATACAATTGCTCATCGGAATCCTCCAATAGGAAGGCAAAGGAGTTATGCGCATGCGCTGAATCACTGATACAATCACTACTGCTACTTCAATAGTAACTGGATCTGGTCCTCGCAAAAAGACCCCTTTATTTTTATTAGCTATACCTAGGCTCGCTATATTTTTGATGAGTGAAACCGGGACAAGTCTTGGATGGGAATACCTCGGGGGGGGGGGGGGGGGGGGGATAGATTAAAAATGGGGTTAGAAGCAAAATGGTGAGTTTTAACCCTCGCAAGTAACGGGAGTGTAAAATCTGGAACCCTAAATTGTTAGTTTTTTTGTGTGTGTGAGTATTTAACGGCGGTGCTATTAGCGCCGGGCTGTCTATAGGTTGCCACCCATTTATAATGCCAACAGCACGTGGTCGGTCACCCATTCAGGTAATGACCACGTCCGACGTTGCTTAACTTCGGCGATCAACGGGAACCGGTGCATTCAACGTGGCTATGGCTATTGGCTAGCCTGAACAGTTAGTCTATCCACTTTTTAAAAATATAAAAGAATTTTTGCTACGGAAGTTACTTAAAAAAATCGCCTAGCTAAATAGTAGATGGGCCGGCCGCTGACAGCGCTGCGCAAATATTTCCAGTATTTGCTCACAGATTACAATTAGAATGCTTCTAACTCCTTTGACACTGTACGCGGGAGTCAAAAATATTGATCGTTGAAAAGTAACCGATTCATAAAATATTCTTAAAAACATAAATTCATTCCTTTTTACATCTTACAGCCGTTTCCGGGACAATGTTAAAACCGGCGGGACACCGGGAAAGACCAAAATACCGAAAACGAGAGCATCGTCATAATATAGTCGCTGTCTCAGCGCTCTACTCCGAAAACAGTTGATTTTACAGAAAAAGGCAAGAGATATTTTGTGTAGATAATTTTACTAGGAACAATTTTTATAATGACCGCTATAGACCTCCTTGCAATAGGTCGCGAGATATTTGCGAAAACCTGATCAATCCATAGTCAAAGAAATATTTCATCATGAACACCGGCTAAGAACAAAAACGTCTGTTACCTTTTTGGAGCTGCAAAACTAAGCAATTTCCTCAGAATTAAGATAGTGTCGGGTGCATTCCTGAATAATTTTCTTAAAATAACGTATATAAATAAAATATATATATTTATATATATATATATATATATATATATATATTTATATATATGTATATATATTACAGAATATTACAATCTACAATTCAACTGTATTTTGTAATTTGATATTAGTTACTTGTCGACGCCTCAGGTGTCCCTAGTTGTCAGCCGAATACCTTCCTTGTTAGGAAGGATTCTAGGATGACCTGGAGTTAACCGCCATCCAACCAAATCCTGCGACTAGCAGGGAGGATTGGATGCGAATGAGACGTGGCCTGTGATATCCTGAGGAGAGAAAATACCCATCGATATCACTCTCACTTATTATAATTTCACTGATTTTTTAACTCCACGACACTACACTACCTTAGTAGATCCCGGGGCAACTTTCTATTAAGGCGTCTTGGTGGAGAGGAAGGATGATTGATGCTGGATAAGGATTGGGCTATAGGATTAGGATGATCGATTAGTTTACTATGGAAGGATGAGAAGCGGCTAGGGATTATACTCGTATCTCGGACAAAAGGGATATTTAGGTCATTATGGAGGGTGCGATTTGTAACATAATAAGGAGCATTGACAATGGTACGTAGAACTTTAGATTGAAATGTAAATAAAATAAAAACATGAATAGTTCTGCTCTTTTACATTTGTAATGTGCAACTGTTTCAATATTAATTTTGTAATTAAATTCCTTCCGTAGTTTTGTGTATGCGTATTACAATATTTAATAAATACACAAAAAAAAATCACATTTTTGTCTATGGATCTTGATGAATAATTAAAGGAAGGGTATTCAGCGCCCCTAGTGGTAGTAGTCAGAACCCTACATCCCATAAAAAGTCATAAAAACAGAGGCGCTTCTAGTCTAGCAGGAGCTTTCCCAACCTACGAATGGCGAAAGAATTCTATTCAAGCACAGTACAAAGAAGTATACCATATCACATACAAAATACTATGATCCCCCCCTTCCAAAAGACTGATTTACTTCATTTTTACAACACTTTTTTTCCTCTTAAATAGCCATGGCGTATTCCGCGTTTCATTACAATACAACAAAAATTGTACATCTTGAAATTGTCGCATAAGAATCGTACATATCTTATCCACACATTCATACTTAATGAATAAAACTGACAAACCCCTTTGCAGAAGCTGTAACGTACTTGTAACAGTTAAACACAGACTACACTACATGGCAGCTGTAGTACAAGGCGACAATACTTTCAAATAACCCACGTCATGATTGAACATTTGGTACAGGGTAGGCATTTCATAAATACTACATTTGAACATGATATTTAGCTTACTTCTGATATGTATATGTACGAGTATAGTTTATATTAAGCAAATTATTCAGCAATACAGTGTACTCTACCCATTTTCTGGGGTATATGCTTAGTTATGTAGCTCCTGCGTGACGGATTGAATTATTATAAATTATTAATTTATGAGATCTACCAGGAACTCTATATCCCACGATATATATATATATATATATATATATATATATATATATATATATATATATATAGCGACATCACATACACAAAAAACTACAAGAAGCTCACAAACGACTGTTTACAAATTTATCCATTAATAAATAGGAAAACTCCCCTAAAATACACCTGTGGTACACTACTATACAAATCGACATTACTACCCATACTAACTTACGCATGCCCCGTCTGGTTTGGTGCCAGTTACACACACTTAAAACGCCTACAAAATTTTCAAAACAGAGTACTCCGAATAGTGTCAAATGCTCCTTGGTTCGTAAGGAACAGCCAGATCTATAGAGAATTGGAGGTTGATCCATTTTTCACTCGCATAGAAAAGCTGGTGCGAAAATATCATCAAACACTTCCAGCCTCCAGGAGTTGCGTCTTTTATCAACTGGGACAAATAAAAATGGCTCGAATTAAACACAGACTATATCAAGACATTTTAAACCTATAAATCTCACTTGAAAAAAAAAAATGTGTATAATACGTTTCTTGTATTGGACCAAATAAATTGATTTTATATATATATATACATTAAAACCTCGTTAAGCCCTCTTTAACCCGGACCAGTTTTGAAAACGAAATTATATTGTTCAGTGTAGTAATTGAAGACGCGTGTTAGACTATGAATTGCTATTCTCAGCAGGCAAATTACGCGAGTTCTCCTAGGTTAATGTTTATTTATTTATACATTAATCTAGAAAACTCGCGCCATTCACCTACATAGGATAATGTACGGAGTTTTCGTAGCGTAACGTCTCGCCCGAGGTACAGTACCGTTTTTCTGTTTTGTTTGCTCGTTGACGAATTTAGACGAAACGTAAATACATTGTTGTTGCTATGAAAAAAGACGGAAGCATTGACAAGAATTGATAAGGGAGAATCGTTAAAGAATATTGCTTCTGAGTTTGGAGTAGGTACATCGACCGTATCCTATTGGGAAACGATCCGAAAACGCATTGAAGACTTCTGTTTCAAGATGATTTCTAAGGACAGTTTATGGTGGTTATGACCCACGCAGAAGCCGTAGCATTGAGAAATTGGTGGCGTCTTTCTAGAGTGAAGCCAAAACATTGGCAAATGAAATTCTAATTTTAAAGCGGATGCGAGATCGCGCTGCTCGTAAGAGATACACTAAGCAGAGACATCAGAAATTTACTGCCTTTTTTTTTTGTACTACAGACTAGTTTGTAGCTATGTTGAGTACATAGGCTAACACAGTACATGCAGTGTCTGTGTTTTTAGGTGAAAGTGTGTCGATAACAATTTCTAAACTCCATTAAAAATAGTTCGGTGATTTACGTATATATATTTTTTCCGTCATTCCCCGGAGAACTCGGATTTTCGTTAACTCGGATCGGCCCTGGTCCCAGTTGATCCGGGTAAACGAGGTTTCACTGTGTGTATATATATATGTGTGTGTGTGTGTGTGTGTGTGTGTGTGTGTGTGTGTGTGTGTGTGTGTGTGTGTGTGTGTGTGTGTGTGTGTGTGTGTGTGTGTGTGTGTGTGTGTGTGTGTGTGTGTGTGTGTGTGTGTGTGTGTGTGTGTGTGTGTGTGTGTGTGTGTGTGTGTGTGTGTGCGTGTGTGTGTTAGTAGTCAACAGACTTCAAATGAGGATACTCATCAGGGGTTTTGTATATAATAAAATACAACACAGTAAGAAATGCCTTCAACAACTCGTTGATAATTTCGCGAAGGAAACCAGCCTCTAAAACTATACCTCAATATTTTCAATATGTAAAATACCAAGAACTAATGTAACTCAACCGAACGCTAATTTAGAGACATTGAACACTGGCAATTCATGTGATAATTCTAAATTGCAAGAATAAGGGGGGCGGCCCCGCTATGGAAATAGCCCGAAGATGAAGTGGCTGAATCCTGTTTTGTCAGTTTAATTATAAAGTGGGTAACTGTTGAACAATGGAGTTTGTAGGCAAGGGGCTCGGAGACAATTTCCTTTTGGAAGGCGAGCATTGTCCGCTAATCTGTAGGCAGTCTAATAACTGGGGCCGAATGGGAAGGCGGTCGGAGCATAATGGGGCAATCATATAGAGTTGTTACATAATAGGAGGGAAGGGGGAGGGGGGGTCTTATCAGAAAATGGCTCGTTTGGGGGCCCCCCTCCGACCCGGCAGAGGAAATTGGAATAAGAAAAGTCGGGCGTAAATGAAAGATAGCCCTTCGCCAGGAGGTTGACACTCTACCGACCTGAAAACATCCGCCATCGTCAAGGCACTCTTCATAACCGTCTCGTGTCATACTCACCATATCATGGTCTTCTTATTTCTTTTTTTTTTTTCTTCAACACTCAAATTTCATATGACATTTTTGATGGATTTTGATTGTTTACTCAAATCGATGTTTTTTTATCATGAAGTCTGTCAGGGAATAGGGATCAATTGAGTTGTATAAAGCGATTTCAATAACAAAGAATTCCTGGACGCTCAGGAACTTACATGATTCTTTTATTACATGCAAACTTCCATTAGCGTCCTGCCTAAGAAAGGTCCTCCCATGATAATCAGGTCGTGCGTAGCGTATGGATGCGAACATGGGCGCTCACAAAAAAGAGTAAAACTTCGTTGCAGCTATGGGAGCGGAAGATACTTAGAAAAATGTTTGTCCCATTAAAATTGGTAAACAATCGTTTGTAAGGAAGATCCATTAGCTGCAGAATTTTTTTGGTGGGCCGGATAAGCGATTTTTCCTCCCTGGAGAGAAGCGAGAAACACACGCCATTATTTATGCCACACAACGCTTGCAGAGTAAAATTCAATCTGATGATTTGATACTTGCACTAGTTCTATGCAAACATTGATAGTTGATAATGTGTCAGTTTCATAGACAGAAATAATGAGAATAATAGTTTACGGAGAAAGCTGTTATGGATGAAATTCTATTTATTTTTTATAGTATTCTACACTAATCATATCTAGTAATAAAGTACTCCAATACAACCGAATAGAGCCAATCAGGTTTCATCTTCAACCATTTGTACCTTAATTCTTTTATGAAGAGAGATCATTTGAACTAACTTGTCTCTTGTAAACTGTTCCCCCATTAGAGCTACACAAGTGTAAAGGTTGTTCCAATTTAATAAACGAGGGTATAATTTACTTTAACGTTATATTCTTTCTCTTATTATTTATCCGTTGTAAGTATCTATTTAAATAAATGAGGCGAGTTCATTACTGTGGAATCACGCTGTAGTTTTCGTTGATAGATGGTCGTTCAGAATGAAGGATTGGTTTCGTATCAAGATAAATCCCCCTTCCAACTGGAGGATCGGCAATCCTTTATTGAAGCATTGCGGGACTAACAGTGGAGTATTTTTCAGGCGTTTTCCCCCTCAGTACATAAAAAGAAATACAGTACAGAAATACTCGCCGTAATCCGGCGTCGTCGTGACCAGGGTACAGTCGGATTAAAGAATTCAGTTAGAAGATGTTACTTCTGTATTAGAAAAACCTTATTATTTGAGGATATAATAATATGTACCATTTTTAACACTGCATATTTAAAATGGTACCTATTATTAAAATTACTTTTAAAACTTGCACTCCACTCGCGATGAATGTTCTCACTAGACTGCCTAAAATCAGACATTCCAGCCGCAGGTGCCTTAGTAGAAACATTTATCTTTTTAGTATAAACACAAGGTCCTGCCTCTAAAAAATTAAATACCACGAAAGAAATGTTTGGCTACTGGGAAGGGAAGGTTTTCTAGGAGCCCTCAAGCCGACGAGTTCTGAGACCCGTCACTCATTCCTCTCGGAGAACGCCGGATTAGAGAGAGCGGCGGATAAGAGAGAGTCTACTGTATAAAGAAAATGTAAACTTTTATAACTTTCCGAATGAATGTTGCTATTGAGGTGTACCTACTAGATACCGAAATTGCCCCCTTTAAAATTTACACACACACATATATATATATGTATGTATGTATACCCACCAGAGGTTTGTTTCGCCAAGAAACAAACACCTCTGGTGGGTTTTCTTAGGACGCAAATTACTAATTTCACCATACCGGTCGTAATTTCTGTTGTATTGTAAAGAAACTCGGCGTACTTCGTGCGTATTGAAAGACAACGTTATATTTCAATAATAAACTAAATCGGCTCAGTAGAAGTTGAGGTTTACTGTGCATTATGTTAAAAATGAATTAAGTCGCCAAACCGGCTCGTTCATTGGATGTAACTTTTACAACCACGGACGCTGAACATGAGTGCAGTTTCTGGTTTCGGTTGTTCATTGGGTCAGCTGTTAAAAAATATAAAAGAGCAGGACTTTTCATTTTTGCGATAGTCTACAGGAGGCAATTTTTAATCTAGAAAACTGAAATTATTTTCAATTAAGAAGGTTAAATCTAGTAAAGTGCGTAGAATTACGAAATATTAATCTTTTCGAAAATGGTGAACTATTCTTCATTCTTCCGTCAAAAATTGGTCATACAGTCGTAATTAGTCAATGAATGGAAACATCCCTACGTACTTTACTAGCAAATATCATTAGGAACCAGCAGTTAACATTTGAATTTGATAGGGTGAAAATTGAAAGCACTATTCGGTTTGAAATAAATAGTTTTGAGAAAATCTACTTTAAAGTTTAATGTGCCAAATAGTTTATTTATTTATTTTTATTTTAATTATCCTGCCTCTACCCTTGGGTCATTGGCAGCTCGGTCTTTTATATGTGTTTGTAAATGTTGATTTGTCTAAAGAATGTGAGCAGTTTTTGGATTGTTTGTTCGTCATCTCCTAAAGCGTCCTTTAATGTTTTGGATATACCGAGTACTTGTCTTATGTGGTCGTATTTTTTGCAGTTTGTAAGTATATGTTCAACTGTGAGTTTTGTATCGCGTGTGTTATATGTTGGGCGATGGAGGTTATTTAGGAGGTAGGTGTGAGTTAATGCTGTATGTCCTATTCGTTTATAGGACGATAATAATAAAAATAGTTTATTATTTATTCTTATTAAATTTTTTTCATAATTTCTTGGACTTTAGTTGAAAAATCTAATTATTGGAACATTTAAAAACTTGTCCGGCACATAAACATTCCTGGATATATATAATTTTTTATTAATTAAGGAAGCATTTAAGCCTCAAGAAAATAAATGGGTACAAAAATACAAAAAAAAATGTCAAGGTAGTATTTCAACCTTAAGATCGACTCTGTCCACCATTTCACTCCCAAAACAACAAAATTATAAAAAATACAGAGTACATAAAAAAGAAACAATGATATTAGCCCTTATATTACTACCATATTGACGTACCTAGAGGCTACGAATGTACAGAATGAAATATAGTAATATTACAAATAACCCAAGATTTTAATTCCCAAGAAAAGTTCTGATCTTACAATAATTGTCGACCGATTCATTCATTTATATATTTTATTTACTGTTATTTTTTTTATGTATAGTTTTATGCATCTATTTATTTTTAATAAGTATAAATTTAAATTATTATTATTTATTTTATTTTATTCATTTTTTATTTATTATTATTTATTTATTTTTTTTTTTTACGGTTGGACAGCATATTATTAGATCGATTATAATCGATAATTTATTATAATAATAATTATTATTATAATAAATGCCCTATTTTATCTTCTATCATCAGATTATATTTAATTTTCAGATCATGTACAATTAATTTATAAATTATTACTTTATTATATTTCTTATTATTATTTATTCTTATTTTTTTCTGTCATTCTTTTGAGCAGATCGCCCATAATGTTGAGTTCTTTAAATGAATATATAAATAATAAATCGTCAAAAACGTTAAGTTAAAAATAAAATTTAGGCTAATCTCTTCATGAATGAAATTAGTTTAACACTACTACAACTTTTTATGCCAGCTATTAACTGTGTATAATTTACGACAGCCCTCAGTAGACCCAGAGTTTCACGGAAGAGTTCACATTATGTGTATTCCTTGGCTATGAATGGGCAGGCCCTTCCCACGGTCAGCCTTTTCTCTGGGGGTAAGAAAAAAAAAATCATATCCCATCTCGAGATGGTGAATGAAAGGCAGAAGAGGTTGTTTTTGCCGAGGTTTCGATAGACCTCGAGGCGGCTTCTTCAGGTGCCCAGGTCCTCGGGTCTGATCGGGGTGATATATGACCAGACATCCACCATTAGTAGACTTGATTCTATGAGGAAGAATTAGCATTTGGATGTCGTCGGAGGTGAATTACGACTCTTGAAAAAAAAAAACCCTTCTAATATTACAGTAGTTGTCGTTCAGGTATAATTATTAAAGGGTGTAAAGGATACCTGAAAGACGTAGGAGATATCAAATAAAAAATATCATTCAAAGACAAATTCCTTTACATTTTTTTTAGCCTGTAAAAAAATTTACAAGCACTTTTAATGAATCTTCTATAGGTTTTTTTTTTTTTTAACTAAATTCACAACAAATCTTGAGACTAGCAGTCAGGGAATAGTTGGGATTCGGCTAGGAAAACATCAATACGAATTTTGTAAAAATCTGAATAAAGGACGTTTCGGCTACTCTTTGGTAGCCTTCGCTACCTAAAACACAAAAAAAAAACAAATTCAGACTTAATAAACAGAATAATTAAACCAATAAAGAATATATGAAATATTTACAAATACAAATTACTTATAAGAACGTTTTGTTCTTAACACCAATAAGTAACAGAACATTATAAACAGGTAAGTGAACAATAGTTTATTTCCTAGAACATTATAATGTTTAGTTATTTATATTATTATTTATTTATTGCTTACAAAAAATTCTTTTTACAGCAATTTACTTATAATAAAATGTTAATTAAGTTATAATTATTATTAGTGAGGTTAGTACTTTAGTTATAGTAAATATGAATACTATTACAATAAATTCACAATGACATTTTTTATTTATTTAATATTATTATTTTATATATATATATATATATATATATATATATATATATATATATATATATATATATATATATATTTTTAGATGGAACGGCATTTTTCTCCAGCGGTGGTACTCCTCCTCACTTCTTCCCGGAATATTTCGATGGATTCATCTACATCTTCTTCCTCTCCTGGCTGAAGAAGATGGAGATGAATCCATCGAAATATTCCGGGAAGAAGTGAGGAGGAGTACCACCGCTGGAGAAAAATGCCGTTCCATCTAAAAATACTATCCCAGCGACGAAAATTAACATCAAACATATATATATATATATTTTAGAAACGTACATATTCATAACTACACACTTTCATATTGTCATACTATATATATATCGAAAGATACATACACACGCATACATATAAACACACATATACGCCCATTCATACATATATACAATCCACAAGCATTCACTCATACATCCACACACATATACAAATATATACAAAGGCAGTATTTCTAATTTGTAATTGTACAAATGAGCATTAAAATGAAATACATATATAAATATAAAATTTAGGTGTTTTATTTTAAGTAACTAAGATCTGTATATAAGAATATTAATCATATGCTGACTATGAGATCTGTATATAAGAATATTAATCATATGCTGACTATGAGAAAAGTGTTGCTTATTTTAATCATTTAAACTTTTAGAACGCAGAGTTACTGGATTAGATATATATTTATATAAGTTAAAGTAATTAGATTTGGAGTTAGAATTAATTATTCGGTATAAATCAGCGGGATCGGAGGTTGGTTTGATATTTGGTAGGTATTTTGCACGTAGGTTTGAATAAGCCGGGAAGTGTAGGAATATATGGTGGAAATCTTCTGGCGCAGTTTCTTCGCAGAGAGTACAAAGTAATTTCGGGTTGATGCTATATATAATATTTTTAATTGTGCTATAGTTATTTATATCATAGTAATAAACAGCTTACTATGTACTGGTTGCTCGGAAAAGAAGACATCAGACGAAGTAATGCACTGGACGAACAGGCTAAACTAGCAACTCGACGACCAGTGCCAGACGTATATTACATGTCATACCAGGATCTTCAAGCCTTATCTAAGAGACATATAACAGACAAATGGCAAGAATCCTGGTACAACACGACTGACAACAAGCTTCGAGAAATCAAGCACACTACACAGGAATGGCTACCCAGTAAAGAATCAAATAGACGAGAAGGAGTAGTTTTCTGCCGTCTAAGGATTGGCCATAAACGACTTACACACTCCTACATTATGAAAAGAAAGGCCAGACCGACATGTACATACTGCAATACTCACCTATCAATAAATCACATACTGACAGAGTGTAGACTCAAGACAAATTTTAAATTAACCTACAATTTGCCCGACTTACTAGACGATGATAGCCAGTACATTGATGAACTTATTAAATATCTAATACATACCCCTTTTATTATAATTATTTATATATATATATATATATATATATATATATATATATATATATATAATATATATATATATAATATTTATTTATTTTTTATTTGTTTTTTGTTTTGTTTATATTTATTTAGTTTTCAGATCCAAACAAACTATGCAATAATTTCTATTACCTGTTCAATTTATTTATTTTTTCTTCTTATTTTTATTTATGTTTGAATATACATTTATGTCTATGTAGACATCAATGAATTATATACATATATATATATATATATGTATAAGATTTATGAGCATACTTGCACAACAGGAAATCACTAAAATAGTTTGTTTATCTAATACCTAATGTTGTGGTACTGTTTTGTTTAGTTTTTGTTCTTCTTTTTTCCTTTTTTTTTTGACTGGACAAGGAACGTGTTACCAACTTTATCATGAGCTCATCGCTATCATTACGAAGCTCATCATAAAATAAAATAAAAAAATAATACATACACATTAACACACGAATATTTAAAAAATATAACTCTAGCCATTTAGTAAAATTGATTTTTCGTTAATTGATCCAACAAGAAAATAATTTCTTTTTGTTGGGTTAATCAAACAGAACAATCGAAACTCAGTCACATTAATTGGTAGACAGAGACTTTTAAAACATAACCAAAATGAATTTTATTCCTGATCGATTAAAGAGAAAGCTATAGTTTTATCACCAAATGGGGAAATGTAAACATCTTAGCTTAAAAGAATTTCAAACATGAAGACAATATTTCAATTGAATCCAACGATTATAAGTACCTACCCATCCAAAAAATTAGTTTGAACAACTATTTTTATCCACCTTTCAAAACGGTTGCAGATATCACCTTGAAAATGGTTTCAATGGTTAGAGAACCTGTAAAAAAGAGTACCTGCAAGCATATTAACTCGAAAACTTTAGCGTTACAATTTCATTCGCGCGAATTTCGCTCAAAAAACCATGTTACGGTGAACGGATTCTGGTGGTGAACAAACTCGACCTTTGAAATCACACGAAACATTTTTGTACCAAATTTCATAAAAATCAGGCCATTTTTCCTTGAGAGATCGAACGTAGAGCGTGACCAGATAAATTAACTGGTGAGTCGGTTTTCCGCCACTATTGTATTATACATTCATTGCATTCATAAGATGAAGAAAGCAAGGAAAATGCCTATTGACTGGTCACAGGGACCAAACCATCCCCTTCCTTATGAAAAACAGAATCTTTGGGGAAGATTTTTTTTTTTTTTTTTTTTTTTTGTTCTAAAAGAGTTTTTATCCTTCTCTGGAGTCAATATTTTTTTGTATGGTTACTAGTTAAGGTTAATTGTCTAGATGGTTCTCTCGTCGCAAGAGTCCATATATCATGGATTTGATACGTCAGCAGTTTTTGACATTTGGTATTTTTTGTATCTCTTCACTAGTGATAACCAACTAGAGTGAATATATCTGATGAAAAATTAATTTCGTTTAGAGCCTTCTGCTCAAATTCAGGAATATAAATATGCTTTAGGTCCATCCGACAAACGTATGTAATGAACTGTAAAACACTCAGTCTTCTTTTTCCTACATGGCCAACGCGCAAGGGCGAGCGCCAGCGGAAACTTTTTTTTTCAGTTTAGTCATCGCTAAAGCATATTTAAGCTAAAATAAAGTCAGGCTCACTGGTCAACGGCGTTTCTTTACAATCCTTGGTCGTAGTGTGATTTGTAAAACTTGATATGGGAACTGTTAATGTTTTTAAAGGGGGGTGAACTAACAAAACGTGTCACAAAAATATGATATATTGGTAACCAAAGTTATGGCATTGACTGAAACCTGGTCAACTGAGCGGCTGCCGATGCTTTACTCAGTTCAAGTGAGACAATATGAGAGCATGTGGCGTCGTAATATATGAAAAGGTTAACATTTACGCCAGGCACCAGCATTAGTGCTGTGGTAGATTTCTTCTAATTGAATCTGATGGCTCTGACACCAGAAGCAACATAGATCTACGCCATTGTCGAGAAAAACAAAATATTAAACCATCCCTATCATTTTGAGTGGTGATTCCAATTTGGATCTTTAAAAACCTGGTTGCTATCGATAATTTCATTCTTTTGACTACAGATCGTGGAGCATCGTGCAAAGATTCGATCTCCACAAACTATATCGAAAAGATTGTTTCGAAAAATTATAAATTAGTCCGTTACTTTAAGGGATTGTATTGAACAAGCTAAAGTACACATCCCTGAGGAACTGTTCAGTTGTCCAATTACTAGTGCGGGTAGAAGAGCTGCAGTGAAGAATATTAATGGTTTCAGAACATGGGTGTATATAGCAAATAATTTCGGGGGGGGCTGGGAACATTTGGGGGTATGGAATACTAACAATCCAGAACTTGGAATAGTTAGCCAACTAAAACGCTATTACATCCAAAACTAAGTGATGTTATTTAATTTATTTTTAAGGTTCATAAGACACATTGTTGCAGATTAAATCAAAATTTCAGTGTGGGGGGGGGCTGCAGCCCCCACTTATATACGCCCATGTTTCAGAATACTTCAAGAAATGAAAATGTTTTTTATACTGAAGTGAAGAAAACCATTATACTTTATGCCGTGTGAATATTATACCTAAGAAAAATTTCCAATGTGGAAATAGTTGGGGTCTGGTCATAATATTTAATAACATAATAGAGGCACCCCTACGAGGGCTTTGCGTACCTACGTTTGGCGGGACAATTCAATTCAAACATAGTAAAAAGTAACCCCCTCCCCTCCTTCCTAAAGACCGATTATATAATTTTTGCAATACTTCTTTCTTATTAGATAAAGAGTTTCATAGTAACACAACAGAAATAGCAGCCATCATGGGTAGGCTGCTAGAAGCCAAAATCAGGATGCTAGCAGCCTATATGGGTAGGCTGCTAGAAGCCAAAATCATGATGGTCGCAGCCTATATGGGTAGGCTGCTAGAAGACAAAATCATGATGGTCGCAGCCTATATGGGTAGGCTGCGAGAAGCCAAAATCAGGATGCTAGCAGCCTATATGGGTAGGTTGCGAGAAGCCAAAATCATGATGGTCGCAGCCTATATGGGTAGGCTGCGAGAAGCCAAAATCAGGATGCTCGCAGCCTATATGGGTGGGATTCAAGAAGCAAACATCAGGATGCTCGCTGCCTATATGGGTAGGCTACTAGAAGCCAGAATCAGAGTGAAAGCAGTCTAAAGTCTAAGGGTACACACTCGAAAGTAGAGTGCTAGCACTCTATTGTTGGATGCTAGCTTTGGGTGTGAGAACTCTACTATAGGATGCAGAATTAGGATTCCAGCACTCTATTTATAGAGTGGTTTATACGCACTCTACTCAAAAGTGCGGGCGCTCTAACTAGTGAAATCCTATTTTAGGCTGAAATATGTGGAATCGTATTTCGAAATGCTGGCACTGAGTCACAGTTTTAAGACAGACCGCAGCTTGAAAGAAAGTACGAGCAGCCTGTTTTTTTTTTTTTCTCCGTGCATCTGTTATAAGTTCGTACATAGGAAAATATGAGAAGATGCTTGTTAATCAAATATTTTTTCTAGTACTTCCAATGGAACCAAAATTTAAATTTTTTCAATTACATGAATATCAAAAGCCTGGAACAATTTTCAACTGAATCAATCGTTTCAGAATACTCAAGCTCAAATTAGTTAGAAAACCAAGTTTTGTCCACTTTCCTCAAAAACGGTTATTGATATCGCCTGGAAACACATAAACAGTGTACCTGGTGCAGGAACTGACCAGTATTTCAAGAGCATCTGAATTTACAGGATCCAAGAATTTTGCGTGCACTATTCCCTAAAGTAACAAAGTGTGCTTTATTAGGTACTGTAGGCCTTTGTTGCTACAGGAAGTTGACCTGAATTTTAGCCATTACGGGTTTATATAATAAAAACGAAATTATTAATTGATCTGTTGTAGGATGAAGTAGCGTTGGCGGCGTGGGTGGAGGGGGTGGTAATGGAAGCCAGCGATAAGGTATTGAGCCTGAAGGAGAGCAATAAATCTAATAAAGACATAATTCTCTGCTTGTGAGGCCTTGGGGCTAATGGTCCTTCAGGGCCAAGATAAAACTCCGCCATCTTGACTAACAGGCCTGCCAATCACGGAAGCTCACTCAACCAAAACCTCCCCAGATAAGGGGGCATAAAGGGAGACGGAGAGGGGGGGGGGGAGGGGGTGCTGATAATAAAAAGTGTGTGGCTGCGACGACGAGGAGGGCGAATTGGAGCAAATTCCCTTTTCACGGCATCTTGAACCTTCCCCCTAAAGGGAACCAGTTCGAGCGCCAGGAAATTGCTTCTCGATGGAGGGGTCGCCTTAATACCACAGCTAACTCAATATCTCAGCACCTCTACCTCTACCTCTACCTCTACCTCTTTCCTTTCTAACCTCTTTTCAGTCAGCAGTCGGGAAATTATATTTTCCATTTCACACCCTTCTCCAATACTATACTCGTCACGACTTTAATTTATTTTAAAGTAGTAATGACGTCATATAGTTGTCATCTTCACGGCAAACATTCATTTCATTGCAATCAGCTATTAAAATTATGACAGGCGAATTTTTAAGACATAAGAGACTATCGAATTCCGACAAATTGTTCAGAACCTCAATGAGCCTGTAGCTGAATACGGAGTGCGCTAAAAGCTGCCGCTAGATATTTTGATTTTAATGAGTTCCTGGACTACTCCGTTGTTAATCTTTAAGTAGGGAGGTGGGGTGTTCACAGCGCCCCATGACTTAATTAGCTATATATTTTCAATTTAAAGATTTTCTATCCTTTTCATCTCTTTGGTACCTTCCTAAATAGTTAGTTGTGTTCATATTGAGCCTGCATTCGCATCAGAAAAAACCTTATTTGTCCGTCTATCGGGTCTTTTATTGGCTTGGGGTGCTCACAACACCCCACCTCCCTACTTACGTAAGAAAAATTTAAAAAATATATTTTTTTTTTTGACCACCGTTCGACATTTTATATGAAGAAAATCAAGAAAGAATGGAGAGGCTTTTTAGTAAGTAGGTATGTAAAGATGATGGAGAAGTTGAGTCTATTGATTCGGATGAAGAGGAAAGATATTTTTTTGAAAAATCATTGCATGGAAAATCAAGCGAACAGTCGGATGGAGAATCACTATAGCAGGCTAAGAAGAGAAACTAGAAGTAATAATATGCTATATCTACCTAAAGGTGATGTAGACATCATTGACAAGATATACGCCAGATATCCTGTAGCTCGGTGTGTCCTCTAACTGTCTTGTTTAGAATCCTCTGCATAGCCGACATTAACTCTCAGGCAATATATGTAGCAATTATCCTACTACCAACTCTGGTGAGGGTTGAATATTTGAGAGATATTGGGTTTGAACTGATTAGACCACGAATTGAAAAGAGAGAAACAGAATCTTGGATTCCTAAATACATCAGGCAGCCAAAATGACCAGGAAGATACCTGAACCAGCACCAAAAACGAATCACAGACTGTCTGGTCTGGTAGAACCGTTTGTTCAACACACACAGAAAGCAAAATTTCGATAAGAAAACAACGATCTTTTGTTGTTTTTGGAACACATTTATGCATATGAATGACATGAAGTAAATTTGTTGTGGAGATTTAGAGTTAGCAATATGCACTATTTTACATATTAAATTAGCATACTTTCCAAGAATATATTTTAAAGTAAGTACTTGTTTTGCCTTCTTCTATCCCTTAATAATCAATTTAAACTTGAGTAAGAATTTTTCATTATTCAACTAAGTCATATTTTTGATAACCATATAAAAACAAAATTACAAATGAACAAAAACGATTAAAATTTTATTATTAAAAAAAATACCATATTTGACCATTCTAATTAATTATTTGGCCATATAATATAGGTAATGGGTTTTAAAAAGTGAAATAATAAAGTAGATGTCATTGGGGTGTTATGAGCACCCCACCTCCCTACTTACGTTAGTGTAAACCACCTCACTACTTAAGGGTTAAAAATACCTGCCAAATTTCCTGACACCCTTAAAATAGATCTACATTCAGAAGCTACTAAAACAGCCTCTGCTGAATTCAAATTTCACATTTCAGAAAAACAACATAAATTTGTTTATGCTAGCCGCCCTGATCCTAAGTCACAATTAAGGTCTAAAATTAAACAAAGATACTCTCGCAATCGTAGACCTTCCTCTAACCACCGAAATGCTCGTTAGGCTAAAGACACAGCGGTTTCGGCAGAAACAGCTGTGCTTGTCTTTCCAGGTAGAAACAAACGTAATGAGCTGCCGCCAGTCACTCGGGTGAAACCGCAGTGTTTAGTGAACCTACTGATTGTTGGGGATGCGGGGAACGACATTGGAGTAAAGAATGCCCTTTTAAAATCTTCAACAAAGCCTCAACAGATCTGTTCTCATGCCAACGCTCCCTGGGAGAGAGTACATATTGGCTATTTCTCGGAATTAGAAATTTTTGATTCTTACTCCAAACGAATGACAAGTTCAACTATCTCACATGCCACTGCTAGTGCATTCACCCTCAACAAGAGAGCCTGCCCAACAGTCATCATATTCAGCCACGAACTCCCCATATCCAACGAGGTACGCTACCTGGGATTATTACTAGACAGTAGACACACTTGGAACCCACACACCCGACTGAAAAGACAGGAACTGAAAAGAAGATACGGATTCTTACAACGAGTACCTTCATCAAAACTGACAATAGTGCTATGTCAATCCGAGAAATAAGTCCTTCAAACTTCAAAATTGTTAGTTTTGTTCTTCTCTACGGGTTTTGGTCTCTATTTATCTTACTTTTTAAGTTGTTGTTGTTTTTTGTTTTTTATTGCATATTACAGTAAAATGAGTATTTTAGTAAAACAAGGTAAGAAAATGAAAAGCATAGTTATATAGTTTTCAAGAACGAACGTTGAGAAAGAAGATGGAGTCATTTCCCCTAATGACACAATCATTTTCCTGTTGTGGCACTTAAAATCTTATATTACTAGTCTTTAAGATTTCATTTTATTTTTTTCACGAAAGATCAAAACCTACCAGTAACTGCTTCTATTCCTTTACTAATGGCACTAGGGGTATGAAGGGAATCGCGCAAAGATGACGCAGTTCCTGCGAGTGGGACTTCTTTGTTTTTATGTCCGCACTGATCAGCTGATCGCTTTTCTCTACTGTGATCACACAAGCAAGTGAAGCACTTCTCCGAGCCGGACTGAAAATTCTAGTACTTTGCTATAGGACCTTTGACATTTTTAAATTATTTTCATCTTGAGTTTTGTGCGAAATGAGAATAAAAGCCGACAATCGGTGCAGCAAAGGTCACTTTCGGTACTTGTAGTTTTATTACAATCCTCCTAATGAAATATTCTATTCTGGGACTGCACTTGTTTTGTCGTTTATATACATTTAAAAAAATATAGATCCCACTCCAATAAATATAGGCTACGCCCGTCTATATTTCTAAACCCCATTCTTTTTACAAGCTCATAACCTATACATTTTTTTCCAATCAGCGAGACCCCACGGCGCCCGGGCCCGGGACAACAGTACCCGGCTCTCCCCCCCCCCCCCCATGTAGCGGCCCTGACCAAACCCGCCCCAATTTTGTGACATTTTCTTCGCGAGGCTGAGGATTCCCGCCAGCCGTGTGAATGACAATTTTTATTACAATTTTTTTTAACTTAAAGATTTCCCATATAACTTTCCGTCATCCAGACTGAATTTGTTGTCGCAATGAATCCATTTTTTTAAAGGGTTTGAGGCGTAGATACTTCAAAGCGAAATTATTTTAAATTTGAAAAAACCTTAAATGTGGCAAAAGTGTGACTTTTTTTTTTCAAAAATTGGACAAATGTGGCTTTTGTCCGAAAAATTGGACAAATGTGGCTTTTTTCCGAAAAATGGACCAAATATGGCATTTTTATGTGGCGCCTTGGCAATGTGGCATTTGACAGGCTCTGCTAATAACTAATGATTAATGACTAAAGTTTCACAGATTGATGATTAAAGACTAAAAAACTAGATTTATGATTAACTTCATAAAATTAGGAAATAAGTATTATAAAAAAAAATGTTGACTGATATTTTTAGTGTTGAGCATAATAGTAATCATAATTACACCAATAATTACATTTTTAAAGCACAAGGCTCAAAGTTTTCCTCGTTCACTTTTCTGAACAATTCTATCTTTTGAACACATAAAACAGAACTGATTCATGTAGAAATTCTAATCCCCAACGTGTATGTGTAAAAAAGTAGGCATTGGCCTAATACCGAAAGTATTTACAACTTTAGTCATGTCAATCATTACTACAGACTCCTAACGATTAGTCATAAGTAAAATTTAATCGATTTGTCAATCGTTTAGATTATTTGTGCCCTATTCTGTGCACGTTAATAAGAGTCAGGGTAAATCTGAAGGAGAGCGTCCTCAGCTACGATTTTCTTCAAAGTTTGCACTATAACGTATTTTGATGCACTAAACACGAATCCGTTGAAAAAAAAAAACCCCGCTCTCAACTAGGAAAGAAGTTATTTAAAAAAAAAAAGTTCACTGTTATGAAGGTTAGGGAAGAATGCCTTTTAAGACGACTTTTGGGCAAAGAATTCTTTTCATTTCTGCGAGTTGGATTGACTAGGGGTTTTGATGTTTTCTTGAGCGAGCGGAGCGAGCGCAAACGCATAGCACGTATGCCCAAAAGCGACAGTTTACGACCAAGTCAGCTACCACAGGTGAGTCTAAATTTCAATTACACTTCGTCATTAAGGACTATTGCGCATGCGCGTGTTTACATATAAGCTGTTTACCCCGTCTTTTATAACCTCCATAACAGTGAACTTTAGTGCTTAATAACTTCTTTCCTAATTGAGAGCGGTTTTTTTTTTTTCAACGGATTCGTGTTTAGTGCATCAAAATACGTTATAGTGCAAACTTTGAAGAAAATCGTAGCTGAGGACGCTCTCCTTCAGTTTTACCAGAGTCAGATAAGGACACAAGGGTATTTCCAAATAATGATCAGACTGGAAGGCATTATAAAGTTATTCAAAATAAAATACCGACACGATAGGAAGTAGGTAGAATAATAAAACATAGTTCATGTCCCCGGGTCTTCCTTCTCAAGCCAAACATCGACGGTGCCAACTCAAAATTCACGTACAAAAAGTATTGATATCCCCAAAAAAAAAAACTAACATTGAAAAAAAGAGGCCAAGTTCCAGGCCCCTCCCAAAAACAGTTTGCCCGTGAAAGCTATGATGGTATTGGGCGACGTTTTAGGATCTTAATACATTGTCAAGAACCTAATAATACCCTCTGATTTATTTGTGTGATTCCAACTTGGCCAGTTTTCGTTAACTTACATAAAGTTCATACAAACCCAATCATTTTAAGTCATCAAAGAGTTTATAATAATCCTAAATCGAAACCCTAAAGGCCTGAATCTTGAAATGCCAGACATTTTAGGATAAATCCGATTGATATAATGGCCATAATTTAACGAAAACTGCCCAAGTTGGAATTGCTCGCAATATGGTTTTTCAATAGTTAGCTTCTCATTTCATTTAGGTTTAAATGTTGATGAAAGAATAAAGACAAAAGGAGATATTGACATAGGACATGTAAACTAGTAATTTGTTGTCTTTGTATTCACTTCGCATCAAATGAATCTTGACAATATACGTATGAAGCTATTAAAATTTAAGAAAAACATTTCCTAGCACCTTAAACTATAAATCTTAATTTAATTGCACATAAGAATAATATTCTTATGAGTTTCAAGATGTAAACCTATTATACATCTTGAACAAATTACAAGCGAAGTAATTCTTCTTTTGGTCACGATGAGCGCTTCTGTTCTTTATGTGATGAAATACAATGTCGTCATAAGCTCAGGAAATGTTTTGACATGTTCGTTGTTACTTCTATGTCGTTATTGTTTAGTTTCAAAACTTGTGAGTATTTAGGAAGAGTTAGGTTACACTTCGGAAGGGACTGATATTATTTAATTAGTACCCTACCACTCGGTGGATTATAGTAACACAATACCAAAATCAGAAGTAGTTTTTAAGTGCTCTTTTTAGATGTCTTTGCAAACTAGACTTTTGAATCTTGTCGACGTTCTGCTTCGTGTACCTCCTCTTTTTATCATAGATGAACTTTTTCGAATTGGACTCGGATTTCCAGTTCATCTTGATGTACCTTCTGAAGGTAACAGCACTAGCTTTCTGAATTTAGATACTCATATTGCTTCTGGAGTGTACAACTTATCAAATGATGATGACACACAGTTCTATAAAGTACTCCTGTTGATAGCTGTCAGATATGTATTAACACTATGTGGTAAGCATTATTCATTTACTTTTCAATTTTAATGCTTGGAATAGGATTAAATATTTTCTTTAAAACTGATTTATCAGACATATATTATAAGCCTTTAACTGGTAAATATCCCTAATCTAATATGTCCTTATTTAATATGTTTACTAGTACTATTAAACCATTATTCTAATATTTTAAGGGGTTAATTTCAGCAGTTGTTTTGTATATCTACTAATTTGTGTATGATGTCTTTGTTTTATGGGCACCACAGAACATGTCCTTGCTTGCATATTTTTTTGTTTATTAAGTTCTTATTTCATTTTCCTAAGAAATCCATCATGAGCTTGTACAATTAAAAAGATTATTGTACCTGTTAACAACTTCTCTATTATTATTGTTCTAGCTTCTTTTATCATGTTGTTGTTCAAACTTATCTTAACCTGAGACCTGACTGTCTTTGTCGTTTTAATTGAGCCTTTTTAAGTAAAACGCTTATCTCAATAATAGGTTAGCTTTTGAATGAAAAGATTTTCATCAATTTCTGAATACAATGCACTATCCTTATTATTTGCATTAGTTGACAGAGAAAGCTGTTTACATTGCATATAATTGTCCTCTTTCATGAATACATTGAGTAATCTCACTTTATAAGATTTCTATTTTCACAACTTTTCTTTAGTATTTAAAGAAAAAAAACAAAAACAAATTTCATTCAGTCAGGAATGAATTAGTTGTCCAAGGTGATCTGAGTTACATAATAAATTCTTTTTAATTTTAAGACCTGCCATTTATAAAATTACTTAAAACATAAGTCTGAAATTTTTACTTCATGTGGCATTTTATTTACCTATTTGTGAATAGGTGAATAAAAAGCTCCTTGGTACTGAAAAATTAGCAGTTAGTTAAAAAGTACTCCATCGGCATTTTTGCCAATTTATTGTTTTGAATAATGGATCAAAATAATAAGCCCTATCAATCAGTTACTTGAGATTTATGTATGCCCATAACGGTCACAATAATTGTTGTATTGCAACGAAACTCGGAATTCGTTGTGGACATATTAATACAAAAATAAACTAAATCTGTTCACTATCCAGTCACGGCTACAGGTAGTGTACTATATATTTGTCAGATACCCCTCACGCTCTGCCTCACTGGCCTATCATCGCCCAGCCCAAGCCACTCGAAAGTAAAATTTGAAATTTTGCTCGGACACTCTCTTTAGAATGCAAACACTCGCTAAGAAAGATTGTTTTGATATTAAAATTTATAAGTATTTTTAGAGGGGTTTAAATTGTTAGTTGGTTTAAAAGAGAGCACAATAACAGGTCAGCTGTTATTGTACTTTATTTGTTTCACAATATTATTTTTATTTGAGCTTTATTTCAATTATGATGACAGATCTTGAATTACTAGAAATATTTTGTCTCTCGTAGAGTTTACGTTATACCTGGTGATGGTCCATCCGAGGCAATAATATCCCAAACCCTTGCACAGCCTCCTCATCAGCTTTCCCAGTCAGAACACTTCTTGTTAATGCTTACAAATGTAATGTGTGTTTATTTATTTTATTTTTATTTTTTGGTTCTTCGACTTCTAAGGTCATTAACACCATAACATATAGTATGACGGGAACCGTGCTATAATAAACTGCACAAAATTATGTAGTAGCGTTAATTTTGATGATTTATTATTTAACGCAATATAATAACTGCTTAATCTGCCGTGACAAAGCACGGGTAGTCAGCTTGTAACAGTATAAAAAAAAACCTTAACATTTTTCCCTATTCTCTTTAAATTACTTTTTTAATTGTTTTATAACTTCCCTTAATTGTACGATGTAATGATATTGTTGAACATGTAAATTTTAGCTTACGAGTGAACTCACATTACTCTTAGGCAATCACTCGTGTATATACACTAAACTGTACTACCAAGGGGGATATTATTTTGTATGTCTTATGATTTTATGTAAAAAAAAAAACAACATTAATTTTCACATTTTTATTCTTCTTATAATATATCTACAATATACTATATACAATATTATATTAATAATACTTAATCTTATGGTTTATGTCTATGCTGGATCATAAATTCTACCTGATGAGCGATACACTTACTAAAACTCTTAGAACACACTTTTTCATCCTGCTTACCATTTTGTGATATCTGTATAACTCTAGACCAGTGTTGCTCAACTTTTTTTTCCATTGGTGCCACAAATGTTTGTCATGTTGTTGTGGGCTATAATAAAATAAAAAAATTTAGGTAATGATTTCATAGGTTTTTGAATTAAACAACTATGAATGGATTAATCGCATATAATTTAACATTTTTTTGTCATTTACAAGCAATTGTTTAATTCAAATTACTTAGTTGTAAATTAGCTAGTTTTCCGTACAGTATCTATGAAGTACTGAACATTGGGATGTTGCTGAAATTTACATGCTGGAATCAAAAGCCAGCCAGTTTCTCAGGTTGTAATCTAGCTTCCGATCACAATGCAATTATTTTTAGAATAAATTCAAACTGTGACCACATCCCACAAAAAACTATGAACGAAAAAACCAACTGGGCATCCTACAGAAAATTATTCTCCCGAAATATCAACGCTAACAGTGTTATTAATTCAATCGATAGTCTCGAACAATTTATAAAGTTATTTACTGAAAACATAATAGCATCAAAAGATAACTCAGTTATCAGCAGAAGTACAACAAATAAAAATAATCACCAGCGTCGCTCAAAAATAGTTGAAATCCTTCTTAAGTTTAGAAATAAATTCAGAAAAATGTTCCAAAAATACAGAGAGAAAATACATAAAATCATAGAAATCGCCTTGTCCAAAGTTATAAATAATACATTGTGGAAAGACAAAAACGATAAATTTAACCATCAGCTGTCAAAAATAAATTGCAGAACTAAACTTTGGGACCTCCATAAAATATTTAAAAATAAAAACAAAACTTACTTCCCGCCAATAACATACAATAATGAAACCGAAATAACTCCAACAGGAAAAGCAAATCTGCTAGCAAATTACTTTCAAGATGTACATACGCAAAACCAAAACATAGGCAGTAGATACACACTAAGCAAAATTACAAAATCAAATAAATTAATCTTGAACAATATAAAGAACATTGAAACTCCAGAAAGTGAACTGACATCATATTCTGAAATAAATAAAATTCTTAAAAAATCTAAAAAACGAAAATCCCCAGGCCATGATGAAATAAGAAATATCCACCTTAAAAATCTACCCCCAGACGGCATCAAATGCCTCCAAAAAATTGCTAATAGTGTTTTAAAATTTCAATATTTCCCAACAGTCTGGAAGCATGCAGTAATAAAAGCCCTCCCAAAACCCGGAAAAAATTTACATGAAGCCAATGGCTTCAGACCAATAAGTCTTCTTAGCTCAATAGGAAAAACAGTTGAAAAAGTAATACTAACCCGTATAAATAAACACTTAAACAGAAATAATATATTAATAAACGAACAATTTGGATTTCGAAACGGTCACAGCACAGCTGGTCAATTAGCACGGTTAGTCGATCATATAACCGAAGGATTTAACAATAAAAAACACTCCGGTCTCCTTATTCTAGATGTAGAGAAAGCCTTCGATACTGTATGGCACGAAGGACTTATATATAAACTAAATCAATTAAAGTTCCCTCCCTACCTAATCAAAATAATACATTCATTTATATCCAATAGAACATTCTCGGTAAAAATCGACAGCTCAAATTCATCTGTAAGAAAAATAGAAAATGGTCTGCCGCAAGGGTCGGCCCTTAGTGCCACCCTTTACAATATATATATTAATGACATACCCAAAATCAAAAACACCAATTTATCCCTGTTTGCAGACGATACAGCTATATACACATCATCATATCGTCTAGATACCATCAAAAATAGACTATCATTGAGCCTAGAAAGGCTGAACCGTTATTTCAAAAAATGGAAACTCAAAGTAAACGCTCAAAAAACACAAGCCATAATATTTACTAAAAGAAGACCTCAAAATACACAGCCACTTGAAGTCGAAAATATTGTTATACCGTGGTCAAAAAATATAAAATATTTAGGAATAACACTAGACAAAGGATTAACCTTCACAGACCACGTCAATGAAATATGTAACAAAGCAAACAAAACACTCTGCCAAATCTACCCTTTTTTTAACAGAAAATCTAAACTAAGCACTAAAAACAAAATTCTACTTTATAAAGCATGTATTAGACCAGTATTGACCTATGCATGCCCTGTTTGGAGCTACACTTCAAACACTAATTATAAAAAACTTCAAGTAATGCAAAATAAATGCATTAGAATTGCCTTAAACCTCCCCATCTACACCAGAATTAAAATACTGCACAAAATTACTAACTTACCTCTGCTTAAAACTTATATCCACAGGCTGACCTCAAAATTTTTTAGATCTTGTAGACTTAAAACCAATCCACTAATTAAAAAAATAGGTAACTATGACAAATCAAGCACCCGTAGATACATACACAAGAGGACTAAACACATCTTACTAAAATAAAGACACTAGACACCATCCTACCAATAAAGACAAACACAGACTGGATTAAGACATAAAGCTGTAAACAATAAGCCCTACTTATTATTATCATTAGAAAGTCTATAAGATAGCGAGAAGGATCCAGGCTATTTTTTCTCTCGCATTACAATTACTGTTCATTAGTATCTAAGTTCATTTATAATAAATAATTTCGAAGTTATGTGGTCTAGAGGAACACTATATTGTAACTGAATTACAATTGTAATATTTATATTTATTGAATAAAGAAATTAAAAAATAAAAAAAAAAAAAAAAAAAAAAAAAAAAAAAAAAATACACCTCATATATGTGAGTACAAACCAGGAAAGTGGAAACGGAAGTGGACCATACATAACGCGTTGGGTCTCCCAATGGTCGGTCTAGTGGCTAACTCATTAGGTTCCCATGCTGGAGATGGTGGGTTCGATTCTCGCCGGTGGCAGGAATTTTCTCATCTCACGGCTTGTTGAGAAAATTCCTCGCTGCACCAGGATGTCAGCGTTAATGGCCGAGATGTCGATGCATCGTTAAATAAATACATAACATGTTAGGTCTTCATCAGACCCCCAACCTGTCACCACAATCTATTGGAGCTCATCTAGATGAGGGGATCCCCACTAGCCCCCGGGGTTCCGTAAACCGTGGGGCTCGTGAGACGGCCCTCAGAAAGAGAGACCTAGTACACACAGTTCCCGTCCTGGAGCTGAGTGCTATGAGTCTCAGTGCAGAACCCCACACCGGGGCCGCCAGGCTATATTCCGGACTATCAACTGCAGTGCTTCCAACCATATGACCACTACACTGTGACAGGCAAACAACAACATGCCCCTTGCCACCAACACCACCTGCAGTACCATTTTTGAGTCCCACAGTGCTAAGCACCATGGGCCCTCAGCAATAGGAATGGTCATGGGCCTGGAGGTTAAAACACCAGCACGTGGGATAGACCCCACAGAGTTACCCCGGATGTCGACGAGTCGGCCTCGGATCTGAGGTGGGATGAGGCCCCAGCCTCCTCCACTGGCCATACACCTCATACAGATTGAATCAGAGAGCTGCATTTTTTTTTTTATATGAGATAGTATTTGTTTTTTTTTAATAAATTGATCAAAAAGTATATTGACCGTACTAACATGGACGTAACATTTTGATGCTGCAATGATCTTACAAAAAAAAAAATCAATTTCTCACTTCATGAGGATGGTCCACACAAAACCTCTTTGTTGAAAGATTTATGCTTTGTGGTAAAATGACGAGAAATGTTGTATTTCTTTAATATAACACTCTTGCATCATATCAAACAAGCAGCTGCATTGTTTTTGTATGGCACAATGAAATATTATGTTTCCCACTTTAGTTCAAAATTAACTAATCATTTTACACTAAACATCAACAACACACTTTACCAGGCGAGATTAGTTAGTTTTGAAACATTCGTGTCTAGTAAATAAATTCAAAACAAGTCAGGGCGGGGAAAAAAGCACATGGAAGTATGGAATCCAGGGAAAGGGGATTCCTGCTCGCTCGAATACAGAACTACCCAATGCAACACATCACTAATCTAAACACTTGATTTGCCGCATTTAAGAAAATACTAAAATGATGTATTGCCTTGGTAAAATCAAACGTCTGATGTAAATTTAAAAATAAATTGTCATTATTTGGAGATAAGAATTGTAATAATTATGTGAATGTATTACTTTTTATAACATTTTATCTTCGGCATTGAATCTATGGAATTTTTTTTTTTCAGTTTTGTGGGTTTTATTATGGTAAGAAACTACAGTGTCATCATTCCTCAAAATTTTGCTTCTTGTTTAGATTTTGATGGGGGCGAGGTTAGCTCAGTGGTAGAGCACTCGACTAATGATCTAGAGGACCAGGTTCAAAACCCGAGCGCGCACTAAAGATTTTTTCTTCTAGTGCCGTCGTTCGAGGGTTGGATTTGGGGTCCCAGATTGTCTCTAGGCTCACCCAGCCTTTAATTAATTAGTTAATTAATTAATGGGTACCTGCAAAGGGAAAAATCAGGCGGCCGGAGCATAGCGTTGACCACGCTATCTCCCTAGTGTGCCGTATGGTCAAGAATCAGGTACCTCTACAGTATCTGCCCCTCTGGGCCCTTGTGGCCTGTTACGGGAGTGATTTTTTTTTTTTTTTTTTTTTTTTTTTTTTTTTAGATTTTGATTTGCGTAATACACAATTCTTGAAAATTGTATATCCCTTATCTCCTACTTTATTAACTCCAAATTACTGTGTTATTTATTTATTAATAAGGGTTTTGTTATATTGGTTTCTTTTATATGTATATATATATATATATATATATATATATATATATATATATATATATATATATATATCTATATCTATATATATACACACACACACACACAACTCTATATATTTAGAATAACGCGCTAACAAATTTAGAATATTTTCATATTTACCATTTACCATTTTAGCTTTAGCAGTTTCAGAAGGTATATTATATTTTTAGTAAAGTTTTATGAAGCCGTTATTGTTTGAAAATATGTTCAATACTCTTTATAGTGTTACATCAGGGATATATTGGGGATTCCTCCTTTGACGTAAATGTCCATGAGTTAGCCTTGAGTGCCCAATTCAGAGACGAGTAATGACAACCTTAGTGTTAATAACTGATATTAGTGGAGGTTGGCCTTTTCGTTTCCCTATATAATGACCTCTTTCATTTTTCACTCTCTTGAATATGATTTCATGTCATATACAGTATCTGCGATATATTTTAGTTTGTTTTCATCAATTTCTACGCCAAGTTCTATTTAGAAAAATTTCTTGAATAGTAAACAGAATTCTTAATCTGATTGTGAGTGTGATGAGGGCATAATGTTCTCCTGGAGGTGTGTGGCTTTTGCTGCTTTATCAGCTACCTTAATTTTAGTGTAAATGCAGTATTCACGATAGGTTTAAAAGGTGTCTACTGCACGAAAAAGTCACGAAATTGAAAATAGGGCACAAAAAACACGAATTTTGGAAACCATGTCACAAAATTTCAGTTTCACCAGAGCCCGTGACTTCTATGCATTTGTAATTTTTTTTTTTTACGGCGCTTCGACACCTAGGCAATTAGCGCCGACATCCAGGGTGCAGTGAGGAATTTTCCCAATGAGCCGTGGGATGAGAAAATGCCTGCCGCTGGTGGGAATCGAACCCACCATCTCCTGCTTATGAATCTAAGACGCTAGCCACTGGACCACGGAAGACCCCCTTGCATTTGTAATTGTCGATATTTTCGTACGGCGACACAATTCTATCTGCCTCCCCTATCTCTTTCCTCTGTTAGATTCCTTTGTTGCAGCATTTACTCAGCAATTATGTATTATTTAGATATATGCAGACTTAAATATTAAAATTCTGTGTAAAATTGTAAGTTTATAGATATCACGGTAATCTGTGTAAGGTTACAAATAATTTTAAGTTAATAGCTATGGCTTTTTCTTTTTAATTCAAATTATTTTCGGCACTTACATATTACCTTCAACGCAGGTTAGAGATGTGGATCTCATTCAGAGATCTGGATCATCAGCACAGGCGCATAACTCATTAGCATTTCTATTACCCTATTTCTATGGGCAATTCTATTGGCCGTTATTTGTAGTAACCGTCTTGTTTATTTTCTGTTTTCAATGCAATTCACTTGTATATTTGTGTTTTTACGCGATTTCTTTTCATTGTTTTTTGTTTGAGTTCTTAGTGTTGTTTGTGTCCTTTATGCTGATCTTGTTTCTGCTAGAAAAATGCGTCTTTGGGATTTACCTACAACTGAAAAAGATGATAAATTGCATATCGGCCCATTTTCCACTGAAAACCAATGATCTGTATTATCAAAGAGTTGGATTGACTTGAGTTTCGATATAACCTTTAGCGAGCGGAAACCCATAGCAATTGTGCCGTTAAGAATTTTACGTTACGCGTTTTCGCTCGCTCAAGGTTATATTGAAACTCTAGTCAACCCAAATCGTTGATAATCCCTTCGCCATATTGGCAAAAACTCAATTGATGCCTTGATCCAGATCTCTGACCCGGTGATGATCCAGATCTCTAAGAGCCAGTTCTTTAACCTGCGTTGAAACTAATACTTAAGTACCTTATTTTCTTTTTAATAGGTATGAAATTTACATTTTAATTCATGAAAAAGTTCTGAAATTGGCTTTCTCAAGAGTAATAGGCACCCAGCAGGTGTCCTTTTTCAGTTTTTTCAATGTGTAATTTATAAAAATCTCTACTCAGACTTGTGCCTAGAAAATCCCCAGGCTCAAAGACCTTTGGTGTAAGATATAGAAAACTTTTTCCTAAAGAATTCTTTTAATCCTTTGCTACAAAATATGGCCAGTAATTCCTTTTAAACCAGATGAAGGTGTAGCAACTGCTACAGAATAGCAGATGGTAATTATAAATTTTAATGAGTAGTGTAGTACGGTATACTTACTACCTTAGAGAACATACCACCAGGACAATGAGACATTATTATTTACACAGTTGACTGAACAGCACTCTTCAAGCTCTAGAAAACCAAATATACTTCTCAACATTTACTCATAAAAAAATTCCGTCACACAGGAGCTGCATAACTAAGCACTTTCCTCATAATTGGGTAGGGTCGAGTGCATTGCTGTATAATTAATATTGTAGATAAATAAAATAAAAACATAAATTGTTCTGCTCTTTTGCTTTTATTAGCAGCTTTTTCAATTTTAATTTTGTAATTAATTTCCTTCTAGAGTTTTGTGTATGTGTGGTACTACACTATGTAATAAATACACAAAGCTTAACATATTCATCTATTGATTTTGATGAGTTTCGCGAACCTACGTTTGGCGGGAGAATTCAATTCAAACAGTACAAAGTAACACCCCCCCCCCTTTGAATAGACCGATTTAGTTCATGTTCACAATACTTCTTTCTTATTAGATAGCCAGGACTTATAAAGAGTTTCATAACAATTCAACAGAAATTACGACCGGTATGAGGAAATTAGTAATTTCTGTCCGGAGTAAACCCCCCCCCCCCTTCTAGTCGACCGATTTAGTTTATTTTTACAACAAATTTTTCTCTTCAGTTGACCACAACAAATACCGATTTTCGTTGAAATATAACAACATTTATGGCTGGTATTGACAAATAACTACTTTGGCTCCGGAGTAAACCCCCCCCCCTCCGGATGGACCGATTTTGTTGGTTAACGAACTCGTTCAATCATTTGATGGGGGAATGCTACATACCAAGTTTCGTGGTGAAAAAACAAAAACTCTGGCCTGTATCGTGTTAACGGCCACATATATAACTATATATGCATATGTATATATATATATATATATATATATATATATATACATGTATATATATATATATACATATATATATATGTAACTTAAGTACTTAAGTAGAGATTACACAATTTGTCTGTGATATGTCATACATAATTTATTATATATTTTGACTAATTGAATTTTAATGTTTTAATTTAATTTTTAGTTATACCAAATATAATAGGCCTAGGCAGCTTGATAAAGTCTAATATGGCTGTGATAATGAGTGTTTAATTGATGTAGGTGTAATTTGACTTGGTTCCTTACAGGAATCATGTTTATTTATTGCATGACTGTTTTAATGTAACTATAGTAATGAACAGGACATGGTGAGTTTAAAATTATGACAATAAAATTTAGTAAATGGTTTTGGAGGATGTAATGTCTGAAATTAATATACTATTGTAGATTGCCTGAGGATGGACCTGTGTGTCCGAAACGTTGTGATGGAGGAATAAATGTAAAGTTTGAAAAAATTTTTGAAGGGTTATTCTTCACCTGTTTGGTATTATTAATTAATACCCTTCATTTAGTAATCGTAATGAATTTAACATTTTTCTTTTACTTGTTTGTCATTCAGCCAAAGAACGTTATATACACTTGCAATAGCAGAAGTTAAAAAAAAAAAAAAAATTGTCTCAAGTGAAAAAAAAACCAAAACAAATTGTGGCAAGTGAAAGGGAACCCTTCGAAAGACCAACATATTTTCTACCCTGAAGGTTCAGGCCTAAATATCATCTAGACCTTCTCAGCCCGGTTAATCAGTTGAAGTTTCAAAAGTGTTGGTTTGGGTTTCATTGAAATCGAAATATTAAGCATTTCTATACTAAGCTTTCTAAATGATGAGCATTACGTATATGGAGACACACTTCCTGCAAGTCGGACATTTTTTAAAATATTTCTTTCTCCTTTAATTTATATCAGGTCATCCCATAAGTAATGTCGGTGGAGTGAAGATTATGTTGATCCAAGTTTTTCTGCTAGCTGTTCGACTGTTACAACAGGATTTTCTACACTAGCCTGCAGGAGTCCATCGTCAAGCTCTGTTGGTCGACCTGTACGAGGCTCATCTTCAAGCTTGCGGTTTACCACTTGAAACTGTTCAAACCATCGCTGCACTTGTTGCTCACTAATGACATTTTTGCCATATATTTCTACAAGCAGCATTTTTCTTTTATCGAATTACCAAAGCATAAGGTGTAAGTGGTCTCTTGGAAGATCCACTTCAAATTAAATTTCAGCACAGAATAAATAAGTTTCACCTACCAAAACATGATAACTAGGAGTGTATTTAATGCTATAATAAACAAAAAACAAACAAAATCAATTTATTTGGTCCAATACAAGAAACGTATTATATACATTTTTTTTTTCAAGTGAAATTTATAGGTTTAAAATGTCTTGATATAGTCTGTGTTTAATTCGAGCCATTTTTATTTGTCCCAGTTGATAAAAGACGCAACTCCTGGAGGCTGGAAGTGTTTGATGATATTTTCGCACCAGCTTTTCTATGTGAGTGAAAAATGGATCAACCTCCAATTCTCTATGGATCTGGCTGTTCCTTACGAACCAAGGAGCATTTGACACTATTCGGAGTACTTTGTTTTGAAAAGTTTGTAAACGTTTTAAGTGTGTGTTACTGGCACCAAACCAGACAGGGCATGTGTAAGTTACGAGGGGTGATCAAAAAGTTCCAGGACTGTTTAGATTGCGCGGCAATGGAGTGTCATAGAGCAGTGCGGTTGGCAGCATTGTTTATCGTGACTCTTCCTGAACTCAGCTGTTTATTCAGATTGTTGATAACCTTCTTCATTGTAAAGTTACTGCTGTGTTCGTAAAAAAAGTTTTTTGTGTTCGGCGATTTCTTGAAATGAATGAAAAGGAAGAGCAACGCGTTTGCGTAAAGTTTTGTGTGAAGTTGGGTAAAACGTTTACTGAAACTTTTCAAATGTTGCAAGTGGCTTTCGGTGATGAATGTCTGAGTCGGTCAAGGTGTCATGAGTGGTACAAAAGGTTCAAGGAAGGCCGGACATCGTGTGAAGATGATTCTCGTTCAGGGCGCCCATCAACTTCGACTGATGACGATCATGTTGCAAGATTGAACAGTCTTGTGCGTTCTAATCGTCGACTAACCATTCGTGAGATGGCTGAAGAATTGAACATTTCATTTGGTTCGTGTCAACAAATTTTAACAGAACATTTGCGGAGCGGTGAGTGGTTCCTGCATCATGACAATGCGCCTGTTCATTCCGCACTGCTCATTCGCGACTACTGCACCAAAAATGAAATGACGATCATTCCCCAGCCTCCATATCCCCCTGACCTTGCCCCTGCAGACTTTTTCTTGTTTCCAAAACTCAAGAGACCCATGAAGGGAAAGAGATTTGAGTCCGTAGATCAGAGTTGGGCAAACGTTAGCGCGCGCTAAAAGCTGATACCTCTCCGCTAATTTAGCGAAACTAGAAAGCCAGCGCTAATAATTAGCGGTTAGCGGCGGCAGTGCGCTAACCGCTAATCTATTTATGTAACTATAGCTTAAGCTATTAGCAATTACGTTATTTCATAAATAGATTAGCGGTTAGCGCACTGCCGCCGCTAAACGCTAATTATTAGCGCTGGCTTTCTACAGTTTCGCTAAATTAGCGGAGAGGTATCAGCTTTTAGCGCGCGCTAACGTTTGCCCAACTCTGCCGTAGATGACATTCAAGAAAAATCGCTGGAGCAGCTAAACACCATTTCACAAGATGATTTCTCAAAGTCCTTCACGCAGTGGAAACATCGTTGGGAAAAATGTATAGCTTCCCAAGGAGAGTACTTTGAAGGGGACGACGTCCAATAGCCTGTAGATTTTTTAAATAAATTAATAAAAAATCAGTCCTGGAACTTTTTGATCACCCCACGTAGTATGGGTAGTACTGTCGATTTGTATAGTAGTGTACCACAGGTGTTTTTTAGGGGAGTTTTTCTATTTATTAATGGATAAATTTGTAACAGTCGTGTGTGAGCTTCTTATAGTTTTTTGTGTATGTGATGTCGCCAAGTCAGTCTTGTGTCTAGATGTACTCCGAGATAGCGTATACTCTGGTCCTTTGTAGTCCAAAGAATTGAGTGATGACCAATTTTCAGCTCTGGTAAATCTTCATTTTGAAATTTTCTTAGTGCAAAAACTTTACTTGAAGATTTAACCGGATTTATTGCGAGTTTCCATCTTCGGTACCAGGTTGACACCTCACCTGCCGCTTCTTGCAAGTGAAGAATCGCTTCGTTGAGGTCGGTGCTCTTTGTGATGATGAGTGTGTCGTCTGCGAAGGTAGGGAGGGCTGAGTTGTCTGGTTCTGGCATATCGCTGCAGTACAAGATGTAGAGCAGTGGGCTGAGTATGGCCCCCTGCGGTACTCCAGCTTTAATAGTTCTTTTCGTGCTGAGTGTTGTCTTCACTCTTCCCTGGAATGTCCTGCCACGAAGAAAGGAGGAAATGATGGAGTAGAGATAAGCAGGAGGCTTGGTGTTCCGTAGCTTGTGCAGGAGTCCTTCATGCCAAACAGAGTCGAAAGCGTTGGCTACGTCGAGAAACAGTCCAGTGGCGTATTCCTTCTTATCAAAGCACCCTGTTATAATTTCAGAAACCCTTTGTAATTGTTGGACTGAGGAGTGCTTCGGTTTAAATGCGAACTGATGGTTAGGTATGCTGTCTAAAAGATGGCTTCTTAATCTTGCTTCAATCAGCCTTTCAAGAAGTTTTCCCATTGTATTCAGCAGACTTATTGGCCGATAACAGTCAGCGTTGTTCTTCAGTTTCCCAGGCTTGTGGATGAAGATCACAATGGCATGTTTCCATTTTTCTGGAAAATGTCCTCGCCGGAGACAAGCATTGAAGATACTCGTTAAAAGGCTGATGCATTTCCTGGGTAACTGTTTCAACACCGAGTTCGTTATCTGATCTTCTCCAGGTGATTTATTTTTAGGAAGCCTACGTATGAGAAGCGAAATTTCTTTAGGCTGTATGAAGTCGATTGTACTGTCAGTTAGTCTTGTTTCTGAGAGTGAAGTACATACTGCAATGTCCGTCTGTGGGTCGTTGCGGTCTGCAGTTTTCAGTTTGTTTTCAAAACAGTCTGTTAAAAGTCTACACTTGTCTGAGTCAGTTGTTACAATGTTTGTCCGTCTTTCAAGGGGGGAATTTCAGTAGATTGTTTTAATAGTCGTCTTGTCTCTCGCCAAAGCGATGGGTCTCCAGGAGTCATGTTCGTCAAGTAATTACTGTATTTGTCTATCCTGTCTTTGTCAAGTTCAAAACGAATATTTCGCGATAAACGGTTTACTTGTCGCTTGAGTTCCGGATCTCTAGATCTTTGCCATCTCTTTCGTAGAATATTTTTTTGATGAATTAGCGTTAGAATATGTGGGGGCGTGGTTGTATTATACGATCGACGCATTAATGTTGGGCATGTTTTTAGAGAATTTTGTACAGCCATGTATATTGATTGAATAAATTGTGCTATAGTTGAGTCTGAGTCGATGTCATCAGTAGATTTGTATGTAAGTGGAATGTCCGTGTTGTCATGCATTTCTGTCTTGAATTTTCCCCAGTCCATTGATGAGTCTTGGTGGTGGTGGTTCTAGTTTTGGGCTTTCATGGAAAGTAAGAATGACAGGTAAATGGTCAGAGTCTAAGTCAGTAAGTACGTCATGATATAATGGAAAGTGGAAGTTTTGAATTACGGCTATGTCTAGTATGTCGGATGTGTAGCGTCTTTGAGTCGGGTAAAATGTCGGTTCGTCAGGTGCAGAAATCATCAGTCCAAGATTATCAGTAATTCTCAACAGTTGTGTCCCGTTGTTATTTTGCTTATGGCAATTCCAAGAAGGATGTTTACTATTTAAATCACCCATCATTATTGTGGGAGCCCCCGTAAAAAGTTTTTGAAAATCATCCTGTATGAGGCGAATTCCAGGCCGGCTATAGACAGATATTATGTTAACACTGCTCCTGTCTTGAAGTGCCAAGCTAATTCCTACTGCTTCTAGGCGATCAAGGGAAGGCAGAACCAAACTATTGTGGGCTAAATGTTTCTTAATTAGAATCGCGACTCCACCACGTCTAGATCGTTGGTCCGTTCTGTACATTAGGTATCCTGGTGTCCTGTATTTGTCAGTGCTAATGAGGTGTGTTTCAGTGATGCAAGCAACGTCAATGTCGTTTCTGCTGAGAAAGTTTGTTAGTAAAGTCTGTCTTTTTTTTAGTCCGTTTGCATTCCAGTTAAGTAGAGAGAGATTTCCCAAATTAGGAGCTGTCATTATTTACAGAAAAGAAAATAGATGTTAATAAGTTAGTAATGAATGCTTTTATAGTTGGAAGAAGTGGTTTTATAAGATTGAGAAGTATGTCTGTCATATTGTCGATTGAATTTTGGTTAGTGTCAGTAGGGATGGCTGTTTTTGTTGGTCCTTGATCTGTTTTACGTTGCTGAGTCCATGCGTTCTGTTGCAGTAAGGGGCATTGTCTTTGTTGAGAGTTAGTTGGTAGGTTTTCAGTTGGAGGCGGTGGTGGAGGTTTAGCTGGAGGGGGTTTAGAGGAAAAGGGTTTAGAACTCCTGGTGGGGAAAGAATTATTTTCAGAAAACATTTTTTTTTTCTGCAGTATGTTTTTTAATTTTTTGTATTCTGTACATCCTCTGTAGTTTGCAGAGTGGTTGCCTCCACAGTTTACACAGTGGGATTCAGTGCTATTTCGATTAGGGCAAGCTAAATAGTTGTGATCTCCCGAACACTTAGCGCATTTTGTGTCTAAACGACAGTAATTTTTTGTGTGTCCCATGCGACAACAGTTTTTGCACTGAAGAACACCCCTGTGTTGCTTCCTTTCTTCAACGGAGACTATGGAATAAAAAAGGGTCTCTAGATTAAATATTGATTTGCCGTTGGCACTATTTTCCAGCTCTACTGCAATAAGAGGTGTTGGGAACCTTTCTCTGTTCAGTAATCTAGTAACCTTGGTTACCGGGTATTTTTCTAACAACTCATCAAACAGTTCTTGGTCAGTAATACTGTATGGCACGCCTCTAATAATAACTGACAATTTTTTGTCCGCGGGATTTCAGAAAGTGTAGTACTTTACGTCCTCTTTGTCGTAAAATTTGGTCAATGAACGGAAGTCGTCAGTCGAAGTTAATGAAACTTTTATTTTTTTAAAACATTGTTGCAAATAAAATTTTGACTTTACAATAGTTTTTATGCCACTTAAAACTTTTTGGTAGTCGTCAGCGTCACAAACGAATATTGGTGGGATTTTAACACTATTTTTATTTGTTTCTGTATTGTTATTATCGTCATTATCATTTAAATTTTGAATTGGAGAGAAAGAATTATGAAGTTGAACTGGTGTTGAATCAGTATTTAAAACAGCTGATTTTGAACAATATCTATTTCTTTTTCTTTGAGGTTCAATGAAAGGGTTAGATTTGGTCTCCAGTGAAAACAGCTGTTGAGAACTAGCAGTGTTGCCAATCGCAGGGAACTCAGTATAATAATTAGAGGTTACCTGAGGTTCTGAAGTGAATGGTAGATCTCCCGTTGCCATGGAAACGTCTTCACTTACTTCTTCTGTACTGCCAAGGTTAGAATCTTCCTTCATGCATTCCAGGCTTTTCCTCTTTCCTCCTTCCTTCCGGCGCCCAGTTTTCATACTTCTCCTTAAAGAAGGTATTAATCCGTGCCAAAGCGGATCAAATTCTTGCGAATACACTTTGTAATAACTGTACAATACTAATCTTTAGACAGAGTGAAAAAACAAGCTTGTGAACACACTCAGTAGAAGAGCTGATCCTCCTATAATAAACAAAAATAAAGTGAAAATGAGGGAATATAAACAGACAGAAAAAGAAAACCGGCATTAATTATGGGATGACCTGATACAAATGATAATAACTGAAGTTATTGTTTCTTTGTTTGTTTTAGGTTGTTTAGCAGCTCTGTGTACATTTATGCTACTCACAAAGCACCTCCTGGTAGTGTATATGTACCTGATATCGGTTGGAGTGGTATTCATATCATATTGGAGTAATGTGAACACAATTAAGGTTGTACTGAATGCTGACACTGGAGATCGTAGCATCCTCGACGAACTGCTCTCCCTCGACTTTGACAGCCTAATGAAAGATGGAGTCGGAATGGCACTTTTCGAGAACTACGTCGCACAGATCGTTCTGTCCTGTATTTTCTCCTTTATTCACCTCGGGCCTAAGTACCCTACCCTCCAGAAAGTATGGCCTATCAGCTTTCTCGCTCCCTCCTTCTTGTGCCTACTTCCTCTATCTCCTAATATCCTCCACCATTCCCCTGTTTTTGCTGCTGTTTTGCCCCTTGCTATGGTGAAATTCATCCTTTGGTCGAGTGCTTTTACTGTAATGCAGACAATATATGGAGGGTATCTTCATGCCAAGAACTTTATGAGGTATGCTAATCCTTCAATTTATCTCAAAAATGTACAGTCTAAAAATTTATAATTTTATTTATTTTCATGAAAGTTCTCTTACTCATAAAATTAGATCTTTATTTAATGTTAATTTTTTCTTATATTAAAGACATATTTTCCAAATGAGAAATGCCAATTATTCGATTGCAAAGCCACTAATCTTAATGGGAATTGAACAATTATGCCAGTCACAAAGTATTTCCACGTTAATGCTCAATGCCTTTGGTTTTTATTTTATTTATTTCCTCCCTCCCTCCATAGCGAGGAAACTCGCTTATTAGGTTGTCCTCATGGCGCAATTCAGAAGTCCGAGCTAGAAAAGTTCATGTTTCAAAATCCATAGATCACGAAAAGATCAGTGGTTCAAATTTGTACATACAGTAGACTCTCCCTTATCCGTCACTCTCTCTAATCCGGCGGTCTACGAGAGGAATGAGTGACGGATCTTGGAACTCGCTGGAGCTATACTGGTTCGAGGGTTCCTAGGAAACCTTCCTCTTCCTAGCTAGCCAAACATTTGTTTCAAGGTATATCATTGAATGGAAGACAAAGAAGGCATACATGTTTCGTTTTAGAGACAGGAACTTGTGTTCTACTATGGCATCTGCGACTGGCACGCCTGATTTTAGCCAGTCTAATTCGAACATTCATCATGAACTTTTACATGCATATGCACTTGTAAATAACAACACATAAATTTTACTGAAATATTCATTATTAAAAATGGTACATATTACTATATCCTCAAATAATAAGATTTTTCAAATACATAAGTGACCACTTCTAACTGAATTCTCTAATCCGGCGTTCTCTCTAACCAGAATGTACCCCGGTCCCAATGATGCCGGATTAGGGAGAGTCTACTATATATATTTATGATGGTGTTTTTTCATCGCTGGGTGTCATATTTTTAGATGGAACAGCTTCTTTCTCCAGCGGTACTCTCACTCTTTGCCCACTGGAATGGATTCTTGCTTCATTCTCTTTGATAACATTAAACAACATCTAATGCCTTTGGATAATATTATGAAATCCCTTAGACATTACTCATTTTTCCCATTTGAACATGTTTTATTTATTAGAGAAACCTCTACAGAGATGCCATTACTGTCTAGTATTTTCTTCTAGGATTTCTACATATTTATAAATTTTATAATGAGATGGAGAAGGTTAGCCTTTGCGGTCATACAAAGTCAAGGGATGGTTGGGATTCGGCTAGGAGAAAAAAACGTCAGATCTTCAGGCCAAAATCTATATTGAACGTTTCGGCTGCACTTTGGTAGCCTTCTTCAGCTAAAATGGCTCTTTTAGCTGAATAAGGCTGCCAAAGTGATGCCAAAATGTCCAATATAGATTTTTGCCTGAAAATCTGACATTTCTTTCTCCTAGCCGAATTCCAACCATCCCTTGACTTCGTTTACAAATTTTATTTACCTTGTTGTTTATTTTTTCAGCAATTTTGGTTTATCTGCTCTTATGGAAACAGAATGGATGAGACTGAATGTCCCTTGCGTTCTTCGAACCTTCTGGGTTTTACGCTTGGCTGAACATGCACTTGCTCTTCATTTGCAACTTGGCCTAGATCCATCATCTTTATTCCTCGCTGGTAAAGCTCTTCTCATCAGCGGCTGTGAAACATTGACGGCTGTATTAGGAATGACATCTCTTGTCTCTTATCTCTGTCATTACATCGGCTCTTTCTTTCAATGGGTAAGTTATTGTTTGAAGTTTTTAATCTAATGTTTTCTGATTTTCAAAACCAATAAGTGTGCTTTAGCATGAAGGAGCCATTCTGAACACATTCTTATAATTTCACACGATAATGGTGATGTCCCATCCTTCCCACACTAGGTACACACACTTTTTGCTCTGATTAAGGGTAGGGGAATACTTCAAGGATGAAAGAAGACAGAAGAACATATTACAATTATTGTAAACATAATAAAAAAAACATATATTGTTATGCCTTGAGGGTCTTATTTTATCAAATTTCTAATTTTAATTCTATTCTATTTAAAAAAATTAGACACTACAATTTCTGCTTATAAGTTAAATGGGTTATTCATTACAGTCATTGTAAATTGTATACAAAATACTTTATCTGCAGATAAAAATATATTTAAATGCCTCAAAAGTTGCTTTATCTAATAATCTTTAAAATGTTATCTGGTTTTCCTAGTAAAAATCTATTTGAAACTATAAAAATCTATAGGTGCGAAAGTTTGAGTAACTCTGCTACATGTACAGATCGAACGCTCATTTCTGTTCATTTAACTACAAATGACTTGCAGAATAAACCTCTAAAATGATGACATCTCAATGCGGGACACTCTGTATAATGTAATATATTTTTTTAAATTAAAAATTCCTTTTGGACAGGTGTTGCTAGCAGAAGATGAAGAAGACAAGTCCATTGGCACAGTTTCAGCTATTTTGTTTTATATTTTGGCTCTTCAAACCGGCCTAACAGGACTCGAACCAGAAAAGAGATTCATTCGTCTGTGCCGTAACTTTTGCCTGCTGTTTACTGCCCTGCTTCACTTCATACACAACATAGTCAACCCACTTCTCATGTCACTTTCTGCTTCTCACAACCCTTCACTCCATAGGTAAGAGTAACCAAGAGTTAAATGTAATTTTCATTATAACATCAATATTTATTTGTTATTAACTGTGAAAAATTCAAACTTTACAATATATATGTACACCTATTATTTTTAATTTTTGTTTTCATTGCATCTATATTTAGGTTATTATCACCAGGATATCTATAGGTTTCCACGTAAGTGAAAAAGGTTGCAGTGCCAGTCATATTCCCACCCACAACATGTAAAAATGTAGAGTAGGGAATGAACATGCACCGCTATATCCGTATGAAAACCGAAAGCAACATTTTTTTTTTTAATTTTTTTTTTTTTTTTTTTTTTTTTTACGATCAAACTGTCTTAGTTATTTCAATAGACTTCCCCTATTGTAAGCAATCAGGCTACATGAACATTTTAGAGCCAACAGGGAATTTTGTCCATTAAAGGGTTAACATTTCACTGTTTAACAATTAAATTAGAATTATTATTTTAATTAGAATAATATTGACCTATTACCATTTGCAGGCACGTAAGAGCTCTGTTAGTGTGCTGCTTCCTCATCGTCTACCCCGTCAGCTTGCTTATCTACCTCTGGGCTCACCATCCTATGTCGACTTGGCTCCTTGCTGTCTCGGCATTCTCGGTCGAAGTAATCGTCAAAGTTATTGTTTCTCTGTTAATCTATGGACTCTTCTTGCTGGATGCTTATCGGTCAACTTTTTGGGAGAAATTGGACGACTATGTCTATTACATCAGAGCTTTTGGGAATACAGTAAGTATTTTACCATATTAATAACCAATAAAATTTGTCGGGAAAAAAAAAACAATCAGTTACTTCTGAAGAAAAAAGTTGATCTTCAAGCTGATTTTATCTATTAACCCATTAGAAATGGATAGCTATTTTCATGACATCGTCAAAACATGCTTCGTAGCCTGATAGCCACATTCTTGACAACTGGCTGACATGCCCCACTGCATGATAGCCACTTTCATGGCAAGGCCAATTTCTTTGATTCAGGACTGAAAACCACCGCTGTGACAGTTTTTTCCTATATCTAATGGTTAGTTTTTTAATCTCCAATCACTTTAGTATCTGCTAGAGTTAGTAAAAATCCAATTTGAGCATATTAAATAGAGCTACCTGGTCCATTTGCAAAGTTCTGATCCCTTTGAAGGGCCTTATTTATGTTTCTAGATGATATGTATATAGAGATCTTGTTCTGTAGATAATATACCATTGCTGAAATATCTGACGATATTATTTTTAGAAAATATAATTTCAGCAATTTAAAAAAAAAAAGTAAAAACAATATATAATAGAATTCCATTGTTTCGATGTTTAAAGCAACCAACAATTATAATTAACTCAGAATTTTAGGACGTGTTATATATAGGTAACCACCCTTTTCTAGTCAGGATAGGGCTGATGACTTTTCTGTTTTCTAAAAAATAGCCACCACTTAGAAAGGAATCAAACCCACGACCCTTGGCACAGAGTGTTATATGTATTAATTCTAAAAAAAAAATAAAAAATCAGTCCCGTAACAGGCCACGAGGGCCCTGAGGGGCAGATACTGTAGAGGTATCTGATTCATGACCATACGACACACTAGGGAGATAGTGTGGTCAGTACTATGCTCCGGCCACCTGATTTTCCCCTTGCTGCTTCGACTGCTAGATTCATTAGCACCAAGGTACCCATTGATAAATTATTTAAAGGCTGGGTTGGCCTAGGGACGGGCAGGGATGCCGAATTCAACCCATGAATGAAGACACTAGAAGAAAAAATCTTTAGTGCTTGCTCAGGATTTGAACTCAGGTCCTCCACCATATGAGTCCAGTGCTCTACCACTGAGCTAACCTCGCCCCCTATGTATTAATTAGTAAGACTAATAATTATTGGTTTTGTTTATAGGTAGAGTTTTGTTTTGGGATATTTCTCTTCTTCAACGGTGCTTGGATCCTTCTTTTTGAATCTGGTGGTGCCATTCGTGCTGGAATGATGGGTGTTCATGCATACTTTAACATATGGTACTTAATACTTCTTTTTTTTTTTAGTTATTCTTCTCTCCCTCCTATGTTTAAAAGCAAAGTATACCAACTTTGGCTTCATCCATACTTAGCTTTTCCTTCTTTTGAACTTGTTCATGTTTGTTTATTTCAGATATATTTTACTATAAAAATATATATAAAACTTCTAATAAACCACACCAAATTTTCAATATTTTCTATTTATATATTAAAGTATAAACACTTCTGTTTTTTATTGTGGAGTTATTCCATTCAAATTTTGTTCACGTTCTCATTACCAATCACTCTTTTATTAAAAATGGCTGACTTTTTTTTCTTTTTTTTTAAGTAATGGTTAGTTAAATTCTGTACAATTCATATAGTACAAAAATATTGTGAAGATAATGAATAATTTTTATTGGAAGCACTTATAAATATAAGTTTTTAAACATGGGAGTAACACAAGACCCCCATTCAAACGAATCAAAGCTATATTTGCCCTCCAAGGGGTTATTATGCTTCTAAATGCAGTTACGATTTATATTTCTTTACCAATTTGTGAAAAATCGTGGCATTTTTATTTAGATATGTAGAGAAAAAATTGAAACAGTTCTATTTACCTAAACATGAATTTTCATAAATATATTTTGGGTCATCTGCAAGAATATATATATATATATATATATATATGTAAAGTTCCTTCACTCTAGGACTATATCATGAAGGCCTGTGATCATGCAGGCAGTGGGTCTATTTAGATAGGCAGTGTATATCTGTGTGTTGGAACATGTGTTCAGAACAGTACAAGAGTTAGATTGTTATAATGCTAAGTTATGAGTTATGGACTTTGTAATTTAATTATTCTTTACAGGTATGTATTTTGGTTACCGCTAATGATTGTTATTATTGTTGTTTGTTTATTATAATATATTTATGTATTCTTTACAGAATAATAAAATCTAGTTACTGAGAGATTTGAAAAGAACTTGTTATCTATTGTTACAAATTAAATTACATAGAGAACATGGCGAAGATTGAAGATAGGTTATTCGTCCACATAATCAAAAGAAATGAAACCCAGTTTGAGCTGGCAGGATTGTCTGAAGACAAAGTTTTATGGTTAACCTTACCAGAAGAATACAAGGGGTTGGAAGACCACCAGGTATTATTGTCTAATTCTACTATTAAAAGGGCGATGTTAGCCATAAAACCTATTAATGGCTACAGAAAAGTAGGGGTGAAGATAGATGAAAATATAAGAAATGAGTATTTTGACGAAGACGACAATCTCAGTTATAAAGATATTCCTCTACAAGAAATAGATACTCTTGATAAAACAGCTGAGGATTTTAGCAAGTCAGGAGTAAATTTTTTTTTACTTGAAAAATTAAAAGAATTAGAAACTAAATTAAACGCTAAGGAAGTAAATTTGCACGAAATAGAGAAACATTTTGTATTAAATACTTTTGATAAAATGCAAAACCCAGCTGATTGGTTAGACCAATTTGAGTCAGAATGTTGCAGGCATAATTTAAACAATGATAAGAAAGCAGAAATTCTAAGATTCTTTATGTCTGGTTCATCTAAAGATTGGTATGAAGCTAATTTAAAGAAGATAGGTCTAGCTAATTGGTTAATTTGGAGAAATTCCTTCTTGAATGTGTTTATAGATAAAGGATGGTCAAAGGTTAGGAGAGCATACAGCTTTAGATATATTGGTGGCTCTTTAATTGATTATGCATTGATGAAAGAAAGGTTATGTTTGGAGATTGAAAATAATGGCACCATTTTATCTCGGATTAATATGATAGTAGTTGGTTTACCATTGGAAGTCAAAGATAAATTAGATAGAGCAAAAATTACTAGTATTGAAAAACTTTTTACTGAATTGAAGAAGTTAGATGATTCATATGGTAAAGTTAGGGAGGGTTCAATAAAATCGAATGTAAATAAACCTTTTGAAAATTCGAGCGCTAACTACAAAAATGAGAAGAAAAACAGTAGGGAATCTACTAAGAAACCTTGTTATATGTGTGAAGCTCTAGGATGGAAAAATCGCTTTCATCCTGTGCATGAATGTAGAAACAAGGCTTTATATACAAACAAGAAACAGATAAATCTTAATGAATATGAAGAAAGTCAATGTTCAGAAGACATGATGATGAAAATTGATAAGAATTGTTTAAACTAGAAAGCCCGGAGAAGTTAAGTCCATTGATAAAAATAAATGTACTAGTAGATAACAAGATGAAAGTGAAAGCAGTGTACGACAGTGGGTCTAATGTTAGTTTAATAAATCAGAGAGTGGTGGATATTTTAAAATCAAAATTAATAAAACACAAGAATGTATTCAAAACAATCAATGGACTGAATTTCTGTACTGCCCGGGCAAATATTATTTTAAAAATTGGAAAAATATCAGAAAAACTAAACACTTATGTAGTGAAAAACAACAAATTCTCTTATGATTTACTTTTGGGTCTTGATGCTATAAAAAAGTTTAAACTTATTCAGGATGAAACTCTAAATATTTTACAAAAAAGTGGCAATAAACTTATGAACTTAGAAGAAGCAGAAATAAATAAAAATACTAAAAACAAGAAGAATATTGAAGAAGATATTGAAAATAAGAAAGATATTAAACAAGATGAAATGAAGAATGCAATTTTTGTGGGAAATAGTCTAATAGGAGATGAGACAATGTCATTAGATCGTGTTGAACTAAATATGAATGAAAGCCCATCAATAGAAGGATTAAAATTAGATCATATCATAGAAGATAGGAAAAAAAATCAAATTTTAAATATTTTGCAATCATTTTTCCACCTATTCGCGAAAAATAAATTTGATGTAGGGCGAGTAAAATCTAGAGAAGCCGAGATAAGACTTAGTAAAGATGAATATGTAACTATGCGAGCTTATAAATGCTCTATTTTAGATGAAAAAGAAATAAAAACTCAAATCAAGAATTTATTAGATGCTGATCTCATTCAAGAATCAGATTCACCATTTGCTTCTCCAGTAACCTTAGCATATAAAAAATAAGATGGACGTCGAACCAGACTTTGCATTGATTTTAGAAATTTAAATAAATTAATAGAGCCTGAATGTTACCCGTTTCCTACTATTAATGATGTAATGGACAAAATTGCTAATTGTAAATATTACACTTGTTATTGATATTAATTCTGCTTTCTGGTGTATACCATTAAGGGAAAAAGATCGAGAAAAAACATCATTCATAACCAAATTCGGCAAATTCATGTTTAATGTTCTCCCTTTTGGACTAAAAAATGCCCCAGCAATTTTTCAGCGCATATTATCCAACATCATCAGGAGAAATAATCTGGATGACTTTTGTGTAAATTATATAGATGATTTACTTATATTTTCTAAAACTTGGGAAGATCATTTGGATCAAATAAAAAAACTTTTAAAAGCTTTAGATGTAGAAGGCTTTAAAATAAAATTGGAAAAGTGTATTTTTGCTGCTCGATCAGTGAAATATCTTGGCCATTTAATTCAAGAGAATAAAGTGTCTCCTGCTCAAGAAAATTTGATTGCAATTAAGAACCTGAAAAGACCATCTGATAAATCTGGCGTTCGAAGCATTTTAGGTTCTATAAATTTTTACTTAAAATACATTGAGAAGAGTGCTGAGAAATTCGAGCCACTCCATAGATTATTAAGGAAGAATGTAGAATTTAAATGGACCGAGGAATGTGAAAACTGTTTTAATTTAATTAAACAGTATTTATGTTCTTCTCCAATTCTAGCTATCTACGATGTAGAGAAAGATGTAGTTATTGAAACAGACGCTAGTTTAAAGGGTATAGGAGCAACGCTGAAACAACCACAGGCTGATGGAATTCTGCATCCAGTTGCATACTTCTCAAGAAAATTGTCGCCAACAGAGAAAAAGATGGACATCATATATTTGGAATGCAAAGCTATTAAAGAAGCAATAAAATATTGGCAATATTATTTAATTGGTCGGGAATTCACTGTTTGCACTGATCATAAACCATTAGAAAACCTCAAGACAAAATCTAGAACAGATGAAGTACTTGGAGAATTGGTAAACTATTTATCACAATTTAATTTCAAAATTATTTATAAAAAAGGAAAAGAGAATGTGCTCGCAGACCTTTTGTCTAGACATCCAGTCCTTGAATATTTTGAAAAGGTACATGCACGTATTGGTCGATCACTTTACTCGATATGCATGGATCTCCACCAGTACGGGACAATCTGCAGGAGAATTTATAAGGCTTATTGATTCAGTTGCCAAACACAACAAGATACGAATGATTTTGGCCGACCAGTATTCTGGTTTGAAATCGGGCGAACTCAAGAAGTACTTGCACAAAATGGGTACGACATTAGTTTTCACATCTATAGATTGCCCTCAGTCAAATGGACTTAACGAGAGACTCAATCAGACTCTGGTTAATAGAATCAGATGCAAGTTGAATGGTAGTGGAGAAAAACGATCATGGCCGAGCGTAGCACAAGAGTGTGTGAAGGAATATAATAGGACCATCCATAGTTCAACTAAATTTGAACCGCAATATTTGCTAACTGGGAAAAAGTCAACCATCTCTCCGATTAATATTCACAATCAAGACAATCTTCAAAAAGACAGAGAAGCAGCCTTTTTAAATTCCATGAAAAGTTTTGAAATCAATAAGGTCAGATTTGACAAAAATAAGGAAAATCACGCATTTAAAGTTGGAGACCTGGTCTACATCGAAAATGGTAGCAAATTAAATCGTCGGAAGATGGATAAAGTGAGAATCGAGCCATTCCCTATTCTTCGTCGAATTTCATCATCAATGTATGAAGTTGGCTGTGGAAGAAGAAGGAAATTTTTAAACTATTTCCATAGTTCTAAATTGTCACTTTATTCCGGTGAAAAAGTGACTTCAGGGGGGGAGGTGTAAAGTTCCTTCACTCTAGGACTATATCATGAAGGCATGTGATCATGCAGGCAGTGGGTCTATTTAGATAGGCAGTGTATATCTGTGTGTTGGAACATGTGTTCAGAACAGTACAAGAGTTAGATTGTTATAATGCTAAGTTATGAGTTATGGACTTTGTAATTTAATTATTCTTTACAGGTATGTATTTTGGTTACCGCTAATGATTGTTATTATTGTCGTTTGTTTATTATAATATAATTATGTATTCTTTACAGAATAATAAAATCTAGTTACTGAGAGATTTGAAAAGAACTTGTTATCTATTGTTACATATATATAAATACTTAGATAGATCCCACTCATATTTAGAAAATATATAGAACTTCTCCTTTTCTGAGAAATTAGTATTAGAAAATGTATTATTTGATCTCTGGCTTTTGTTTTTGTGTAGGTGTGAAGCACGAGCAGGATGGTCAGTTTTTATGAAGCGTCGTACAGCTGTTAATAAAATAGAATCATTGCCTGAAGCAAGCGAGGCACAGTTGGCTACTTTAGATGATGTCTGTGCTATTTGTTATCAAGAAATGAGGTCTGCAAAAATAACTAGATGCAGCCACTACTTCCATGGTGTTTGCCTTAGGAAATGGCTTTATGTGCAGGTATGGTCATAAACATTTATATTTTAAAGCAAATATATATAGAAGATTGTTTATTTCTTTATTAACTTCAAAAAACATAGGCTAGAAATCCAAAATGGGAACCAGCCTGAGTACCAGATTTGTTTCTAATAAATTAGTCTAAACTACAGCTTTGTAAATAGTATAGAGTCGGGCGAAATAAAATACAAAGAAGATGAACACTGCTGGGTAAAAAAAAGACGCGTTTTTAAAAAAAGAATGTGTGAAAGGGTTAAAGGAATGAAAATTGTTTTAATTGTTTTTGTGTAGCCTCCTAACATTTTGTCCAACTGGTATTTTTCTTGCGTCACTGCACTAAATATTAACCCCTTACCTTTGGGGGCTTGCCGGCCCTGCAGTACGGCGATCTCTCTACCTGTCCGAGCTCCTGTTACTACGCTATTTTCGCCTTCCTCTCTACCCCCATGAACCTTTTCATATAATTTCCTCTGTTAAAATTTCAAATTGTAGGAAAGCTTTATTTTATTATTTATTTACTTTTTATCTTTTGTTCTGAATATTTAGGTTGAATTATGTAATTATATGCTCGAATAAATAGACTATATATTTGAATACGAAAAATACCCTTTTTTTATGATATAGGAACTAATCAATGAAGCAAACTAAATAACTAGCCTCTTCTTTATTAAAGAAACTATTACTATAGTTTTTCTACTATTAGAGACATTAACAGGTATATTTGTCAGAGCTGTATCCCTAATTCCTAGTCCTCTCTGTTCTTGCTTAACCTTTTCGATGCGACGTGGTCTAGCGAGAGTAATGTCCAGAAGGCGGAGAGCGCCCACTGCCTATTCCCTCCACAGGCGGACCAAACTCCCTCTCCTAGAGCGTCAGTACGCACCCGTCTTTTTTTTTATTTAGGCACTCGTTACTAATCATCATTTTCATGTTTATCTTACGTGAATGACGACGTGTATTACTTCAAACGATTTATTTACTACAATTTAGGTACACAGCTCAATCAAGGTACTCGACCTCCAGCGCCACCTCTGGTACACAACTTTCTCCCGCGAGAATACTCGGGTGTCTCCTCTGAGGAACATCTTTCTCCTGCGAGTATTCTCGGGTGTCGCATCGAATGGGTTAATAGCCCCAAGGTCAGCCAACCTTAGGGAGCCGTTAAGCAGCAGCTGTAGCAGGCTACAGTAAGGAAAGGGTTAAGCAGTCTTTAGTAAAAAAAAAAAAAAAAAAAAAAAAAATTTTAATTTTAATATTGTTATTTAATTTTCAGGATCGCTGCCCTCTATGTCATGATATCCTGTATAAAGTCGAATCAGAAAAAGATTCCAAGTCCAGCACTAATCACTTTGATTCTGAAGAGGAAGAGGAAATGCCAAGATGAACACCATGATTGCTCAGCTCTTACCAAATTCCTAGGTCAGAATTAGTTTATTTACCGAGGTTATACTAAAGTGCTTTCCCAAGAGCTGAACTAGAAAGAGAATCTCTTGTCTGATGATTGAAAAATAATGACTTCAATAGCCTTGATAAAAAAAAATATATATATTTGATTTTGGGTACTCAATAGTGACAGACTGACTTGAACAGTTTTCCAAATGCCTCTCACTCATCTAAACTAAGATTTATAAATGTTGCTTACTTTTGGAGAAGTGTAAGTATTAAAAACAATATTCTTACATATGCATGAGGAGTTTTTGTCTTTAATAATACTTTTTTTTTTTTTTTTATACAGACCTGAACACTCTTTAGGCACTTTCTATATTTTTGTTAAAAATATCATAAATCATAATAAGTGATAGTTGACCATTTCTAATTAAGCTTTCGATAGTCAGAGAAAATAGTTTTTGAAGTCCCAAAATTGTCAGTTTACTTCTGGATGAGTTTATCTCCCTTTTTCCATTATTTTTTATAATCGTTTAAGAGTAATTGAGGTTGTTAAACCTTAGTGGTCCTATCCCGAGCATGGGCCGGCATAAACAAGCTGTGTATATTGTTATAATATTAAATAAAAATAAATTAATATAGCCACACGTTGATGTGCCAAAATGTTATAATATCAATAAAATGTTTTATTTTTAATAAATTTATTTACGTACGCCTCTACGTTAGGAGCCAATATAATAAAAATTGTATAATATTTAATTTTCATAACTCTTTATCTCAGGGATCGGGTTCGAGTCCAGTAAAGTAAAACAAAGATAATTTTAACTAATAAAAAACAAAACAAAAGAAAAAACTCATAGATAAGTTATATCCAGGCATAGATAAACAAGCATTACCTGATATAAAGCCAGCTCGGTATTCACTGCATATGGAGGATCTTCTTTAAAACTGTATCTTCTTGTAAACTGAATTGCTTTTAACAGACTGACATATGAGACTAGCAGTACACTGAACTAGAGCTGCATTCGGAATGGCGTTGTTTCTTTAAACTGCACTATATGTAACTGCTTGTAACCGACTCTACTAGAGCTGCCTCAGGAAAGGCGTTGTTTCTTGGCGGGAGCGTCCTACCGGTATCCAATGCTACCTGTATCGACTGCTAGACAAATATAACCAATAATATTTGTTTATCCCAATGAATTTAACATATCAATGAGCTTTTTGATTTTCCGAATTTTCTGTGTTAATTTTCAAACTTTTAAAATATGTAATGTAAAATATCATTACATTTGCACTTCTGTCAAAAAAAAAAATAAATAAATAAAAAAATGATTTATGCTCGGTTTTAAAATAAAAATAGAATGCAAAATTTAAATTTGGTTAACGAGATTAGAACTATTGGTCAGCCTGTTATTATTTATTCAAATTTTCAATAACTTATTTTGTTACATAATTTTTATTCATTATCATTTCTCAATTTAAATTATCATTTTTCATTGTTCATTTTTAAACATTATCATTATCAAAACTATCTTATCCTAAAGTAATGTTATTAAATTTATGATACATTTTTAAATATTATTATTATCAATTAAATCTTATACTAAAATCATTTTTGTTATTTATAAATGCTTAACTCTTACTAAATTTAAAAATTGTCCTGGATCCATTATTTATCATTAATATCTCTTCTGCATCTGTCCGAATTATTTCTAAGGATTTGTTTTATTCTCTTTCTTGGAGGTCGATTTAATTTTGCAATTTTTACTATCCCATTTTGACATTGATACTCAAAAAGAAATTTTACTTTATTTCCAAAATTTATGTCCAAATTTGTCAGATGATTATTGTTGTTAACATTTTTATTCATTATATTCTTTTGATTATTACCATTATTATAAATCATTATTTTTAGATTAATTATAGGATCATCAACTAATTTTATGTTATTTGGTTTCAAAATCTTTTCCATAACGTCTGTACTTATATTATTTTTTAAATTATCATTAGTTATTTTATTTTTAATTATTTGATTTATTTTCTCATTTTTATTATTCAAATTACTCAATAATATTTCTTTACTTTTACCATCTTCATTCACTAAACAAACATACTCACTTTCATCTTTAGTTTCATCAAATATTTTATTTTCTTCACATTTTTGATCAATAATACTACAATCATAATTTAAATTATCTTTTATTAATTCACTTAAATTATCATTACATTCAATTAAATTTTCATCATTTTTATTAAGAATGTCATCAGATTTTTCATTGCATATCTGTACTATTTTGAAAATGTTTTCTTTGTGTTTAAAACAGTCATTTTTTATATCAGCAATATTTGTTGCGTTTATTTTTTGTTTTTGATCTACATCATTAATAGAATTTTCTGGTTTTTTATCATGCCCATTTATACCTTGTTTTAGCAACTCGATATTAATGTCTATATCCTTAGATATTTTCTTTTCAATGTTATCGAATGATGTTCTAATTTGGTTGCGTAGTTCGTTCTTTTGGTTAATTAGTCTGGCTTGTCCTGTTTTTAAATCGTTAATTTGGCTTAGTAACATTTGCAGGACCTCGCCCATAGTATTAGCCATTGGTTCTAGGTATTTAACTTCCTGTATTGGTTGTAGGAACTCGCGCCTAGCAACATCGGCCGGTTCTGCGAATTCGACTTCCTGGCATTGGATGACGTCATCACCAGACACATTCTGGCTTCCATTTGAAATATTTAAAATACTACTTTCCGACATTTTAATTTATTTATTATTACTTTACTTAGCCCCACGTTGGGCGCCAAAATGTTATAATATTAAATAAAAATAAATTAATATAGCCACACGTTGATGTGCCAAAATGTTATAATATCAATAAAATGTTTTATTTTTAATAAATTTATTTACGTACGCCTCTACGTTAGGAGCCAATATAATAAAAATTGTATAATATTTAATTTTAATAACTCTTTATCTCAGGGGTCGGGTTCGAGTCCAGTAAAGTAAAACAAAGATAATTTTAACTAATAAAAAACAAAACAAAAGAAAAAACTCATAGATAAGTTATATCCAGGCATAGATAAACAAGCATTACCTGATATAAAGCCAGCTCGGTATTCACTGCATATTGAGGATCTTCTTTAAAACTGTATCTTCTTGTAAACTGAATTGCTTTTAACAGACTGACATATGAGACTAGCTGTACACTGAACTAGAGCTGCATTCGGAATGGCGTTGTTTCTTTAAACTGCACTATATGTGACTGCTTGTAACCGACTCTACTAGAGTTGCCTCAGGAAAGGCGTTGTTTCTTGGCGGGAGCGTCCTACCGGTATCCAATGCTACCTGTATCGACTGCTAGACAAATATAACCAATAATATTTGTTTATCCCAATGAATTTAACATATCAATGAGCTTTTTGATTTTCCGAATTTTCTGTGTTAATTTTCAAACTTTTAAAATATGTAATGTAAAATATCATTACAATATAGTCTTGTCGATTTATCCACTGCCAGTCCTACTGGTCCTATCTCGAGCTGGGATCAGCAAGCGCTGGGATAGTCAGCGCTAAAGGTCCTATGACGGCCCCTGCTCGGCATCGAATTCCTGCCTCTCTAGTCCTTTGCCTTGAGCTTCTAGGTATATTTTTAATTCGGCATGCTATTCTAGACGATCAGCTGTTCATTTTAATTCCAAAGAGGAAGGAATCGTCTGGAAAAGAGATAGGCGCTGTGTGAATCACAGATTGTAGAAGTGATGTCTGGTTGTTTGTGCTAGTTATCGCATCGATTTGGGCTGTTGTTTTGTCCTCAGCTTTCCCATTCCTCTACCATTTTAATGTACAGATATTAATTAGTGTACTTTGAAATGGATAGCGAAGATATTTCAAAGATTTTGCTAGAATTACACGGAATGGAATCCATCTTATTGCATTGGGAAATTGTCATTCCCTCAAAAATTGTAGCTAACTTTCGATATATTTATCCGAATATTTGTATAAATCACTTTTTCTTGTTATTAAAAATGAAATTTTGAAAGAAAATACGTATTTATTGTATTTTTATGACAACTAAAACATAATGTGCGATTCGGTAGAATACTACGCAGAGCACCCAGGCTTGAGGTAAACAAAAGGACACGGAATAATGGCGGCCGGTCCCTGCTCGGCATAGGACTGTATGGACAGTTCAAGAAATAAAGACCAAGAGCGCTAAGGGTTAATAAAACTATGGATTGTGTGTGTGAGTTAACATGGTATCAGCCTAAATAATGACACTTTCTTAAATATTCTCATAACAAAAGATTGCATGTTAGGCAACAATGCACCCAATGAATGGTTGAATAGCCTTTTTTAATCTGCCCAATCTAACAGCTGCCCATGAGCATGCCAAAACGTTCAAAATATAGATATTTCTGAAAATTTGTTGTTTTTGTTTTCTCTTAGCCGAATCTCAACCATTCCTTATGCATGTTATATTGCTATAGAAAATTGGTTGTTTTGTAGATTAATATTAAGTTTCCCCTAACACTTATTTATTTTTTAATTACAGGTGAAACTTCTTACGAATGAAAGTGACATGCAGTTCCTGTTAGCTAGATTGTACAAGTTTCACTTCAATATGAGGCTGCCGACTACGACGTAATAAAGTTCTAGTGGGAAAACGTTGTAAAGAGGACTGTGAATGGGTGTAATAAAATGAACTTATAAGTATAACAGCATAAATGTCTATAAATGTGAAATGAATAACTGCAATTCCAAGACTTTGCATGTAAAATGCATAATTTCTTTAACAAGAGAAATAGTTTCTCATTCTTATATATTAGCTCTAGTTATTTCGATCCTTGACTGCTTCAAGTTCAGTTTTTCGTATGGAGAAAAATATTTTGTCAGGAAAGCCAGTTCTTTCCTTCCACAATGTTTAATTCTGAATCATCTATTACTACCAAAATTAATTGTTTCTTCTTTCTGTAATTAGTTGTTTATTCTAAATTAAAAAAAAAAAAAAAAAAAAATACGATTGGCTTAGGCGAAAGAAAATAACCTACAAGGTAATCGATACTCAGCTTTATTTAGAATAAATTTTCTCGCTAAATTATTTTAAAAGACATTGCTCAATGAGAGCGTTAAATTACTACTAATGAGAATAATTGGATTAAATTAGATAGAGGAATAAATGTTGTTTATAATTTTTTTAAGACATTCAAACCACTTTTCTTAAGTTGAGCCCTTTCAAAGCATTTCATAGATAAATTTGTACAGTATTTCTTAAGCATTCTTTTTTTCAATAATTGTTTTTTAATACTTATATTTTATTAATTATTACCCAATGAATATGTGATATTTAATATGCTCTATCAAGGTTAATAATATTAATTAAGGTAATTCCAAATTCTTCTTGGTAAAAAATATTTTCGGTTCATTTCATCACCTCATAAAAAAAATGTATGAATATTTTTTAAACCCCTTTCCAAAAAAAGAAAAGTATCTCGGTTATAAAGAAATTACTTTTGGCCTTCATTTAAATTAGGATCCCTAATTCTTAAGTATTTTTGCCATTTTGCTGTAAATGTGTAAAAAATAACTTCTTAGCAATAACTCACACCAATTCATACTTCAGCATTTAATGATTGGTTCAATTCCTCAAAGTATTGTGATTGTAATTTACCTTAATAATTCGACAACTTGAGTATCTACTTCTTATTTTACATGAATAAATAAAACATTTAGCGTTACAATTTATAATCCATTTTTCAGTTAAACCAGATTTAAATTTAGAAAATTTGTTTTTTCTTAAGTTTCTCATTGTTTATTAAATATTTCTGAATTTAGATTGTTTCTAAGATACCAACATTATTGAAAATCTTTCTTGTAGATGATTTTCTGCAGCTTAATTTTCATTTATTTTTTAAAAACTATTCCTTAGTGTTTGGGTTAGAAAGGGTTTAGGAGGAAGTTACAAGAAGTTTTTATTTAATTTTGTTCTTTTATTTTGAAACACATGGTATTTAAGAAATGTATTTACTTACTTGGCTGGCATTGAATGTTGTCTTGGGACTTCCTTCTTAGAACCATGGCTCTGTCAGTGGTATGAAGTTTTGCTGAATTCTTATTCAGCTCCATCATACTTTTTTGGGCCAATAAATATTGCCATAAAAAAAGTACCTGGTGAAAGCCAAATAAGAACTCGGTAAAAATTTGTGCCAGATACAAAAACGTTGCTTGAGAAAGAAGCTCTACAATAAAACAGATATACGAGACATTCAGAGCTCAAAGTCAAAAGTCTAAAAAGCAAAAGAAAAGAAAAAAAATGTTAGGGATTAATTAGAGATGAATATTTTCTGCATCATTGTGAATGTCTCCATTTTCATTATGTTGTTTTCATCAGATTGACTTATAAACAAAAAAACATTTTAGAGCTAAAGTAGTAGCAGGGTTTGCCATAAAAGCGGAAATGTTCTTGGTCATCGCCGCACTCACACAAAATATTCACTTCAATATTTCAATCATGATCAAAAAATTGTTTTGGCTTATAAAATAGTCTGCTGCACTTTGCTTCCAATGCGTATTTTGTTTTTCCCAGAACCAAAGTGGATTCATTCTTCTAAATTTGGATTTCAGATTGAATTGCCACCTTAATTACCATTATTATTTTAATTTCTATGTCTCTTTAAAACTAAAACAGATTTTAAAAACGGGTTATCTCCAGTAACCAACCTTCTCCAGCCATGCCTTTTTCTTCAAAGATGAGTCATCATTGCTAGTTTAAATCAAAACCACAATCCTCGGGGAGGAGTATTAACTCCTTAACACACACAGCCTTCAGTTTACTGTTTTAATATCTAATAATTACGACAAGGAATTACGAATATCCTCATGGGCCAAATCTGATGAGGAAATTTCTACGACCTTCGGGCAATACCTTTCCAATGTTTTCACCCCTCACCCTGATATTAATGATCCTACCCACTCCCTCCAAGTCTCAGACGAACTAGATGAGCCCCTTCCAATGTCTCCTCCTCCAAAAGCCTTCAATCCTAATGAGATAACTTACGCAATCCAACATCTACCTCTCAAAAAAAGCCCAGGACATGATTTAATTACGCCCCAAATAATCAAACACCTCCCAAAAAAAGCAGTCCTATTTTTAACTTACATTTACAACGCCGTTCTTAGAACAACTTATTTTCCCATCCTATGGAAATACTCTATAGTCCGTATGATACACAAACCGAAAAAGCCCGTTCACAACACTAAATCTTATGGACCTATTTCCCTCTTACCCATTTTAGAAAAAATTCTTGAGAAACTCATACTCAAACGCCTCTATCCAATCCTTGAACCTGTAATTCCCGCATCCCAATTTGGTTTTCGTCAATTTCATTCTACTATTCATCAATGTCACAGAATTGTGGACTTAATTTCAACAGCTTTCGAAAACAAACAATATTGCTCAGGTGTCTTCCTCGATGTAGCTCAGGCTTTTGACCGCGTGTGGCATGAGGGATTACTGTTTAAACTAAAAAAAGTACTTCCATCCACATTCTACCTAATATTAAAATCCTACCTTTGTGACAGATTTTTTCAGGTCTCATATGGTACTTCATCCTCACCTATTTTCCCCCAACTCGCAGGTGTTCCACAAGGTGGAATTCTTAGTCCACTTCTTTTCCTGGTATACACAGCCGATATTCCAACTTATCCTGACACATCTCTCCATATGTTTGCCGATGATACAGCCATATTTGCTTGCAGCCAAGATCCGAGCCTTGCATCTAGGTCTCTTCAGGCTCACCTTAACATCATCAATCCTTGGCTCACCAAGTGGAGAATTAAAGTAAACCCACAAAAATCCTGCCACCTAACATTTGCCCTCAGACGATCTATTTGTCCTCCGTTACCTTGGACTTATACTCGACAAACGACTAACTTGGAAGCCACACATTACTCAGAAGAGACAAGAACTCAACCGACGGTACAGACTTTTACTACACTTACTTGACCGACGATCACACCTTACACTTAAGAACAAAAGACTCATTTACATGACAGTACTCAGACCACTATGTACTTATGGCATAGAACTCTGGGGATCCACAAACCCATCCAACTCCTACAAAATTCAATCTAAAATCCTCCGCAAAATAGCCGACGCTCCATTCTTTGTATCCAATTTGACTCTCCATAACGACCTTCATATTCCATTTATCCAACCATTATCAAAAAAATTATATCAAAAATTTCATTCAAAATTACACGGCCATCCTAATTCTTTAATAAACTCTTTATCCTCACATCTAATCCCAAATAACCCCGTTCGCCGACTGAAGCGTAACTGGCCTAGAGACCAACTCAGGAGTAGTTCTTCCTGATTTTAATCTTTCTGCCATGTGGGTACTGCAACTGTGCGGCTTCCCTCCTCACGAGATTCAGGACATATTCACAAGTATTATTTTACTAGAAATGTATTTTTACATTGTTGTAAATTCTAAATAAATAAATAAATAACTAAATAAAAAAAATAATTACGACACAAATTTAACTTGAGCTATTTCATCTTTTTTTTTTTTTTTTTTTTTTTTTTTTTATGGCGCATCTACAATTTGGCCATTATCGCCGGGCTATCTATAGGTTGCCACCCTTTTATAATGCCAACAGCACGTGGTCGGTCACCCATTCAGGTACTGGCCACGCCCGACGTTGCTTAACTTCGGTAATCTACAGGAACCGGTGTATTCAACGTGGCTATGGCCGTTGGCTATTTCATCTATTGTTAACCTTAATCTCGTCTCACACGACAGTTAGCGATTATAAGGTTAACAATATTTCATCTATTGTTAACCTTATAATCGCTAACTGTCGTGTGGGACGAGCATGTCCACAGATATGAACAGTGGGCGAGATCTAAGTACACTGTAACTGTGAGATAAGATTGCAGTGCTCCCGGTCTCAGAGGCCCTCATTGTTCCTTCTATAACATTTGTCCTTTATATGTCCCTTTGACCACAGACCGATTTAGCAGGGAAGGAATACGAAAAACTATGAGTCAAGCCTATGCAGATTGCATATGGGTGTAGGGAATGAGGGCACTGCTTTTTATGCCCGCATATATGTGTCTAGAGTGCTGGGGACACTGCTTTTCGTGCCCGCATATATGCGCTCAGAGCATTTGAAAGGTTAATAACCTCAAAACAGTAATTCAATCCACTTAAGCTCTCTGGGCCTCGTATGTCTCTATATTAGTATATGTCTGAATGCACATTCCCAATAAACTTGAAAATAACTTTAGAAATGAGCACTATTACAAACATATGACGTCCACACATTAGCTGATACATTTCTGTATGTCTTCCTTGATGATATATCACTTGTTGAAGCAATGAGAAATTTCATCAATTACTCTTGTAGACTCCACAGCTGTAGTTAAAGACAAGTTGAGTTATTACTGTCCTGATTACTGCACCATAATACGGTTATATAAAACAAAAGTCATAATGAAAGCTTGGCTGTTGGTCATGTCTGTGATGAACAACGCTGAACATTCAGTTCAATTTTTTTTTTTTTTTCTGAGGAACATCTGGTCTTATAAAAATACTAAAATTTTTGTTTTACATCATACACATATTACTTACATAAGTTATGCATTATCAATATTTAAAATTATATTCTGAAGAAAATAGCACTTATTTTTGTACCGAAAATGTATTTTGTTCAATGATTCCTCCTTTTAATTTAATTTATTGCTTAGAGATTTGATCTTTCTTTTACTAGTTATTATATTGTTAGATAGTCTGTAATTGTTGCTGTAGGCATAGTTACCACTTTTAGTCACTATAGAATCATGGATGAACAAATACATTGTAATCATTTTATATGAACTGATAAAGAACATTCCTAATTATTGTCTGTTTTAAAAGAGTTATTTTGTATATTATTTTTTAATCATAGCTTTTTTTTCAATTTGATGAATTACTAGAATATTTAGAAAAGGTGCTTTGATTTTTATTGCTCATATTCAAAAACTAAATAATTGTTATTGTGAAAACTTATTAAATGAAATTGTATTTTTTCTTTTTATTACCTAAAAATGCAGAGCGGGGTTAATGTAAACAATTGCAATGCTGTTGACTTTTAATATTATCAATATACTTAGATAAGAAGATTAATTTAGGTTAGAATAAGTGAGTATGTTGTAATTATTTTGTGCGGGAATGAATGTAAATGACTTGTCAAGACTGAGTCTCTTCTTGATAATCATTTGTTTTATAGTCATAGGCTTTGTTAATAGATTTATTCCTTGTTACAAATAGTGATTCCCAAATATTTCATATGGCTGTAGATTTATTTTTTACCATTTTGGATTTTTATTTTATTGTATTTATGAGATAACTTTAACTTGTAAAATATTGTTGCTTATTTTCAAAAGTAAGTATATCATATCAGGTCTTCGGAAGAGAAAGGGTGAATCACAAACTACGGATGTTGGCCACTCGAAGTCAAAGTTCTGAAGGTGGTTCATGAAAGCAAGGTCGAATGTTTACTCTGTGGAATGTTGATTCATAAACCTGATTGAAATTCAATGTTTTAATTTTAATTCATATGAGTGATTTATGGGGAGGGGAGTTTGAGACCCGGGATGCGCCTTTGAAATCGGACATAGAAGTTTTCATAGATGATGGTGCTATTCACTTTAACTTGAAACTGTGAGAGAACTAAAGGCGAACCAGAGAAACAAGGCAAAGCATCATCTTTCTGACTCAAAAAATAAAATTAAAAAAAGTCAATTTTTCAGATTCACCCTTTCTCTTTCAAGATCCAGGTATTTCAAAATAATAGAGGAAACTAAATGATTGTTGAAATTTTCATATTTCAAGCACAGAGTTATGATACGATACAGAGCAAGCGTAATTACCTAAATGGTTTCCTCATTGCCATTTCTCTCTTTTCTTATTTTAATTAGTTAACCCTTTCGTTGCTCTGAGTGAGTTAACTCGTGTTCGACTTGGAGAGCCCCTGACGCTCTGCACGAGTTAACTCGTGGCCCGTATTATATATTTCCATTTATTCGAGGCAATTAAAAGAAACCTTGTTAGTAAAACAGTAAGATCAGTATCTTCCTAAATATGTAACATAATGAAGAGAAATATAATTTTTTTGTGTAAATCATCTGCCCTGTTTGTTATTTATTTTATATATATAAATATCTATTGTATGTACTTAAGCCATTATATTTTCTAGTTAAAAATAAATAAGTTAAAAGTAGTTTCTTAAAATAAATAAATTGGAATGAAGAAAAATTGTGATATAAATAAGGCTCTGTAAATAAAATTTAAATGTAAAATGTTGTTATGTAATGCAAGTCCTATTCTTTAATCGTCGATTTAATAGATTAAGTAATTAGTCCAAGAGCTAGCAGCAATAAGTCGTCCGATCGAACATCTGGCTGGATTTAAGATATTTTAGGGATTCAATAAGGGATCTCGTTCTCTTGTTGACCTAGCCTGGGACATTTAAAAATGGCAGTCGGAAAAGCTTGGATTATTTTTAATTACTAGGAATGACTGAACACTCATCTCAAAATTTGTATATAGCTTAACATTTATGCAAGAATAACGGAAAAAGCTATTTCCCTGGGATAAGGTAGCAAGAGTGTTGGAAAATATTAAAAAATGGGTGAAGATATATTTACATATCTTTGAAAATGAAAGCTTCATTAATTTATTTAATTTACTTCAATTAATACATTGCTCGAATCAAACAGGGGAAGATGTTTAAGAGTTGTATTTTGGGGGTTTAAGGATTGCATCAGTTCAAGAATCACCTCCAAAGGCCTTGGGTCAATTTTTGTATAAGACTCAGAGATTGTGTGCATCTGAAAACATAATCAATACTAAAATATGTGCAAAAACACAAAATTTTGAGAAAATTCATACATTTAAAGGGCTGTAACTTAGCTCCAATTGGACCAATCGACTTCGTTGAGGTTTCAAAAAATTTATACTTTTGAGCTCTGAAAGGCAGTACAAAAGACATAGTCGTTTATGTTGGTTAACGACTTGTATTGAAAGATTATAGTGTAAAATATCCTAAATTATGAGTTTTGGGGGTTAGGATTAAACAGAAAATGCAGGGGTTTTTCTGAACCTGGATTCAGATTCAGCGACCCCAAAAACATATAGTAAACATGGTCTGCTCTCTAGGCCTGAACTTTTTTTTTTTTTGTGTGTGTGTGGCTGTGTAATGGATCTGTTCTACATCAAGTTATAAAACTGTGCTATATTAAGGAATTTTATTTGTTGAATTATTTGCTTTGGCTCAATCAAGTTCTTGATATTGCCAGCAGTTTTTGTGGTAATCCATAGAGGGGGCAATATTCTAGAATGTTTTACAGGGGAATTTCATTTTCCTCAGATAGATGGTGCTCTTAAGATTAGGTAACTATGAGCCAGTCTCCTGTGCCCAGCAAGTACCACCTCCTACTGATTTTCGTTGAAGAAGATAAGGCTTTTAAGTAAATTTCTACTTTTTTAATATCCTGTTCTGCATAGTTGGAGGACCACACATATTTCCAAGCTTCTTCAAGCACGCTTTTAGCAGACAGTAGGTTCCTAGGGGAGAAAACCGCATATAAGGTTATATGAGTTTGACCTCATAAGTAACTAGAAAATTTCATATCCCATAAATTACAAACAACGATGGTTCAAATGATTATATATTTGTCTCTTCACTCCCGCATCGGCTTAAAAATGGTCTGATTTTGATGAAATTTGGTACAATAAGTCTTTTGTCTAAATTGAAAGGTCAAGACTAGCAGAATCCATCTGCCGGAATACTAATTTTCCTATAGGGTTTTCAGAAACGATTGGTTCAGTTGAAACTTGTACCAGATGTTTGAAATTCATCTTATCTAATATATTTAACTTTGGTTGCGTTTAGAGGTATGGAAGTATTAGAAAAAAAATTATTAATAGACTTGAAACGTTTTCAGATCTTGGTATATTTTCTAAAATATCTCGATGGCAGTTGGGAAAGCATGGTAAATGGAAGTCTCTACAAAAAAGGTTCTGATGTAATTTTCGAAGAGGCGAAGACAATTGGAGAAATAAGTGCTTAAAAGCTCGAAATTGTTAGTTTTGTTCTTTTCCAAGAGTTTTTGTCTCTGTTTACCTAATTTTTTAATTGTTTATATATATATATATATATATATATATATATATATATATATATATATTTTATTTGTCTGTTTGCTCTCTCACCGACTCAAAATGACCTGACTTTGATGATATTTAGTACAAACATCTAATTGAATGTAACCACTTTCAAGGTGATATATGTAACCGTTTTTGAAAAAAGTGGATAAAATTAGTTTTTCTAAGTAATTTTAGATTGGGTATTCAGATATGATTCATTCAGATGAAAATTGTTCCAAACGTGTGATACTCATCTACGCGAAGATATTTAAATTTTGGTTGCTCTTAGACTTCAGGAAGTACTAGAAAAAAATGTTATTAACAGCCATGAAAAGTTTTGGGATCTTCGTATATTGTCATAAATATCTCGGAAACGGTTAGGAAATCGTGGAAGGTGACCATTCGAAACTAAATTCGATGGGACGATGCCGATCCCAAGATAGGTACTTAAATCTGTCGGTTTCGTTCTTTTGCTTGGGTCTGTTGGCCTTAGGTCTTGCAAATGGCTGTTTTTTTTTTAATTGCATATAACCGTAAAATGAGTAATTGAGTAATAAGATACAAAAATGAGAAACACGTTTGTAACACTGTTTTCCTAGAGCGAAGGCGGAGGGAGTAATTTGGTTTAGGATACTGTTGTGGAGCTTAAAATCCTTTCTTTAAGATTTCATTTTACATTTTTCACGAAAAAATAAAAACTGTATCAATTCAAGCTTTCCAAAGGACACTAGGGATAAGAAGGGAACGCGCTATGATGTCGCAGTTCCTATGAGTAGGACTTTTTTTTATTTACCTGAAGTACTGCACAAAAATGGTAATCTCTTAAAAGAAATTTGAATAAATAATAAAATGGTAATTAGTAATTAATAATCAATATTTTTAATCAAAAAAATTGCCCAAGCAATCAAATAACAATGAGATCATTATGAGCGGGTTTTGATTATCATGTGATCAGAAATATCCGTGTAGAATTAAGTGTGGCGTTACTTTATTTTATTGTGTACGGTTGTAGTCTGTAGTCAGTATCGTATCAGTATCTGGTCTGACTTCCCGCGGTTGAATACACCCTTTAAAACAATTTTTTAAAAAAATGTGTGGTCTCCCACATTGAGTTACATGATAAAATGACGCAACATTCTATAGATAAATATTTTGGTTCTTATATACAGTCTACAATAAATATTTTGCAATGTGACTATGTATAGTAGCCGCTAATAATTCTGAGCTCAGTTGTTCATTAGCATCCTGGTCAGTTAATTAATGGCAGTTTTGAAGTATAATTTTGCGCGTGGTTTTAGTAGAGATCAATGCTTAGAAGAAATTAAGCGTGCATTATATAATGATCACATCATACGAGTATTTTCCGATGTTATATGTAGGGTATTTGAAAGAGGTAATTTCAGTCTGGAGGACGCTGAGAGAGAAGAAAAACATTTCTGCCATGAAGAAAATGCTCGATGAAGCCATGCGAATGACATCTTAATAGATAAAGGATATCTTACAACATCATGCTCCTTCGATTCTGAGAGATAAACAAACTGCATTGTCTTTGAGTGCCTTGTCGTCAGACGGAAAAGAAAATCTCACATCACAGAAAGATGCTGAAACTATTTGATATGGGGCAATCTCAATATGTAAACTGCGTCTAAAGATGTGGCGAAACTTGGCTATACTATTACGATATGCCGACTAAGGCTTAAAACAAAAGTTGTGCATTTGACGAAGATTGTTTGATATACCACCTGTAGCTGTTAGAAAATCTCGATATTTAAGAAAACATTGATGGCTGTATTTTTCAGAATCGAGCGCGATTACAGAGCTTGTCTTTTTGGACGCAGAAGTCCAATGCTAAGTGTTACCATAAACAGTGTCTGCCTTAAGTTTCAGAGTCCATGAAAAACCTTCTGCTAAAATCAAGAATGAACACATGGTTCCTCCACAGCGCTCCGGTACACCTTGCCGAAGCACGTACCGAGTATTTGGCTACTACTGGACTGATACTTCCTGAGCACCCTCCATAAAGGCCAGATCTTGCTCCCAGTGACTTTCCACTGACCCCGCACGCGACAATGAAGCTCATAGGAAAGTGTTTTTCTAGTGAAGATGACTTTATAAAGACTTGGGACAACGAGTGTGCCTCACTCCAAGGTGAAACCTGGCCTACGCCATTAGTGTCGACATCCAGGGTGCAGCGAGGAATTTTCCCAACGAAGCCGCATCCGGTGGGAATCCACTAGACCACGGGAGATCCCCTGGCAGAAGTGTTACGACTGTCTTCGTGGAATGATTAAGTGTATTGACTATGGTGGATATTACATTAAGAAAATAAATAAATAACGCTGTATAGCAAAACTTTTGTAATACACTTTGAAAATGATTCAGCTTTAAAATGGCACCTACATCATTTATACGGATTAGTAATATCCATCACATCATATTTTCCTCGCCATTCTGGAGGATAAAGAAGTGCTAAAATACGTCAATAAAGAATTATTTATATATTCCATTTATATTTAATGGACGTTTCAGAGAATTCAATGACGTCTTCGCTTCGTCATTAAAGCATTTCTGAAGAAAAAAACTGAGAGAATGAGTCATGAGTAATGATATCCTAAAATGTTGTGTATAGTATACATTCGCAACACAATCAACGATAAACTCATTAAATAGATGGGAACAAGGTGGGGACGTTACACCTTCATGAGATAAACACACCGTTATCAGCACTTAAAGAGATAAGGACATGAATCAGTCAGGAAACATGAGGATCGCTTAAAATATATCTTTCATTTGGATTGCATTATTTTTGGAGTTGCTTAGTGCTGTGCTTGCTGCTTCAAAATGGGATTCTTTTCATGTACTTCTAAGTTCATCCTCTTCTTTTTCAACCTAATCATAGTGGTAAGTTAACATGTCATTAAAAGTATTCCCTTTTTTTTTTTTTTTGTTTTAACTTTCAGAATATAATCTTTATTAGTTTTATTTTTTATTTGGTTACTGCTGTCTCATTTGTTATGCTACGTAATGCCAACGTATATTTTTTGATGTATGAATTTTTTTGGATTTGTTCCACCTGATTCGCGAATCGCCTTCGTTGCGGGTGCTCATAAATAAACAAATAAACATCCACCTGATTCATGTGCCTTGGGCGGAAGCCATAATATTATTACTGGCCGATCCATGTCTTAACAAATGAATTGTGCTTTTCTTTAAAAATTCCAAAATTAATTGTACATTTTATATGATTAACTTTCTATCTAAATCTATGAATTCGCACTAGTATTTCTAAAGTGACACAACTAAAAAAAAAAGAAAAAAAAAGTGTCACTCTTGCCTCTTTAGGGGGCATAGCATTAAGACAGGAAGAGTGACACATGTTCCCTCTGGCGTACAAGCTCTGAAACTAGGTACATACAGTTTTGAGGGTTGATTTATAAGAGATATTTACCATGGCTTTCATAGTCATAACGCAAAAACACAGATTTTTTAGTTGTGTCACTTTAGAAATTCTAATGCGAATTATTTAAAAAAGTCCGTCACGCAGGAGCTGCATATCTAAGCACTTTCCTCAGAATTTGGGTAGTGTAGACTGCATTCCAGAACAATTTGCTTAAAATATCCTACATAAATAAAATAAAAACACGAATAGTTCTCTTTTAAATTTGTAATGAGTAACTGATCAATTATTAATTTGCTTCCAGAGTTATGTTTACACATGGTACCTACTACACTACGTAATAAATACAAAAATCCTCATATTATCGTATTTTGATCTAACGCAGGAACAGGATACAGTCCCTCTAGTGGTAGAAAGCGCTCCTTGCGGCGGCTTTGTGAACCTACGTCTGCCGGCTTTTCTATTCAAATATATTACAAATTAAACCCCCGCTTTCCGATTGACCGATTCAGCTCATTTTTACAACACTTCTTTCTCATGAGTTACCCACGACGTATACCGCGTTTCGTTACAATACAGCAGAAATTACGACCGGTATGAGTATATTAGGAATTTGGGTCCGGAGTAAACCCCCCCCCCTTCTAATGAACCGATTTAGTTTATTTTTACAACACATATTTACCTGTAGATTACCACTACGAATACCGAGTTTCGTCGAAATATACTAAAAATCACGGCTGGTAGTGGCGAATTGGTATTGTGGGTCCGGAGTAAACCCCCCCCCCCCTCCTAATGAACCGATTTCGTTTATTTTTACAACACATATTTACCTGTGGATTAGCACTACGAATACCGAGTTTCGTCGAAATATACCAAAAATCACGGCTGGTAGTGGCGAATTGGTATTGTGGGTCCGGAGTAAACCCCCCCTCCTAATGAACCAATTTCGTTTATTTTTACAACACATATTTACCTGTGGATTAGCACTACGAATACCGAGTTTCGTCGAAATATACCAAAAATCACGGCTGGTAGTGGCGAATTGGTATTGTGGGTCCGGAGTAAACCCCCCCCCCTTCTAATGAACTGATTTAGTTCATTTTTATATCTCACTTTTCTCTCTATATTAACACTACGAATACCAAGTTTCGTTGAAATATAACAAATATTACGGCTGACATAGTCAAATAAGTGTTTTGGGTTCGGGGTAAACCCCCCCCCCTTCCGGTGGACCGACTTTGGTGGTTAACGAACTCGTTCAATCGTTTGCTAATTGAATGCTATATACCAAGTTTCGTGACGAAAAAACAAAAACTCTGGAAACACTGGTATCGTGTTAACAGACACATATATATATATATATATATATATATATATATATATATATATATATATATTTATATATATATGCATATATATATATATATATATATATATATATATATATATATATATATGCATATATATATATATATATATATATATATATATATATATATATATATGTATATATATAAATTTTAAATTAGGATCGATAAAGATTTGAAGAAATTTTTCAAAAATTCCGTCATGAGTCCAACCTCAATAGCTACTTTCCTTCGGAGGAAAGTGCTAAAAATCATGAATAGAAGGAAGCCCTCACAAACAGTGATTAGTAACAAGATAGCATGGGCGTATATAGAAAATAATTTCGAGAGGGGCTGGGAGAATTTCGGGGGGGGGGGCTGAGAGCATTTGGGGGGTATGGAATACTAACAATCTAGAACTTCGAATGGTTAGCCAATTAAATCGCTATTAAGCCCAAAAGAAATTATTTTTTCTGAACTAAGTGGTCTGAGTTAATTTATTTTTTGGGGTTTTTATGACACACTTTTACCGATTTGGGGGGGGGGGCTGCAGCCCCCCCTTATATATCCCCACGCAAGGTGGAAATAGATCAATGTTCTCTTAAAATAATTGAAATAAACTTGTTTTTATAATCAAATATGAGTTTGTATTTACGCCAAAATTTCGAATTGATTTTCGACCTTCGTCTACTAGAATAATAATACTAAGTGTAAAGCATATAATTATATATGCTATAAAAGCATAAAATTATAATGCAATAAAACATATTAATAACGTAATTAACGTGTTTATATTTACTGTTTGTGTGTTGATAAATCGTAAATTGATCGATGTATTTTAGGATGGAACAAGTTTTAGCCGTGTACTAACTATCCAAAAACGTTATGCGGGAGTGAAACGAAAATTTAATGTCATAGTAGCGCCAAAACATTAGACGTCAACAAATATCATGTGATTTTCCGCAGTAGTGAGTTTCGTTTTTTGCCATATTCTGGTGAAGTTCCTGCGTCCTTGATCTGATTGTCCTCCTTCGACATCTTGGCGTTAATGTCTTCTTCGATATATTAATACATCTACGCCTGGATGTAATAAATGGGAAACGTATCGTGACGGAACGATAGTTTCCAAATAGGAACAAAAACTAACGCTGAAAAATGAAAAAAAGAAAAGAAGCGTAAAAAAAAAATCAAAGTCGTCCCCTGGCGTAACATCCGAACAGAAGAAACCAAAAAATCCTCCCAAACGAACAATATGATATTTATAGCCAGTTTATATAAACAGAAATGAGCAGTTTTGGGCTTCGCGAATATAAAAATTTTGAAGAGTTGAGAAGTCTTCATACGTGAATCACCATTCGAAGGCCTATATATGAGCCTTTCAGATGACTCGAATTTCAACATTTTTCAGGAAAACATTTTTAATAATACATCTTTTTTAGAAAAATCTTACATATTTCTTTTGCAAAACTAAGGAAGGAATAGTAAAATCTAACTTCTTACACAAATAAAGAACAACAATTGAAGGGGTCGGGGCAAAGTAGTGCGAAGCAACATTTTTAACAAAACCTAATTCAACCTGACATGTTGGATATTATGTGGGACTGTCAGTGGAAATGGTTAGGGGCAACAAGATTAAGAAGCATACAGAGTTTGTAGTCATATTTAAGTAGCATTTGCATCATAGACTGATAGTCCCACATAATATCCAACTTATAGCAGCTTCAGATAAGTTTTACTAAAAATGTTGCTTGGCACTATTTTGCCCCGACCCCTTCAATTGTCTAAAAGGAAAGACTAAATTCGTTAAACAACAGACTCTGTACAAAGTAAATCATGGGCGTATATAAGGGGGGGCTGAGGGGGCTGCAGCCCCCCTGCAAAATTTTGATTTGATCGGTAAAAATTTCATAAAACCCTTAAAAATAAATTAAATAAGATCATTTAATTCATAAAACATATTCTATTTTGGGTGTAATAGCGTTTAAGTTGACTAAAACTCTTCCAAGATCTAACAGTCGGTGCTTAGCTTCCGTGTGAGTAGGACGCGTATAGGTTAGAAGTGTAGAGTGCTCCGATTAATCCCGAGAATATCCTGCATCTCTATTGGCTGCGGCCGCAAGTATCACTTATATCATTTCTTTTATAATATCGCGAGAGAACTACACTTATTTCTGAAAACTCAGAAGGATTTCTCCCCATACTTATTAATAAGTATTAAATAATGTTTAAGATGAGAAAACCGCCGGATAAAATGCATTCACAAAACGAATCCTTAATTTCGGAAGCAAATCCTAAATTCTTAATAATTAATAGAACGGGTGGTGAAAGCTTCTCAAAAATTAACCCCTTTCTTTATTCATAAAGCAGTAACAGGTTATGTGGGAGCAGTTAAAAATATCAAGAAACTGAAAAATGGTAGTCTTTTGGTTGAAGTTAATAACGGTTTACAAGCGAAAAAACTTCTAGATTGTTCTAAATTATGCGACCAAATGGAGGTTGAAGTAATTCCTCATTCAAAACTCAATCAAAGTCAAGGAGTCATTCGCTGCTACGAATTAGATTTAGTTGAATTAGATGAGATTAAAAATGAGTTAAAATCCCAAAACATATCAGACGTGCACCGCTTCACGATTAAAAGAAACCGCGAGGAAATAAAAACTCATAGTTATCTCCTTACTTTTCAAGTTCCCGATGTACCAAAAAATATTACAGTGGGGTATCTCAATATTCCTGTGAAACCTTATTATCCTAATCCTACTAGATGCACGCGATGTTTACAATTTGGTCATGTAAAATTTTATTGTGAGAAACCCTATATGTGTAGTTTATGTAATAACCCTAAACATGAAGGCAATTGTAGTAAGCCAGTCATGTGTGCTGTTTGTAAGGGGCCGCACAACAGTTTTGACAAAACGTGTCCAACTTATAAAATCGAAAAAGAAATAAAGAAAATTCAAGTTAATGAAAAGGTTCCCTATGGAATAGCAAAAAATAAATTTTTCAATAATATGCCACAGAATTTACTGCTAAAAACACCCAAATATTCTGAAATATTATCGAATTCAAATAAACAAAAGACAGCAAGTGTAGAAGTAGGAGTACAAACAGACTTTATTCTTGAAAATATTGATAACAAACATTTATTTCAAATTGCTTCGGTTGGAATTCAAACATGTACAGAGGAAGCGGTAGCCCTGCTTTCTCCATCCCCTCCATCTTTTCCTCACGAGCCCCTCTCACTCCGTTCTGCCCCCTCCACACCTAGCCCTCCCCCCACCTCTCCTAGTACTCCCCCCACCTATTCCCCTATCCCCACTGCTACTTCCCCTATCCCCACCTCTACTTCCCATGCCCCATCCACACCTAGCCTTCTCCCCACCTCTCCTAGAACATCCCCCACCTCGCCTAGAACCCCCTCTACCTCTCCCCCTGTCCCCACTGCTACTTCCCATGTCCCCACCGCTACTTCCCATGTCCCCACCGCTACTTCCCATGTCCCCACCACTACTTCCCATGTCCCCACCACTACTTCACCTATTCCCACCTCTACATTCCCTCTCTCCTACAATACTATAACCTCTTCTCCGCTTCCCACCACTCCCCCTACTTGTACCCCGTCAACCACTCCTAGAACATACACCCCCCCCTTCCCCCAAAATGCCTCTCAAGACTGATAAAAGGTATTCGGATCCCAATGAGACTGCAATGACTATAACTATAGATAAGTCAGTATCCAAGAACCAAAAGATCCCAAATCAGGTAAATAAAAAATCTCAACTAGCCTCACTTCCAAAACCACAGAGAAAAAAAAGAAACGAGAAGTAATAAAAATTATGACGCTTATATACACATTCATTTAACACTTTTATGATGTTTTCTATCGCACAATACGATCATACATTTCTGGCTACTGAAACCACCCTAGACCACGTGACACGCCCCAAGCCGGCAGGCTCCCTCTCCATTCATCCTTTTGCCGACCCTTCCCCCCACATGAATCTACATATATCAGTCTCTACAATACATTCATGTTATTCAATCTATTCCTATCATTGTTATTATCTCTATAATTTTCAATCATCTTGTGAAATACTGATTTACTCAATAAGAATTTTTATTATTAATAGCACAATCTCCCTGCTTCAGTCATTCCACTTGTTTATAGTTGCTATATATAAAAATACTGTTTTAATTAATCATATTCTAAATATGCCTTTATTACTTAATTATGGTGATACTACAATGGAACTGTACTAGCCTTAAAACTCATAGGAGTGAGCTACAACTACTCATAAACGAGTATCAACCCAAATGCATCTGTCTTCAAGAGACTCGTCTTAAGCCTTCTGACAGTTTTATTCTTCCAGGCTTTAAAACATTTCGGTTGGATCACGTCTCCCCCAAGAAGGTCTGTGGAGGAGTGTCTATCTCCGTTTCGGACTCCGTCCCTGCAGAAGCCGTCACTATCAACACACAACTCCAAGCAATCGCAGTTAAAATTTACACCCCCTCCCCTATATACCTGTGCAACATATACCTCCCACCTCAAGACGTCATCAGTAGACAAGATTTCTTCAACCTATGCTCACAAATACCGCAACCTAAGGTAATCCTAGGAGATATAAACGCACATGCTAATGAATGGGGGTCCTCAAACACATGCCCCAGGGGAATTCAAATACTCTCCGTCTACCGAGATCTAGGTATCATCGTTCTTAACAACGGAGAACCTACTCACCTCGATTCAGCACGTGGGACACTGACGTGTATAGATGTTGCTGCCTGCTCTCCAAGCATCGCCCTCCAGTTTCAATGGAATGTCACGAAAGACCAACACAGTAGTGACCATTTTCCAATAATAATTAAAAACACGAAATTCACGAAAGATGTGAACCCTGGATCTCGAAGGAAATGGGTCCTCTCTAAGGCTAATTGGGATGTATACCAGGAACGTGCAAATATTGAGAAAAACACTCTTCTTGACCCAAACTCAAACTGTGAAAGAATCACTCATATAATAACCCAAGCTGCCTCGGAATCTATACCTCAAACAAATCTCAGAAGCCCAAGAAGAAAACATGTCCCATGGTTTACCGACGAATGTAAAAATGCTATTAAATCCAGGCGGAGAGCTTATAGAAGGTTCCAGAAAAATATGTCTGATGAAAATTTACTTACGTACAAAAAGGAAAAAGCAAAAGCCCGACATATCATACAAGATAGCAAAAAGCGATCCTGGAAAGCATTCGTCGAAGAAATAAATGAATCCACTCCTGTCTCCACTGTGTGGAGGAAGATTCGGGCAATAAAAGGAGGCTTTACAACTCCACCAACCACATTGTTAATCAACAATACCACAATTAATGATCCTATGGAAGTTGCAAACCATCTTGGCAGAATATATGCTCTAACTGACTTCCCATTCGACGAAGAGTTTCTAAGACACAAGGCTTTAGAAGAAACTAAGGAACTGAACTTCAACGACCAATCCCCCTTCCAAGAATACAACCGGCCTTTTACAATGTGGGAACTGAAAACTACAATGAAGAGCTTAAAAGGAAGATCCCCTGGTCCTGACGGAATCATGTACGAGATGATTAAAAGATTACCACCACAATCTCTCACTGCTCTCCTAAGTTTCTACAACCAAATCTGGTCCTCTGGAAGAATTCCGGAAAGTTGGAAAAAATCATACGTCGTTCCCATCCCGAAACAAGGAAAAGATAGAAGCCAAGCAACGAATTATCGTCCAATATCGCTCACCAGTTGCATGTGCAAAGTCATGGAGCGTATGGTAAATAAGCGACTCTTGTGGACGCTCGAGAAGGAAAAGCTCCTAAGCTCCACTCAATCGGCATTCCGTGAAGGCCGCTCTACGGTGGATAACTTGGTTATGCTGGAAGCAGAGCTGCAAAACGCATTCATTAACAAGCAACATGTTGTAGTGATATTTTTCGATATCAAGAATGCGTTCGATACAGCCTGGCGGCACAAAATTCTATCTAGGTTGTATCACTGGGGCTTCAGAGGTAACCTACCTACGTTCATTCAAGAGTTCCTAGGGAGCAGATCTTTTCAAGTCCTCTTAGGGAACACTTTATCCGATGAATTCCGAATGTTGACAGGCATTATACAGGGCAGTAACCTCAGCACAACCTTATTTGACATAAACATAGACGATATCACTGAAATTTCAAACGCCCATGTTAAAGGACTCCTCTATGCAGACGACTGTGCTTTTCTGTGTAGATCTAGGAGTCTGGCATATATTAAAAAACACTTGCAATCTGCCATTAACAGGATACATGAGTGGAGTAAAGAGTCTGGATTTACCTTCTCCCTTGACAAAACTTGCTGCATGCACTTTACTCGCTCACGAAACAGCGATGCACCTCCTGTGTTCACTTTAGGGCAAGCTCCACTAAAATATGTTGAGCGCACAAGATTTCTAGGTGTAACGTTGGATCCTAAATTGACCTGGAGCTTTCACCTCAAAGACCTGAGAGAAAAATGCATGAAAAAACTGAACATACTCAGAATTTTAGCCAATACTAAGTGGGGGGCTGAACGAGCGACACTCCTGAAAATATATAAAGTCTTAATACGTTCAAAAATGGATTATGCATGCTTAGTGTATAGTTCAGCAAAACCTGCGCTTCTGAGTGCACTTGACACAGTGCATCACACTGGCCTTCGCCTTGCCACTGGAGCATTCCGTTCAACCCCTGTGATCAGTCTTTCAGTAGAAACAGGTACGACTCCCCTATTATTCAGGCGTCACACACTAGCTGCTAAATATATCTGCAAGATTTATAAAATGCCTCAACACCCTTGTTACAAGCACATTTTCAGTCCTCAATTTGTCAATGCTTACAATAGAAACACATCAGCTTCTAAACCATTATCTTTACGCATGACTCTTGTAGTTCAAGATATGCTGAAGACAAATTTGCCCTTACCACCGCTGGACACCCCTCCCTGGACTCTTGAAAAACCTAACTGCATATTTAGATTTAAAAAGGAAGCCTACATTAACACCACTCAGATGAACGCAACACTCCTCGAAATGCTGGACAAGATTCAGGACAAGCTTGTTTTATACACAGATGGCTCTAGAATTAATGGATCAACCGCCTGTGCTGTCACCGATATTCTGACAACCCGCAAGTTCAAACTCGACCCACGCACTACAATATTTACTGCAGAAGCACATGCCATAACAGCAGCCTTACAATTCTCCATGTCCCAGGTGAAGAAAAACATAATTGTGTGCTCCGACTCAGAAAGTGTGCTCCGCTCCATACTACAGATGTACCCAAAAAATCCAGTAAGCCTAAAAATCCAAATATATATCCGAATGCTGAACGTTACAGGAAAAACAGTTAATTTCTTTTGGGTTCCTAGCCACAAGGGAATACTGGGGAATGAAATTGCCGATATGGCGGCAAAAGCAGCCCACGATCTAACGGAAATCACACCCACAACCCTAACACCCAAGGAATTATGTGCGCCTTCTGTAGAGAGAATAAAGATGGGGTGGCACTCCATGTGGATGGAGGCTTCCGAAAATAAATTGAAAATGGTCAAAAGAAGTCTAGGGCCATGGCGATCATCCCAATGGAGCAGTAGAAGAGACGAGGTAGTTTTAGCCCGCCTTCGCCTAGGCCATACCAGACTTACTCATGGTTTCCTTATGGAGGGGAAGGAAAAGCCTATATGTGTGTCATGTAATGAACCGATTTCTGTGCGGCATATCTTCGAGTCTTGCAGGTTATACGAAGAAGCCCTAGAGAAGAACGAAATTCCAAAAGATATATCTGAAGCACTTGCAGACAACCCCTCCATGGTGGACAAAGTATTAAATTTTCTTAAAAAATCAAAATTATACACAGAAATATAGCAAAAAAAAAAAAAAAAAAAAAAAAAAAAAAAAAAAAAAAAAAAAAAAAAAAAAAATAATTAAAAATAAAATAATAAAAAAAAAAAAAAAATAAATAAATAAATAAAAATAAATAAATAAATAATAAAAAATAAAATAAATAATTTCTGTATATATTCTTTACCTTGAACGCAGATGCATTGATTGCGTAAGTTTTAAATAATATGCCGTTACGGACCAAGCTCATATCACCATAATTATTATTTTAGCAGTATCCATGTAAAACAATTATATTAGCCATAGCAGTTTCAGAACCATTTTTAAAAACCCTTTTTGAACATTATATAACATTACAACTTAAGAGCATCCTCGACAATATATGTAGTGCATACCTTTATAGTACAAAATAATTTTCATTGAAAAACACTTTACAGGACGATGGAAACCATTGACGTTCTTCGTCCTTAAACCCCATTCATACATACATCTAAATTGTTAGTATTCCATACACCGGAAATGGTCTCAGCCCCCCCCCCCGAAATTTTCCCAGCCCCCTCCGAAATTATTTTCTATATACGCCCATGCAGTTAATTAATATTTTCGGCGACATTCTCCCAAAAGAAATTCTTAGCACTCATGATCTTGTATTAATAGGTATCCAGGTAAACCCTTCAGGGATACATTCTTATGTGGGGAATCGAATTAAACCTGATATCTTTAACTGTTTACGATAAAAATTATTTGTTTAGTTTCGGTCAATCAATATCGTCTCACGGACTTCATTTTTATCTCATTTTCTTCATTCATCGAAACTAAACTATATACATTTTGGTTGCGTTCGGAGTAATTGAAGGCTTAAAAAAATATATTATTATATGTAGACACATAAGAAATTTCATACAAAAAAGATCAGGCCTAAATTCCGATGCACCGCTACTGTCGGAAAACAACTTGATGTTTTGTAAGTGTTTTGTTCGTTCTATTAGAGGCAAAATATTAAAATATTCTATTCTGATCTTCAGAATCACAGCAGCGGCGTTCTCACTTCTATTCTGATCAGTTATTCACTCCTCTTAGCCGCGGTCACACTAGCCTAAAGTGACCGCGGCTTAACCAGCTGCTGGTAAGCAGCCTAGTGTGACCACGGCTTAACCAGCTGCTGGTAAGCAGCCTAGTGTGACCAAGGCTTAACTAGCGGCTGGTTAGTAGCAGCTGGTAAGCAGCCTAGTGTGACCACGGCTTAACCAGTGGCTGGTTAGTAGCGGCTGCTAAATCCGAGGTCACACTAGGCTAGTGTGACCGCAGCTTAATGAAGACTTGAAAATTATTTCGAAATTTCAAAATATAGATTCTTAGAGCTCATTATCTCATCACATGATACATGCAATACAAACCCATTGGCTATCAAAAGTATAATGAAAAACTACAAACTTTAAGAAATTGCTAACATTGCTACTGGGGAAGCAATGGATATTGCTCAAATCACAGATGTTAACAGACAAGCCAAGCCAGCAACCACATGGAAGGGAACATGGAAACAAATGAGACAACTTACAAGTTGTGACAACATATTACACAAAACAAATGAACAATAAGACGCATAAAACAATATTAAAGGTAACAAGAAGCAACCTCATTATAAACAAAGGAGAAGAAGTGATATTAACTCGACAACGTATTTACCATTTTCTACTAACTAACACACTGGCATCTAATGATTAAAAAAAGACAAACCAACGTGTTAACAGTGTAACAAAGTGCTAACTATAAGACGTATAGTAATGGACTGTCGAGCAAGAGAACAATTACACATACCCACTGACCATTCATTCATTGTGACACATGGTGGCTTTGCTTGGACACTCTGTAAATGTACCATAAACCACACAATTTAACCCATTCACCCCTACTCCCATGCTGGTGCGGGCTGTCAAAGACACTCTTCCGAAGCTACTTCCGCACTGGAACAGGCTGTCAAAGACACTATCCCCAAGCTACTCCCGCACTGGCACTGGCTGCCAAAGACATTCTCCCAATGCTACTCCTGCACTGATTCGGTCTGACAAAGACACTGCGTTGCTCATAAAACTGAATGGTTGCGCTATTATGTAATACTTGCTTCTACCCCCTCTATTAAGACTAAGCTCACTAAATAGTAAAGGGACAAAGGGAAATACGAAGCCAGCCCCACATGAGCCATGCACTACAGGCCGAATGAATTCCCCGTGACCCTAACAGCACCTTTGTAATTAATGCAGCACTCAAAAGGTTAAGAAAAATACAATAACTCTGTTTAAATTACTCTTTTAGTCTTTGTAAATTTTTTCTCTTATTTTAATTTATATTGACTTGAATATTTTTTTTTTTTTATATAAAATTATATTCAGTTATTTAGCCTTTACATTATTATTAATTCATTGTTATTAATTATTGTGCATAAATTGTTTAAAACGTTTCAATACTGACCTTTTCATATACACCATTAAATATGCTACATCCTCATTGCAGCCCAGCTACATCAATAAGTAATAATCATCAATAACTTTTGGAAGGTTGAAGAATAATACAAACTAGTAGTAAAAGTAAAGAAAATAAAACTTATAGATTAATATTGTATTCATATTTTTCTTATTCCTTATTCCTTTTTGGATATATCTTTTGGTTTGTTTTGGATTATAAGCACAGTTGTATGGGTACTTAAAAAAAAAATAAAAAAAATACTCTGGTGTGAATCGTATTAACAATAGTTCATGAAATGTTTGACGTGATTCTTCACATTGGCATAACTTTTTTATTTATGAAAAGTTTGACATAAAACAAACTCTAAATGTTGAGTGAAGCATACCAGAATATTATTAAAAACCACACATAAAATCGGATAAGCCATTTCTGAGATTAGCGCGCACAGACAAACAGAAAAAAATTATCAAAATCATTTTTTTGGGTACTTTTATGTTGATAAAGGCCCCCAATAGTATGTTATCTCATACATCTTCCATGTACAGACAGCGATCCGTTAGAATTTTATTATATGTATAGATTTATGAAATTAATAAAATCTTGTTTGTTTCAGCTTCTTAGCTTGGGAGTACTCGGTGTAGGGATTTATAGCTATGTGTCGATTAAGAACATCGAAACTCAATACAGTGCAGCAGCTATCATGTTAATAATTCTAGGATGTTCGGTCACTCTCATTGCTTTCTTAGGCTGCTGGGGAGCAATACAAGAAAACCGTTGCTATCTCCACTTGGTATGAATCAATTATATATTTTTTTTAACATGAAATATTTCAATTTTCCCCTATGACAAAAATTTATACAAATAATGCAATATTTGCTATCTTCACTTGGTAAGAATCGATTATAAATAATTTTATTGTGTAGATCCTAAGAAGAAGACTAAGATGTTGTAGGAAGATGGTAACAGCTTTATTCAGCCCTCCAATATATTTTTAGTTTCAAACCACATAGCGTACACTAAGTTATTTAAAATTTGTTACAGAAACGTTTCGGCTATAAGCCATTTTCAATCTGTAAAATATAATAGATCACACCGGTTAGGATATTAAATTTCAAATAAAAAACATAAAGCTCAGGAAACGCAAATGTATCAACATCTGACCTGTATAAATGTGCATTATCTCCTATTCATTACGTTACAATTTTAAGATCTTGTTTTTATACTGGACCATGTGCTTTTTAGGAGGAAATCTCTTTTTTTTCTTTCTTTTTTTGAATTTGGTACAAAAATATTTCGTCTAAAAAAGAAACATCAAGTTCATTAGTCAGCAAAAAAAAATTGGTCTGCTTATGGGTTTTATTGAAAGGCGGGTACACTTTAATGTGCATTTTGATTTGATAAATTAAATGAAACCACTCTCAAGACGATGTTGTTAACGGTTTTCCAACAAATGTGGTAATAACTACAATTCAAGGGGTCTCCCTGTGGTCTAGTGGCTAGCGCCTTCGCTTCATAAGCGGAAATTGTCTCATCTCACGGCTCGCTGCACCCTGGATTTCGGCGCTAATTGCCTGGATGTCAATGTGCCGTTACAAAAAAGAAGAAAAAATCAAATTTTTAGAAGTGTTGATTTTGTTGGAGGTGAAACTTATTGAGTTTCTACTGTATTTTCCCAAATCATACCAGACATATATATATATATATATATATATATATATATATATATATATATATATTTAGATGGAACGGCATTTTTCTCCAGCGGTGGTACTCCTCCTCACTTCTTCCCGGAATATTTCGATGGATTCATCTCCATTTTCTTCAGCCAGGTACTTGTTTCTTCCTCGGTGGTAGCCAAGGGAATGACATTTTTCTCGATCTGGGCTCCTTTTCTCCCCTCTAGCCGCAGTATCGGCGTACCAATGGTGTTGAAGCTCCCTGGTGTAGTTGGGATTCTGTCCGTTGGCAGCGCTGATGGTATTGCGTCCTTTTTTTTTTTTTTTTTTTTTTTTTTTTTTTTTTTTTTTTTTCTCCTCCTGCTTCTATTTTTCTCGCCGTAAGGTTTTATATGTTTGATGTTATTTTTCGTCGCTGGGATAGTATTTTTAGATGGAACGGCATTTTTCTCCAGCGGTGGTACTCCTCCTCACTTCTTCCCGGAATATTTCGATGGATTCATCTCCATCTTCTTCAGCCAGGTACTTGATTCTTCCCCGGTGGTAGCCAAGGGAATGACATTTTTCTCGATCTGGGCTCCTTTTCTCCCCTCTAGCCGCAGTATCGGCGGACGAATGGTGTTGAAGCTCCCTGGTGTAGTTGGGATTCTGTCCGTTGGCAGCGCTGATGGTATTGCGTCCTTTTTTTTTTTTTTTTTTTTTTTTCTCCTCCTGCTTCTATTTTCCTCGCCGTAAGGTTTTATATGTTTGATGTTATTTTTCGTCGCTGGGATAGTATTTTTAGATGGAACGGCATTTTTCTCCAGCGGTGGTACTCCTCCTCACTTCTTCCCGGAATATTTCGATGGATTCATCTCCATCTTCTTCAGCCAGGTACTTGTTTCTTCCTCGGTGGTAGCCAAGGGAATGACATTTTTCTCGATCTGGGCTCCTTTTCTCCCCTCTAGCCGCAGTATCGGCGGACGAATGGTGTTGAAGCTCCCTGGTGTAGTTGGGATTCTGTCCGTTGGCCAGCGATTTTTCTCCAGCGAATGCCGTTCCATCTAAAAATACTATCCCAGCGACGAAAAATAACATCAAACATATATATATATATATATATATATATATATATATATATATATATATATATATATATATATATATAAGCACAAGAATGAAGCATTTCCTGAGAGATAGACTTTCAAAGCTGAAACTCCTTGATTAGCTTGGAGGATTTTTTTTTTTTTTTTATAAGGCACTTCAACCACTAGGGTCATTGGAGGATTAAAAAATCAATGAATCAAGTTTTCAAAGAGCTTCGAATTGAATCATTATGATATTGGGGAAGCTTGGATTATTTTTTGTTTAATATCATCATTATATAATTTAATAATATATATATATTTTCCAACGCAACAATTTTCTCCAACAGTCACTTAAAATATTTCCTTTTTTTTCAGTATGGCTCCATCCTTCTAATATTTCTCTTAATTCTCATTGCAATTGGTGCTTGGGTTATGATTAAGAAAGGTGATGCTGAACAGTTTGTAACAACATTTATTGATAATACATTTGACAGTGCTTTAAATAACAACGAGGCTGCAAAACAAGCAACAGATGAGATTCAGAGAACAGTAAGTATGAATTTACTTGATATAATTTTTTTTTTTTTTTTTACTACATAATTCATTGGCCCAATAAAACTGTTTTGTGAAGAAAATGGAAAAAAAATATATTATTGATTTATAGTACTCTAAAACGATGGACTAACTAGATAGATGAATTTAAGACTTGTTCCTTATTCATCAATGCTACATTTTTGAGCGCTTACTAAATAGCTACATGTTTTATGTAGCACTTCCCTTAACATGTTCAAACGGCAAGCAACTCATAGTGCTCAAGTCCTTATGGCTGGACTGAGGGCACTGTCCGGTGTTCTCCACAGAGACTGCGAGCACCGTATACAGCTCGGGTCCATTAAGTTTCTCAAGCTCTCCCGACTAGTAACTACCTGCTTGGAGATCTCTCTTGCCCTTAACATGTTCTGAAAAGGATTAAGAAGATAAAGCTGTTTGGATTTCAGAGCAGCTGTTCATTCCGCTCCAATGACTGCAAGCACCACGTTGCTCATAAGTTTTTATACGAATTATGAAGCAATTTTTTATTATTATTCATACAATGTTATAAATATTAAAATAAATTATTAATTGTAAAGAAAAAAATAATTAGTCAGATAGGAAGTAAATTAAAATCAATCACAGTGGTAGCCCAAAGTGAGCCAAGATGGCGACAGCATTGAACGTTTTAAGAACGTTTACTCCGTAACAAAAGTATTCATTTGACCCTTGTGACCTTAATTTTTGCTTCCTTGAAACATATGTTGTTATGCGTTGTGCCTAACTAATTAGAAAGATGTGCTGTGAAAACAAGTGAAATTGGTCTATTAGGATTCAGTTTTTAATCTGTTCCAATTTTTTTTTTTTTTTTTTAAATAGACCATTTCTTCCAAATCCCCTTCCTAAATTTATAACCTTCTTCAGTTTAAATCCTCCGTCTGTTCCCGAGATACCCGTTCCGGCACCTCTATCCTCCCACTCATAAAACAGGCACCTTCGAGGCCGTTCCTTCATCTCCCGAACCACCTCCTTCTGGACTCTCTCCAGAGAGCATTTATTTTTTATTCTTAGTTTGTTATATTCATCCTATTTACTGTATCTTTAAATCCCCCTCTTGCTACAGTATTCCACAATCCCTCTGTATTCACTCTCTTATTTCTATTAAAAGGTAAATATGTTTTATTTTATTGTTTAAGGTTTTGTAATTAGCATTAGAGCCTCCTTTTTTTCCATTTTAAATTTGTATATGAGGAATTGGTGAACAAAAAAGATTTTGCCACACAGATCATAATTTTCAGTATAAGGAAAACATTTATTTCTAATTATCCACATCATAATGTACACATATTGATGTTCTATTGCCTTTAAGAGGCTTCCTAGATACTGCACTCTACTAGTTGAAAAATAGGTATACTTCTAAATATTGGAGTTTAATTGTTGGACAAGATCCTTTTTGAATAGCCTCACTGGAGAAATTTCCTCTTTCTTGGGTTATTTCTTTTCTTTGCACCTTCACTTGCTTCATCGATACTAACAAAACTTTCATCTAATAATTTATTCATTATTTAACGGCAACAGAATGTTTTAGGGAGTAAGCAGCCTCAGTTTTAGTATAAGATAATGTTGTTAGAAAACATCCACTAGCGGAAATGCACCATATGTCTCTGGACAAGATTCTGTTTGAATAAAAACCTCTTAGTCCAAGAGCTGGTAGCGCACATTTCATGAAGTGTTTTATGCACCTTGAAATTTTGCTGTAGTGTATCTCTTAGATAAGAAGGTATGCACAGTGACTGGTGTTCTACGGTAAGTCTAGCCAACACATTTACCTTCTTATCTACCCAAGAGATGCACTAAAGCAAAATTTCAAGGTGCATAAATCGTTTCATCAATATTCAACAAGCTCAGTATAAGACACAGATTAGTTCTTTGATGATTTAACCTTTTTTTTTTACATCAGAATTAACAAGCACAACACAAATATATCAATAACTCATTTTTTGATTTTTTTTTTTGGACCTAATGCTTTTTGTACGCCACCTCCTCATTGTCATCCAAGAATATTTATATGTATTTCTTACGTGACAAAGTCCCAGAATAAAGTTTTTTTTTTTTTTTTAATCTCATAAAATAGCAAAACTATTGATGTTTATTCTATACTAATAGTCAGCTCCAGAGCATTCCTTAGCAAAGAGGCGTAAAATACTCATCTTGCAGAGTAATGTGCTTTGCTATGCAGCTCCTGTATGACTGACTTTTTTTGTGATATTATTTAATTCAATTATTTAGTAATTTTTTTTCTTTTAGTTTAAGTGCTGTGGTACTTACGGTTCCTTTTATTGGATCTACAAAAAATTCCAACTACCTGATTCATGTAAAAAAGCAGACTTTAGTTATTACACAGAAGGATGTGAACAGAAAGTCATAGCTTTTATGAGGATGAACCTGAAATTTATGGGTATATTTGCGATAGTTGTTGGCTGCGTGGAGGTAATTTATATAATCTGATATAATGTAGTAATTACAAAATTTAAAAGTATATAAGGTTCTAGCTCGGTTCCTCCCTCCACCATAGGGAGGAAACCCGCTTATGAGGTTGACCTCATGCCGCAATCCGAGAGTGTCGACAAGGAAATTTCATGTTTCTGAACCCATAGATTATTAATATAAATTCAAATTTGTATGCATATATATATATATATATATATATATATATATATATATATATATATATATATATATATATATATACATATCTATTCGCTCTCTCACAGGCTCAAAAGTAGTCAGATTTTAATGAAATTTGGTACAAAAATCTTTTGTCTAATTTGAAAGGTCAAGTTCATTACCCAGCAGAATCCGTCATTTGGAACATGGTTTTAGGAGCGAAACTCGCGTGAAAATATCAGAATGCTTACGTTTTCGAGTTCATATACTTGCAGCAGGGCCGCCACATCTCAGAGCCGGGCCCAGGACCAGATCACGGGCCCCCACTTCTCAGAGCCAGACTGAAAATTCTAGTACTTTGCTATAGGACTTTGGACATTTTAAAATTATTTTCATCTTGAGTTTTGAGCGAAATGAGAATAAAAGCCGACAATCGGTGCAGCAAAGGTCACTTTCGGTACTTATAGTTTTATTACGACTCCTAATAAAAATATACTATTCTTGGACTGCACTTGTTTTGTCGTTTATGTACATTAAAAAAAATGTAGATCCAATTCAAATAAATATAGGCTACGCCCGCCAAAATTTCTAAACCCCATTCTTTTTACAAGCTCATAACCTAAACATTTTTCCCAATTAGCGAGGCCCGGGCCCGGGACAACAGTACCCGGCTGTCCCCCCTGTGGAGATGTAATGATTGGACAAGCGACCACTGGTGGACCAATGAGAAGCATCCGGGCCAGCCAATAGGAACGAGCGCTTGGCCGAGCACTCCCGACTTTGACCGAGGCACCCCGACCTCGGCCTATGAATAGGGGCGTTCCTGCTGCCCAGAAGACCCCACTCAAGAGGAGCCCATCTGATGCCCGAGCCCGCACGACGACCTCCAGCAACGCGAGTCAGCAGCGGTGTCTCTTACTCCATGATGTCCGGCGGAGCACCACCACCCCTACTGACCTCACCTCCAGCAACTGAGTCATCCGAAACTCCAGTGCAACTCACGCAGCAGCCGCAGGGGATGAGCATGGACGCGATGTTCAAGCTCGTCATGGGTCTTATGGAGACAGTGACGAAGCTGATGACCAAGGTCGACAGGCTGGTTGACCTGGTGATGCCCCCGAAATGATCGGGCACATCGTGGTCAACTACAACATCCGCAGCCTTCGACCTAAGATGGCTGAGCTGGGACATCTCCTCCAGACTTATTCCCCAGCAGTGGTGGCCATTACGGACTCCCAGCTGCGCCCCCTAGATCGGCCTTTCTTCGGAGGATATGCCTCGTACAGGTGCGACGGCCTGTCTGGAACAACCGGAGGAGCGCTGCTGCTTGTAAAAAGAGACCTGCCATCGAGACTCCTCGAGCAACAGCCCACCAGTAACACTGGGACCCAGGCAGTGTCCGTCACGGTCCGCCTAAGGAGACGTTACACTTTCACGTGTGTCTACCGAAGGCCCCGAGCACCCCTGGCGGCGACCAACGCACTTACCACAGCTGCATCGCAGGAGCCACACCACATCATTGTCGGGGACCTGAATGCCCGACACCCGGTCTGGCATTGCTCCTCGGCAAACGAGCTGGGGCAGTACATAGTGAGGACGAGCCTCGGAGTTCTTCATCCGGGGATCCACACATTTAGACATGATGCGAACCCTGATTGGACGTCGACCCTGGATCTCCTCCTCACTAAGGATCTGCATGCAGTAACGCGATGCCGTGCCCTGGACTATGGTCCTTCAGACCACCGCCCGGTCCTGTACGAGATTGAAGGGGACCCGCCAACAGCGCTGCCTACGAAGTACCTACTTCACAAGACAGACTGGAAAGGATACCAAGAGGACATCCTCTCCGACCTGCCTCCAATTGGGACCTATGGAGCTGCTGCCGACCTCGACGAAGCCGTCTCAAGCTTCACCGAAGTCATCCAGTCCGCCGCCGAACGAAGGATTCCTAAGTTTGTCCCGAAGCCCATCCACCAGCGAAGGCCACCTGCCCACATCACCAGGCTGATCGGGATGCGGAACAATCTCAAGAACATCTGGGCGCGGACGAAGGATGGCACCCTGAGGGCCCCTATCAATGCCATGACCCGGCAAATTGCGCGGCTGTCTGCGCAATGGAAAACGGCCCTCTGGCACGAGCAGCTCCGGCGGACCCACGAGGACACCAGGCAGTTCTGGCGGCTCCTTCGCTGCACGGTCACCAAGCGACAAGACATCCTCCTCTCTGACGGCGATCACCTCCTGTCACCGGCTGAGCAAGCTGAAGCCCTTGCCGATTACTACGAGGAGAACGACCGCCGGAGAACCGAGAAGTCGCTGAGGCTTGATGGTGACTCCCAAGACCTCCCAAGGACCCCGTTGCACTTCACCTACAGGCAACTGGAATCGGTGCTGAGGCGAACAAAGGGAAACAAGTCCTCCGGATTGGACGGTGTACCCTACGTGATGCTGAAGATGCTCCCTAGGAAAGCTAAGGCCTACCTACTGAACGTCTTCAACGCTGCCTACCGCACTGGACACTTCCCCGAGGCATGGAAGCACGCCGTGGTGGTCCCTCTTCGCAAACCTAAGAACAAGCCCGAGCACTACCGGCCGATAAGCCTGCTGAGCCACATGAGCAAGATCTTCGAAAAGTTGATCCTTTCTCATGTGTTAAAGCACTGCACGGAGGCGAACGTGATCCCCCCGGAACAGACTGGCTTTCGGCCCGGGCTCTCCTGTGACCACCACGTCGCCAAGCTCTAGAACACCGTGTCCGCCGAGCTCAACAAGAATAGAGCGACGGCTTTTATCTCCCTGGACTGCACACAGGCGTTCGACTGCGTATCCCACCACTCGCCACAACTCTTCAAGATTCTTGAGAGCTACTTATCAGGAAGAACGTTCTCCGTCAGGATTGGTGGTGATGTATCCAGCAGTCGACCGTCTACGTGTGGAGTCCCCCAGGGATCGGTGTTGGGTCCAGTGCTGTTCACCATCTACACCGCCCATATCGTGAGGATGCAGTTCCCTCATGTCGCCTTAGCAGCCTACGCTGACGACATTGGCGTCTATTCCTCCAGCTTCAACGCCGGAGTAGCCCTTAAGAGGGCCCAGTCCGCCTGCGAAACCATCGTATACGCACTTGGAGAGGCAGGAATAGACGTCAATCCGTCCAAGACGGATGCCGTGGTATGCTCCTTCCAGGCGAACAAGGGAGGCAAACTCCGAGGGGCCCTGCCCTCGCATTTCGAGGTCAGGGGCCAGCGGAACAAGCTGTCCACCAAGATCAACTACTTGGGAGTACACATACACCGGCATCTATCAGTGAAATAAATTTGGAGGGTGGGGGAAAAAAAAAAACAAACCAGAAGACATTCCGATCCGGCGCTCTCTCCAGCTCTCTCAGGACCAAGGACCTAGCTACCTGCTCGACCTCTCTCTGGACAAAGTACGAAGCCGCCGCCTCGATGTACCCAGTGGTCAAGCCAGCCTCCAGACATTACACTCCCGACTCCTACTTTCCCCAACTCTAGTCAATACCTGGTTTATTCATTTACTTCCTTACCCCTCTCACTCCTACTTCGAGGGACGGCTACGGCTCAGTACCGAACACCTTCTCCCCGACTCAGTGGAACAGCTAACGCCTAGTACCTAGTCGGTATCCCACAGGTTCAAGGAAGCGCCCTTAACCGGGACACAGCACTTACCTGGCTACCTTCTCCCGACACATCCTTCCAACCCTTCCTAGCCTACCTTTAGTAGCGACACCCATCCGGTACACCCCCATGTGGCGGCCCTGGCTTGCAGGCACTCGTTTTATAGGTTGTTTTAAGCGATATTTGTAACCATATACAAGAAACATTGATACAAATAATTTTCGAAACTAATTTTCAGTTTGGGTATTCGGAAACGATTGATTCAGTTAAAACCTGTTCCAGACGTTTGACATCCATCTAATCTTAGGTAGTTAAATTTTTGTTCTGTTTGGAGTTGAGGAAGTACTAGAAATAAAATATTTCATTGACAAGGATGAAAAGTTTTGGTATATTCGTATATTTTCTAAAATACAGTTACTAAATTCTGAAGTAATTTTTGATGGGGCAATCTCAATTGGAGAAATATTGAAATTGTTAGTTTGGTTGCATTGAACGGTTCTATGTGTTTGATTTCCTCAGTTTTTTATTGATTTCTGAATTGATTTTAGCCACAATATTAATTTTCCAGTAAAACAATAATTAAAATGAGAAACAATTTTTGGTTGTTTGTCAGTGATATTCCATGGGTGGAAGTTGAAATGGCTGAGGGATGAATTTCCGCTACTGTAAGTTAATGGCGCCTAAAATCTAACTTTTCCTCAATATTTTCTTGGAGTAGGTGTTTTAATTTTTCACAATATGTAACCTATATTTAATCCAGGATTTTCAAATGACACTAGGGATAAGAACGTTTTGGAAACGGGCTAAGATGACGCAGTTCCAGAAAGTCGGACTTTCTTGTTATTGACTATCCACCAAATTTAAGTGATTTGAATGATCGTATAATAATTGTAATTTTAAAAGATTAACATTTCTTATGTAATTTTTTCTGTTTTCTTGGCAAATTAGAAGGAAGCAGTTATAGGCTGATTGTTTGACTAATATTTTTCATTTTTGTTACAGTTAATTGGAGTTGTGCTTGCTTTCATTCTGTCAAGTTCTATTAAAAGGCAAAGTTTGAGAGGGCACGTGTGAAGATGTTTGTTTTTTTTTTTTTTTTTTTAATTATTTATTATTTTAATTTGTTTTGTGTTTCTTATATGTGTTTTTTATTATGAAGTATGTTAATACACATTTTAATTATAAAACATAATTATTTGTGATTATTCAAACCTATTTACCTATATTTTGCAAAGAACGAATTGCTCACATCGAGCTCAATATCAAATACAGGATGTCTACTGCACGAAAAAGTCACTAAAATCACGTAAATGTCACGAAATTGAAAATAGGGCACGAAAAAGTCATGAATTTTGAAACCAAGTCACGAAATTTCAGTTTTACAGTAATGATCGCTAAACATTGCGAAGAAAAAACAAGAATTCGCAAAAAAGGATTTCTTTGAAGACATTATCTATTATTTACATATATTTTTATTTTCCATATTTTATACTTTATTCATATTCAGAATTTATTAAATTATGTAAAGTGACAATAAATATTTAGTTAGTAATATTTTTAGAAATTTTTAATTCGTCTACCTTCATTAGACAAAACGTTCGTCTATCTTCATTAGACAAAACCTGCCCAAAATACCAAGAAGAAACCGAAATTAAAAAAATGATGGTGACAGAAAAAATAGGGTACTATGAAGCAAAGAAAAGAAGGCTCGCTCTGAACACTAAGTCATATGCTATTGCGGTAAACAAGAACGTGGACGAAAGCAGTCAGCTGACCAAGCTTTCTGATATGTGTAGTAGACTTGAAGAAAGAATAATGGCTTTAGAGAAGGTTCTAACTGAAACTCTACCGTCCGCCGCTGCTGAAAACACCTACCAGTCTTACGTCGAAACAAAATTAGAGGAACATTCAAAACAGAATGAAAAGATTTTTGAAAAATTATTTAAAAATCTGGAGTGCCTCGTAACTAAATTTGAAAAAACTTTAGTGAAGAATAGTGAAGAAAAAGAAAATGCTAAACAGAAGAAGAATGTGAAGGAAGAGAAAATCGAAACTCCCAAAGGTGGAAACATAGAAACCAGGAATATGTCTAACAAAAAAGGAAAACAGGTCAGTGCAAAAAAGGAGAATCTTACAAACCTCAGCAATGAGGACAATTAAAGTGGATATTAGTTTAATACTCTTAATTATAATTATTGTACATATAAGATTTTACATCCTGATTTATAAAATTTACTTGCGGTCAGTTTATTTACCCTTGGTAATAAAGCTACTGGTTTCAGTTTTTAATATCAAAATTTTATTATGTCAGTTCTCCAATGGAATATAAACGGCGTGCATAGACGAATTGGCGAACTTAAGTTGTTGTTGCAAGACACGGACATACACATTATTGCTCTACAGGAAACACACCTAAAACACGGTAAAAACTTCAGCATACATGGTTTTACGATATACCGAAATGACTACGTCTTGGGCTTAAAAGCATGTGGTGGTGTTGCTGTCTGTGTTAGGGATAACATATACAGCGAACCCCTAAGACTGCTTACTACAATCCAAGCAGTCGCTGCAGTAGTATATCTCCCATTCCGACTTACTGTCTGCTCTGTATACCTTCCACCAGGTGAACCTATTGACGTACATGCTCTCACGGACTTAATATCACAATTACCATCTCCTATATTATTTCTCTCTGATGTAAATGCAGAAAATTTAATGTGGGGGGCTACAAACACCAACCACAGAGGTAACCACATACAAAGTATTTTTGATAACACTGACTTGATACCATTAAACACTAACGAACCAACACATTTATGCTCCAGGACTGGACTACTTTCTCACATAGACGTTTCTGCTGCTTCTGCTTCAGTATTCTCGCGGTTTTCATGGGCTGTCTCTCAAGACTCTCATGGAAGTGACCATTTTCCAATATTAGTCAATTACTCTCCCCCTATCATTTTATTTAACTCACCTCCAAAATACAATACAAAAAAAGCCAACTGGGACTCTTATCAAAATTATATTTTAGAACAAATAAATAACAGGCATAAAAGATTACAAACAGTCGAAGACATGACGAACATTATTAAAGAAGCAGCAGAATTGAGTATACCTAAGACATCAAACCATTACAAAAAATGCCCAGTACCCTGGTGGAATGAGGAATGCAGAGAGGCAATAAAAAACCGGAAAAAGGCACTACGCCTATTCTGCAGAAATCCGTCAGACGAACTTTTGCAAAATTATAAAAAATTGAAAGCAAAAGCTCAATGGGTTGTTAAACGCAGTAAAAAGACTTGTTGGACTGAATATGTCAGTAGTATAAATAAATTCTCTTCCATTCGGGATATTTGGTCGAAGGTTAACAAAATTCAACATAAAAAATACAATTCACCAGTAACAGGACTTTTTCATAACAATAATATTGAAACAAACATACTGTCTATTAGTAACATTTTAGGAAACCAATTCTCCGCTATCTCCAGTGACGGAAATTACAAAAATGAATTTCTAAATCATAAACAGACAATCGAGAAAACGCCTTTACCAATTTTACCTAAATACAAACACCCCCTTAACGAACCATTTACACTTAACGAACTGACACAAACCTTAAAATCATTAAAACCCACTTCTTCAGGTCCAGACAGTATAACGAATGACATGCTGAAACACCTTCCAACTCAGGGGCTAAATCTTCTTCTTGATAGCCTGAATGGAATGTATGAAAACTCCACCTACCCTGACATATGGAATTCCTCTATTGTGATACCTATTCTAAAACCAGGAAAAGACAAGAAGCTTCCCTCCAATTACAGACCCATTTCCTTAACCAGCTGTATTAGCAAGCTATTCGAAAGAATGCTTAATAAAAGGTTGTTATGGTTTCTCGAGAAAAATAAATTAATGACAGAATTCCAATGCGGGTTTCGCCCAGGGCATTCAACCATGCATCATATTTCCAGACTAGAAAATGATATACTGAACGCTTTTCTAAATACTGAATATCTCATCGCTGTATCCCTAGATATACAAAAAGCTTACGATACAGTATGGAAAAGGTTAATAATACAACAACTTAAGGAATGGAATATTGAAGGAAATATTCTATGTTTCATTAATAATTACATATCAAATAGAAATTTCCGGGTCAGAGTGGGAGCAGAATTATCAGACAAATTTCGACAACAAAATGGGGTCCCACAAGGAGGCGTTTTAAGTCCAACCCTTTTTGCTATTGCTATCAATTCTGTAACAAGGTACATTCCAACTGGTATATCGTACTGCCTGTATGCTGATGATTTACTGATATATAACTCATCAAAATCATTTCATGAAACACACGACAACATTCAACAAGCCATACACAAACTAGAAAGTTGGAGTTCATCCACTGGTTTCACATTATCCCTGGAGAAATCCAAGTGTATATTATTTACAAAGAAAAAAGACCGACCAAATCCAACTATCACACTATACGGAAACAATCTCACAAATGCAGAAAACATAAAATTTTTAGGACTTACATTTGACAAAAAACTTACATGGTTACCCCATATTAAAGAACTTGATACTAGGTGTAAGAAATCTATAAACCTTTTAAAAGTCCTTTCAAACACAAAATGGGGTGCTGACAGATCTCTCATGCTTACATTCTATCGTGCTTATACCAGATCTTTACTGGACTACGGATGTATAGCATATTCATCTGCCAGCCAAACAACACTAAAACAATTAGACTCAATACATAACGCGGGTATAAGACTTGCAACAGGAGCATACAGATCAAGCCCAACTGTAAGTATTTACCTTGAGTCCGGCGAACTTCCATTGGAGCTCAGACGTGAAATCTTGGGATTAAATTTCTTCAAAAAATCCCAATGTTTAAATACACCATGTGTAAATTGCTTTCTGGATAACCAATACCATGACTTATATAACAGAAAACGACCTAAACAAAAACCCTTAATTATACGCCTTTCCGAGAACAGACAGACCCGACATATTCGACAAGCTCCTACTCACAGAAATGAAATCTTGACGTTCCCTCCTTGGGAACTTAAGAATTTTAGTATAAATTTATCACTATCAAAAATGAAAAAGACTGATCCACTGTCAACGACTTTCTACAAGACATTATTCACATCAATAAAAATACAAAACGCAGACAATTTAAACATATTCACCGACGGGTCCAAAACAAAATCTGGTACTGGATCTGCTGCAGTAATAGGTTCGCAAATATTTAAACAAAAGCTCCCAAACACTGCAAGCATTTATACGGCAGAATTGCAAGCAATCCTATTAGCTTTATCAAACGTTGATACAATAAATTGCTCAAAGATCCAATTATTTTCAGACTCACTCAGTTCATTGCTCTCTTTTAACAATATGTACAGCACAAACAAATATACAATCAACTCTACAGATTACAAGAACAAAACTTATCCATCACAATGATCTGGCTACCCGGACATACAAATATCACAGAAAGTACGACAGTCGACATTCAAGCAAAATTGGCTACAAGAAAACAGAATATTGACATAGAAAACGTAACTATACAAGACATAAAAAAAGAACTAGTTGATACTATACAAGAAACTTGGCAAGAATACTGGACAAACATACAAAACAACAAACTCAGAGAAATCAAAAATACTATATACGAATGGAGCTCTAGTATCCGAAGAAACAGACGAGAAGAGGTTATACTATGTAGACTACGCATAGGACACACTTTACTAACTCACTCTTATTTAATGACAAATAAAGAACAACCCATTTGCAGACAGTGTAACGTTCCAATGACAATAAAACACTTACTAACGGAATGCAGAATACTAAAACAACTAAAACTACCTTACAACTTACAGGAACTACTGACAGAGGGTAGCCCCTTCATTAACGATATATTTACATTTTTAAAACAACACAACCTACACACAAAAATTTGATTCCAGGGAAAAAATTTAGATAATATTTCGAGGGTATAATAATAATCTGATTTCAATTAAATTTTTTTTTTTTTTTTTTTTTTTTTTTTTTTTTTTTTTTTTTTTTTTTTTGGAACCATTAATTAATGTTAGTAGTTTAGTCATATGTATGTATATATAAGTCATATGTATGTAAATATAATATCTATATAGTAATAAGCAATACTGTAAATAATGTTAGCTCCTATTTCTTGTTCTTAACACTTTTGTAATATTTAGTTCCATAAATTTCTACTTTTGTGTATTGTATATTTTGTTTTGTAATTGAAAAAGAGCAAGTCACCTTCGTTGCGAAGCTCTTAAAATAAATAAAAAAAAAAAAAAATTCGTCTACCATCAATATTTTTGAGGCTCCTAATTCCATCTTCATTCTAAAATGTTTACTATCACTATACTTTCTTCACTTTTCAAATTAATGTTTAATTAACCATCCTCTTTTATATATATATATATATATATATATATATATATATATATATATATAATTTTATTAATAGTTTTAAATATATGTAAAAATGTATGTTTACAGATCTCACGGCAATCTGTGTAATGTTACAAGCAATTTTAAGCTGAAGTTAAGGCTTATTATTTTTAAGTGAAATTATTTTATTTTTAATGGACATGAAATTTGCATTTGAAGTCAGGAAAATGTGTCGAAGTGAAATTGGCTTTCACAAAAGTAGTAGACACCCTGAAATATAAATAAGTAGAGTAAACTGAGGAATCAGATTGAAATAATAATTTTTTTATTGTATTAGTATAATGTTATTCATTTAATTTTCTTATGATCCAGAATTAATGTTGCTTAATTCCTCAAATAACAATATTCTACTTCTATATAACTTATTATTTAACTAAAAAAATTAAAAACGCCATTCATTTTGATCTACACCTCAAACCAAAATCCTTTATTTATTCACTCCACTTTCAAGTGTGACATTTTGGCCATTTTCAAACTAGAAGAAAAAAGTAAGTATAAATAAAACTCAACTGAAAATGTGTAGCTCTTGCCTATGTAGGGGGTAGAGATGGGCGATCTGAATCGATCTTTTAAAACATCTTTTTAACACGATATATCGATTTTTTAATCGATCTCCAAGGGCCGATCTTTTCAAAGAATTGGTTCCAAGGGCCAATCTTTTAAAGAATCGAACTCTAAGGGCCAATCTTATAAAGAATCGATCTCCAAGGGCCGATCTTTTCAAAGAATCGATCTCCAAGGGCCAATCTTTTAATGAATCGATCTCTAAGGGCCAATATTCTAAAGAATCGATCTCCAAGGGCCGATCTTTTCAAAGAATCGATCTCCAAGGGCCAATCTTTTAAAGAATCGATCTCTAAGGGCCAATATTTTAAAGAATCGATCTCTAAGGGCCGATCTTTTCAAAGAATCGATCTTCAAGCGCCGATCTTTTAAAGAATCTATCTATCTAGAATACCGTAAAGTAAAGGGTTTTATTTTATTTATTTTTTTTTTCTATTATTCAAATACTTAATCACACCTCTGGTTACTCAATCTTATATCTGAAGAATTCTCATTTATTAAACTGAAGAAGAAATTTACAGAACAGTGTCCTAAGTTCCATAACATACTTTTAATACAACAATAACACTATAAAACAACTCATTACCCTCCTTTCTCCAACTAGAAGGCAATATAATAATAATAAGGCTTCAAACTGTGCTCTTAATTTCTATAGCCATTTTTGTTTATTATTACTATTTATTCTATTTCCTCATTTGATAAAGATATAAGTTCATGTAGTAAAACCATCGAACTATAATATTAAAAGTCCGTCACGCAGGAGCTGCATAACTAAGCACTTTCCTCAGAATTTGGGTAGTGTAGACTGCTTTCCAGAACAATTTGCTTAAAATATCCTACATAAATAAAATAAAAACGTGAACAGTTCTCTTTTAATTTTGTAATGAGTAACTGATCAATTATTAATTTGTTTCCAGAGTTATGTTTACACATGGTACCTACTACACTACGTAATAAATACAAAAATCCTCATATTACCGTATTTTGATCTAACGCAGGAACAGGATACAGTCCCTCTAGTGGCAGAAAGGGCTCCTTGCGGCGGCTTTGTGAACCTACGTCTGCCGGCTTTTCTATTGAAATAAATTACAAATTAAACCCCGCTTTCCGATTGACCGATTCAGCTCATTTTTACAACACTTCTTTCTCATGAGTCACCCACGACGTGTACCGCGTTTCGTTACAATACAGCAGAAATTACGACCGGTATGAGTATATTAGGAATTTGGGTCCGGTGTAAACCCCCCCCCCCTTCTAATGAACCGATTTAGTTTATTTTTACAACACATATTTACCTGTGGATTGCCGCTACGAATACCCAGTTTTGTCGAAATATATCAAAAATCACGGCTGGTAGTGGCGAATTGGTATTGTGGGTCCGGAGTAAACCCCCCCCCCCCTTCTAATGAACCGATTTAGTTCATTTTTATATATCACTTTTCTCTCTATAATACCACTACGAATACCAAGTTTCGTTAAAATATAACAAATATTACGGCTGACATAGTCAAATAAGTGTTTTGGGTTCGGGGTAAACCCCCCCTTTCCGGTGGACCGACTTTGGTGCTTAACGAACTCGTTCAATCGTTTGCTAATTGAATGCTATATACCATGTTTCGTGACGAAAAAACAAAAACTCTGGCCGCTATCGTGTTAACAGACACACACACACACACACACATATATATATATATATATATATATATATATATATATATATACAATTGCTACTTTCCTTCGGAGGAAAGTGCTAAAACATAGAATGGTTATGGAGTCATAGAACCCGTGACAGTAGGCGTCCTTGGCGGCCATGACATTTAAGGGCAAATTAAAATTCTTTCCTCGGATTTCTTTCTCACTATGTTTACATAATGGAGCATATTTAAGACAATGCGTTGACTGGAAATGGTAAGAAGTTGAAAGATTCATTGGTCGACAGTTGTCGGTAGATTTCACGATGAACACTGAAATGGTTTTAACGTTTGAAGGAGTATACGTAAAATAGTAAAGTAATATATATCATTGAAGGGAATTTAATGCTCTACAACCATAAAACCAGCATTTATTTTTTAGACTCATCAGTGAAGAGTCATTCGGTCAACAAAGAAAAAAGTGTGTTTTCCCCCAAAATGACAGACTTTCGAGAGCGGATGTCTCGAAAACTAAAGATATCGCGAAAACCTTGATTGGATAGAACTTGTGGAAAATATAATCAGCTTTCATTTGTTATAGAATAGTCATGTCGCTGGAACACATGGTTTCCGAGATATAAGCGAAAATCCGAAAAACGGGACCTTCTAACCCCCCCCCCCCCCCCCCCCCCCCCCGGCTCAAAGGATACGGGAGGGGACATTTGATATGTTGACCTCTTAACTAGCCCAAACAAAGTTATGAAGCAAAAAATGTTGTTCCAAACATTTCCCTCTATAACTCTTCGTTACCTGGACCACAGTTGTCGCCGGATTTCAGGACGAGCACTGAAATTGTTTTAACGTTTGAAAGAAAATACATAACATAGTAAAATAATATATATTATTGAAGGGTATGTAATGCTCCACGACCCTACAGCAGGCATTTATTTTTTGGTTGTATTGTTGAAGGGTTATTTGGTCAAAAAGGGCACGCAATGTGCGGCAATAGTGTTTTTCCCCAAAATTACACACACACACACACACACACACATATATATATATATATAATTTTAAGCAAATTATTCAGGATTGCAGTGCACCTACACTGCCTTCTGACGGGTTGTGAGGGACTTTTTAATTTTACATTTAGGTCTTTACTTTATAAGGGCCTGCACTTTCCTAATTTAGCTTCCACTCTACAGGTTTAAACGTGTAAATCTCTCATTTAGGGAGCTCTGAAGATCAAATAAACCAAAAACATAAATAAAAGGACAGACTAAGAAGGACATGGAACTGTAAATGAGGAAATACATAGAAGGACTTGGATATAGAAGGGCCAATTAATACGTTCAATGCTGCCGCCATCTTGGTTCACTTTGGGCTACAGCTGTAATTGATTGTAGTTTACTACCCATCTGACTGATTATTTTTATTTATTTTTTTAGCAATTAATCATTTGTTTTAATGATTATAACATTGTAGAAATAATAAAACAAAATTTGCTTCATAATTCGCATAAAAACTAATGAGCACCATATTGTGCTTGCAGTCATTGGAGTCGGATGATTGTCTTGAGTGACCGGAAGTGAGCCAGATCGAACAGGAGTTACTCAGTGACAGGCATGAGTCGACCGGAAGTAACCGCAATTGACATTGATGTGATCGGAAATTCTGTAGATTGAAGCGGAAGTGGAACAGGAGTGAGGAGGAAGTTGCTCAGAGCAGACCGGAAGTGAACTTTGAAATGTAACTATAGCTTAAGCTATTAGCAATCACGATATTTCATAAATAGATTAGCGATTAGCGCACTGCCGTCGCTAAGCGCTAATTATTAGCGCTGGGTTTCTACGGTATCGCTAAATTAGCGGAGAGGTATCAGCTTTTAGCGCGCGCTAACTTTTGCCCAACTCTGATATGAAGGATATAAAAGGGTATGGTGGAAGGACATATTTTAAAGTATGTAGAATTGAATAGAAAAAGGCAAAATAATATTGAAAGTAATGTGGATCGACCAATAATGTTAGGGGAAAACAAATATAGAAGTTGAGGGTTTAGCTTTAGCTGAGGAGCTCGCGATTTTAGCTCCAGAGACTGCCACTGTCCAAAAGAAAATAATTCAAAAAAATGCAGAGAAATAAGTTACAAGATAACAAAACCAACTAGGAATTACAAAAACACTCCATGAGTAACAACCGCCCTGTCTCCCCCCCCCCCTTATATACACCCAGGCAGTAATAGTAAGAATGCTCATTATGACTCCTAGAGGCTCGGGATTTCTCGTGTATTGTCGGGAATTCTTCCGACATGAGAGGCTTGTTGTTTCAAGGGTGACCGCCTTCAGTATGGCTTGAGAACTGGTTCCATTATCAATTGAGGTTTGTGATGGTTTATTCAATTATCAACGTGTGAATGAATCGATGAAGCCGCTAAGGTACAAGGTATTTTTCGTCATCACTATCCAAATCTATGTTTCGGCATCACTAAAGAGACCGTTATCTACAACTCCTTGTATTTGGCGGCTTTTAGACACGTGGCTAATCGAGATTTGTGAAGCCATGAACAATGATCTCACGTCTAGGAGTGCACTTTTCAAGCATCCAGGCTTATTTTAGTTCCTCGCAAATATGGCGGTTAAACAGAAAAACCCCAAAATAAATACAATACGTAAAAAGGATTGTACATCATGTTCCTGTTCCATGCGTTTAAAGGTTGGCTTCAGCATCACACAAAGTTGTATCTATATCTGTTTTAAGTAGGAATAAAATATCTATTCCTGTTCCACACTTTCACCTCGGTCATCACTCGTCACAGGGGATGAAGGGCCACAAACAGCACGAGTTGGAAATCATGGGCGTATATAAGGAGAGGCTGATGGGGCTGCAGCCCCCCCCCCCGAAATTTTGATTTGATCGGAGAGAATTTCATAAAACCCTTAAAAATAAATTAAATAAGATCATTTAGTTCATAAAACACATTTTGGGTGTAATAGCGTTTAAGGTGGCTAAAACTCTTCCTAAGATCTAAATTGTTAGTATTCCATACACCGGAAATGGTCTCAGCCCCCCCCCCCGAAATTTTCCCAGTCCCCTCCAAAATTATTTTCTATATACGCCCATGGTGGAAATCAATTTAGCGGAATTTGTACCAGGTATTTTCGGTACAAATTTCAAATTCTTAGTGCGGAGCTAATGTTTTCAGTTTTTTTTTTATTCTAAATCCAATGAGACCACGAAAATTCGATGGGATCAGTCGTTCAAAAGATATTGAATTCATTTAAAAAAACTTACAAAAAATAATTTTAAAAGATACATATATTTATTACATTTTAACGTCCATTTATTATTAACTAGGAATTTTAGGACGGGTTATCTATAGGTTACCACCCTTTTCTAGCCAGGATAGGGCTGTTGCCTGTTCTTTAAACAAGAACAATTGTTTAACCAGTAAAGGCTAGCGTCCGTAGTTGAAAGTGGATTGGCGTCAACTATCTCTCTTTTATTTTATTTATTTTTTTATTTATTTATTTTTTTTTTTACGGCGCATCAACAAATCTGGGCCATTAGAGCCGACATCGAGGGTGTAGTGTAGCGAGGCATTTTCTCAACGAGCCCTGAGATCAGAAAATTCCAGCCGCCGGTGAGGATCGAACCCACCATCTCCCGCTTATGAATCTAGCCACTAGACCACGGTAGACCCCCATCGCTGATTGTTGTCAGAAACATTAACACATGAGTGATTGTCCATAACTGTGCCTCATGCTAGTAGTGCTCAGCCAAAATAATTCCATATAAGATGGGATAATTATAAGATGGACTACCCTCAACACCAGGGTTCTTTGTCCTAATTTCCATGTTTGATACTACATTCCAAATTGAAAACAGTTTGACTTTTTTCTTCTATAACTGAAACTAACCTGCTAAATTTGTGTTTTTGGATTGCTACAATGCGAAATTCGTTGAAAACTTTTAATGAAATGATGGATGAACGATATTGTACGACAGCTTTCTTATCATTCCAAAAAAAAAAATTTCAAAATGTATTCACCTTGGAATGATAATAAGCTTCCGGCCTATGCCATCAATTGGTTCCATGTTATTTTTTTTCTACGAATATTTAAGTCGTCTCGTTTCTTCCTTGAGCCGTATAGAAGGTGATTGATTCACAATCCTTATTGAATTGTACTGATTTCTGACAAAAGCCGAGGATATCGAGATAGGTCAAAGGTACCAAGTAAATTTACAGTTGATGAAGGTTGCCGAATAGCATTCGAAAACATCCAAAGTAGAAATCCATGTCTCTTAGAAATCTATGTTTATTCTCATTAGCCGTTTTTGTAAGTTATTTTCGATTCATATAATAATTGTGACTTGGTGAAAAGCAAGGGCAGCGAAAACCATAGTCTTAACATGGGTTGCAAGTTTCATAGGTATATATTTACCTCTACCACGGCGGGTCAAAAAAACTTTCTTTTTTTAAAATGTGTGAAATTCGCTCGCTTGATGTCGTAGCCGAGTGTACTCGTACACCACTTGTAAGTGGTTTCGTTCGAGACACGTGACTCTAGTATTTTTTGTGCGTGTTTAACGGTGTATCAACAATTGGACTATTAATGCCAGGCTATCTACAGGTCACCACCCATTTATAATGCCAACAGAACGTGATCGGTCACCCATTCAGGTACTAGCCACGCCGGACTTTGCCTAACTCGATGATAACCGGTGCACTCAACATGGCTATGGCCGTTGGCGAGTCTAGTATTCTACATGATTTGATGACAAACATCCAGGAAGACATTTCTAACATAACGCCTGGCAAGGGTTATGAGAAGCCTGGCGGACGTCACCAACATGGTTAGATCTCAAAAACTGTTTAAAATAAAACTTTAGGTCTGCACTACATATAAGTGTTATTCATTTATGCTGCCATACCTGTATATATACATATATCTTAAGAATATCATTTTTAGTACCTTAAAGTTATTATGTTGATGCAATTGCTTCAGTGCTTCGGAAATTTTCAGGAGCTGTCATTAGAAAGGACTTAATTTGTTTTTAGGTTTATTGCTGAATTTTGGCCCTTTGGAAACACGATGAGATGATAAGTTTGATTCGTATTTACAGATGAGAGATTGTGCAAGGCTACGGGATCGGCCCAGAAATGCCTTGTTGCCGTTTCTTCCCCGAGCAAAACCACACAACATTCCATTTTAAAGAGTCGCGGACTCGTAGTAAGCCGGCGGCCGTGAAACTAGTCCTCCAACCCTGAATTCTTCAGGTCGATCACCCACTGGTTCAAATAAGCAGACTGAGGTAGCGTATAGCGGTCCGCGAGTGGAAGGAGTTATTCTCCTGTCTTCATTTGCAGGGGTTTGTTGTTTAACCTTGGTGGTTAATCTTCTTATAATTGGCCACCTGCACAGAAGGAAGATCCTACAGAGATAAGCAACAGAGTATAAAAAGGTTAATTATAGTGTTTATTTTATCTATCCGTCTTTAATTTACAATTTTCGTGATTTTAATTGAAGAACGGATGCTTCTGATCCGTCGTTATATATATATATATATATATATATATATATATATATATATATATATATATTATTTAATTCAACATTCAAAAACAAAGGTCAGGTTTATCATAAATTGGTACGTAACTGCCAAATTCCAAATGAACCACATACATTTTTACAAATTTACTTTATGGGAGGCGAGGACTCCAAAAACGCAA
>OX328123.1:25149615-25271868 GCA_946811695.1 Gonocerus acuteangulatus | reverse complement strand
TTTTAATTAAATTTGGTCAAATTCGTTAACCAGCAGAATCCGTCCACCGGAAGATGCTTTTTGGAGCGAAATTCGTGCGAACAAATCGTAACGCTTACGTTGTCATGTTCATAATGCTTGAAGGTAATCGTTTTACAGGTTACTTAACTTAGAAAAACGAATGAAACCATTTTTAAGGCGATATCTGTAACCATTTTCGAGAACGTTGATACACCTACTTTTTTTCTAACTAATTTTCTATATGGGTAATTTTTAATTGCATTTTAACAGTGAAACGAGTATTTGACTAAAACAAAGTAAGAAAATTTGAAACATGGTTATAGTGTGTCCAAGAGCGAACGTTGAGAAGGTGAGGAAGTCGCCATGATACTGATCAGTTTCCTGTTGGTCGCGTCTTAAATCTATTTTCTCTTCCAGATTTTATTTTATATTCTTCACGCAAGATCAAACACCACGAATCGCCGCTACTATTCCTTTACTAATAGCACTAGAGATATGACCGGAACCGCGCTAAGATGACGCAGTTCCTGCAGTCGGACATTTTTTCCTAAAGTATACATTGTTAACACTCTTCAACTTATTGATATTGAACAGAAATTTTTGGCATAACATTTAATATAAAGTCGGTCATTAAGCAGTTAAATTGTAATTATTTTTAAAGTACGAAATTAAGAAAAACACTAACTTTAAAAAAAAAGATGATTCGGGACTTTTTAAAGAGAAAACAGCTAAAAATAAGTTTAAGTCCGATAACTTGAGGCAAGTAGAGGAGATTAATCCCGCCAAAATATCCTAAGCCCTCGAAACTTCGCTAAGCAGCTTAAAACTCGGAGCCAGATAAGATCCACATTAGAGTGGTTTTTGCCTACGGAAATATTTTCAACAATTTTTTTCATGAAAGCTAATTTTCTTGCATTTGGATAATTTTTTTTTTATAATTTTAATATTTTTTTTTAATTCTTAGTTTGTTGAAAACTAATCCACTTACGTAAAGACACACAGCGATCCACATGTTTTATTAAAAAAAAAAAAAAGGATTCAAATAAGGTAATGAACAATAATAAAACTAGACTAAAATAAATAAAATAAAAAGTATGGAGCCATTTAGTTTTGGATTTATTTATTCTATATTTTATATAATTTTAAAATGAAAATACAAAGTTACGTCACAATTAACTAATTGTTAATAAATGCTTTGTGGTTTTAGATTAAAACATTACTATGTTTTAACGTTGTTTTTTTTTTTCTTTTTTGGAAAATGTTCAGTAAATCACCTATTACAATAAATTAATAAAATTCCTTCTTTTATGCAGGTTATATTAATAAATACAAACCAATAGAAAAACTTATTTGAACGAAATCTAACACTTATTTGAAAATGTTCATAGAGTTCATGAAAATGTCTATTTTGTAGGTTAATACCAAGAGTTTGTTAGTTTTATTTAATGAATCGCCCTAGTAGTGGCCTCACAAATGAATCGCCCTGAGTAGTTGGCCTCACAAATGAATCGCCCTAGTAGTGCCTTCACAAATGAATCGCCCTAGTAGTGGCCTCACAAATGAATCGCCCTAGTAGTGGCCTCACAAATGAATTCGCCCCAGTAGTTTTATTTAATGAATCGCCCTAGTAGTTTTATTTAATGAAATCGCCCCTAGTAGTGGCCCTCACAAATGAATCGCCCTAGTACTTTTATTTAATGAATCGCCCTAGTAGTGGCCTCACAAATGAATCGCCCTAGTAGTTTTATTTAATGAATCGCCCCTAGCAGTGGCCTCACAAATGAAATCTCCCTAGTAGTTTTATTTAATGAATCGCCCTAGTAGTGGCCTCGAAAATGAATCGCCCCTAGTAGTTTTATTTAATGAATCGCCTCCTAGTAGTTTTATTTAATGAATCGCCCTAGTAGTGGCCTCACAAATGAAATCGCCCTAGTATAGTTTTATTTAATGAATCGCCCTAATAGTGGCCTCGAAAATGAATCGCCCTAGTAGTTTTATTTAATGAATCGCCCTAGTAGTTTTATTTAATGAATCGCCCTAGTAGTGGCCTCACAAATGAATCGCCCTAGTAGTTTTATTTAATGAATCGCCCTAGTAGTGGCCTCACAAATGAATCGCCCTAGTAGTGGCCTCACAAATTAATCGCCCTAGTAGTGGCCTCACAAATTAATCGCCCTAGTAGTGGTCTCACAAATGTTTAAATGAATGAATAAATAACATCACTATTGCATATTTGATCAGTTAGTAAGTCGGTCATTGTGTTTAATGTTTAAAGGAGTCAGGCTTAATCTCAATCGCAGAAGAACATATTTATTGCATACTAGCTGAATGCCCGTGCTTCGTCACGGCAGATAAGTAGTTATTTAATTGCGTTAAATAATGTATCAGCAAAATTAACGCTACAACATAATTTTTTTTCAGTTTATTATAGCACGGTTTCCGTCATACTATATTTTATACATCAATTGTTAAGTAATCGAAGTTATAATGTTTCTTGACACTGGGGCGCTCCGGCCAGTGCCATGAAATAGATAACCTAGGGATAACCCGTTATCTATAAGTCACCAGCATGGGCTGATGACTTATTGTTGTATAGGGGGGAGGGGGCTGAGGGGTCTCCATCCCTCCCCCGTCATTTTGATTTGATGGTAAAAATGTATCTTAAAACCCTTAAAAATAAATTAAATAAGATCACTAGGCTCGTAAAAAATATTTAATTTAAGTTGTAATAGCGTTTTATTTGCCTAAAACTATTCGAAGTTCTAAACTGTTAGTATTCCATACCCCGAAAATTGTCCCAGCCCCCACCCCCCCGAAATTTTCCCAGCCCCCAGAAATTATTTCCGATATACGCCCATGGTTAACAGTAACAGCAGTGTAACCAATACAGGTTAAATTTCGTTGTTAATAATAAATGTATGTTAAAATTTATGTTTCTCATATGTCATTTATTTGCGAGCATGACCAAGAGGTGTTCTGACTGGGGATGCTCATGGGTACGGAGGCTGTGCAAGGGTTGGGGATATTATTACTTCGGATGGGCCATCACCAAGTATAGCGAAAACTCTATGGGGAACAAATTGAAATGAACCGCAATTAAAATGGTGATTTTGTCCCTCATAGCGTAAACTCTATGAGGGACAGTTTATTTCTAGTAATTCAAGGACTGGCATCATAGTGGAAATTAAACTCAATTAAAAATAATACTATGAAATAGATAATGTACGATAACAGCTGTTCTTTATCGTCCTAGTAGTAGGCTTGCCCGCTCTAACCGACTAAAACTTTACTCCCCTCTAAAAATACTTAAACATTTGAATATCAAAAAATCCTTTCTTAGCGAGCGTCTACGGTCTATAGGGAGTGTCCATGCAAAATTTCAAATTTTTTTGTGGAGAGGTTTGAGCTGGGCGATGATAGGTCAGTGAGTCAGTCAGTCAGTCAGTCAGTCAGTGAGTGGTATTTGACAAGTATATAGTAGATGACGGATTTAATGCTACCAAGAATTAATTACATTTTACCCTGATGCCATAATATCTTAATTAACGCACTGTATATGTAATTTCTCCTGTCTATCATCTAACTCTGTGCAATGGTATAACTTCTTGCAGAGAATGGCCACTTTCAAGTCTTTCTACATGGTGATGTTATTTTTCCAGAGCAGCAATAACATTACTTGCGTATTTGTGCTTATTAATGTTTGTCATTATCATGCACAAAGGAAATTCTTTTCTTGGCTCCTTGGATGACGACTTGGGCACCTCATGTCCGAGCCTTGCCTGAGTTACGGATGACGGCTCCAACTGTTCAAGTTTTTCGTTTGACTGAGTTATGAGGAATTAGAGATGTCAAATACACGCACTGCCTGAGTCATGGATGACGACTTGGGCACCTCATGTCCCAGCCTTGCCTGAGTTACGGATGACGGCTCCAACTGTTCAAGTTTTTCGTTTGACTGAGTTATGAGGAATTAGAGATGTCAAATACATGCACTGCCTAAGTTATGGATGACGACACAGACTTATCAAGCTCGTCGTTTTCCGGGTTTTAGTATGAGGAAATAGTCTTGTCAATCACTTGGATTGCCTGAGTTATGGATGAGGAATTAGAGATGTCAAGTGCTTGCATTGCCTGAGTTATGGATGACGATTTAGGCACCTCGTCCCTGCCTTGCCTGAGTTACGGATGAGCTCCGACTGTTCAAGTTCTTGGTTTGCCTGACTTAAGTATGAGGTATTAGAGATGTCAAGTACTTGCATTTCTCGTCTTATGGATGACGACTTAGGCACCTCGTCCCTGCCTTGCCTGAGTTACGGATGAGCTCCGACTGTTCAAGTTCTTGGTTTGCCTGACTTAAGTATGAGGTATTAGAGATGTCAAGTACTTGCATTTCTCGTCTTATGGATGACGACTTAGGCACCTCGTCCCTGCCTTGCCTGAGTTACGGATGAGCTCCGACTGTTCAAGTTCTTGGTTTGCCTGACTTAAGTATGAGGTATTAGAGATGTCAAGTACTTGCATTTCTCATCTTATGGATGACGACTTACGCACCTTGTACCTGCCTTGCCTGAGTTACGGTCAAGTTCTTGATTTGCCTGAGTTACAGATGCCGGATCCGTTTGGTCAAGTTCTTGCTTTTCCTGAGTTACAGATGTCGGATCCGTTTGGTCAAGTTGTTGCTTTTCCTGAGTTACGGCTCTGACTGGTCCATATATTTGGTTTGTCTGAGTTACGAATTACAACTTAGTCTCGGGAAGTACTTGCTTTAACTGAGTTGCAGATAAGTTTGAGTTACGCATCTCAACTTAGACATGTCGAGTCATTGCCTTGCCTGAGAGACGGTATAGGACTTATACTCACCATGGACATTTCTTACTTTATTTACAGATGGTATGACTTAGAAAGTAATGAAAATAAGAAAGTTTTAGTCAAATTTGGATCGACGATAGATAGTCGTTCGTAATTCAATAACAATATATATTAACATAAAAAAAATCCATCTTCCTCTCGTCATAACTCTAATGAACGCTTGAACCACATGCCGAAACATTAGGGAATTTAACTAATATTGATACATTTGTTTATTTATACATTAACTTTCAGAGCTCCAAATCAATGATGATCTGCCCTAACAATTTAAAAAATAATAAGAAATAAAATTATTATTTATTTTAATTTTAATGTCCATTTATTATTAACTACGAATTTTAGGACGGGTTATCTATAGGTTACCACCTTTTTCTAGCCAGGATAGGGGTGATGCCTTTTCTTTTTTTTCAAAGAAAAGCCACCACCCCTAGTGGGAATCGAACCCACGACCTTTGGCACGGAGTAAATTGAAATTAAAAATTATAAACCCAGGATCAGTAACAAAATTAGAAAATAAACAAAAATACATAAAAAAAAAAAAATGAATAATAAGTGAAATAAAAATATGTAAGTATACATATATTATTTTAACCCCCTTAAAAGTGTCAGCCTTATTCATTATTCATTGTAAAATTGCCTTAGTTTTACATTAAGGCCTCTCGTCCACTGGAACCGAAAAGCTGCGAACTGCTAAGCAACGAATTCGGACGATCGGCTTTCGCCCCGAATTCGTGTGAATGCCTCTCGTCCATTGGATCAGTGTTCGTCCGAATTCGTGGGAATGCCTATCGTCCATTGCCTCAGTGTTCGTCCGAATTCGTGGGAATGCCTATCGTCCATTTCCTCAGTGTTCGTCCGAATTCGTGTGAATGCCTCTCGTCCATTGCCTCAGTGTTCGTCCGAATTCGTGGGAATGCCTCTCGTCCATTTCCTCAGTGTTCGTCCGAATTCGCAGTAGATTCGTAGTTGATGACTCGTACTAACAGTCCATTTTTAACCTGACTATTCGCACTCGTTCGCAACTATAAATCCCAGCAGAATGGGATCGGTTTCTACTTCGCACAAGTTCGGACGAAAACGGACGAACGATACGGGCCCAATGGACGCGGTCCATCATGGAGCTTCGTGTTTGGATTGTTCGTGCGTTTTCGTCCGAATTCGGAGCTTCTGAATAATACACTATTTTTGGGCAATATATTTTGGCAACATTCCCCTATGCGCAGTACCTGGTGTCCCACAGTAAGTCTAGCCAACACACCTTCTCATCTACCCAAGAGGTAAATTATAGCAAAATTTTAGGGTGCACAAAATGTTATGTTTTTTGATTGTCTTATTTTATTGTTGTCATTTAGAAATTATAAAATGTAGTTTTACTTACCCTCTTGATTGAATCCAAATAATCTTTACCTACAAAATCTCATCGATCAACTATTTTTTCCTAATAATCTGAAAGAATTTGACCGACTCAGTTCCCGTTATTATTAAATGGAGTCCATTCTCATTTTTATTTATTTTGTTTGGAGTTTTTTTTATTCACTCTTGAACTAATGATTGGCATTGTAATTCCATTGAGATTTTGCTATTTTGGTCTCCCTTCGAAAAGTAAAGAATAAAAAATAGTACTTTATAAAAAGTTGGTTGTGATTGATCATCTTGTTAGCCTTTTCTTCTCCTTCTTTCTTCCGTTGTTAGTTGCTTTTTCTCAGATATTTTCCTTTAAAGGAATTATTTTATTATTTCTCCGGGCTTTATATAAATAGGAAATGATCTCCTTTTATTTTCTCCTTTTCCCTATCTCTTATGAAAATAATGATTTCAACAATTCTAGAACCTAATCTCGATATATTATAGATTTATATTACAATACATTAGAACTTATTTCATCATGAAATCTAAATCTTCTATTGAAATTTGAACCTTAAAATCTGATAATCTTACATAGTTTACAATTTTAGCACATGCTTCAGGTTTATGGGCAATTTCATTTTACACATTACCATATGAGGATGCAGTAGTTAATCATAAAATAAAAACAGTAAATTATTAAGACAACCTCCAATAGACGAAAATGCTAAGATCGTATACTAACGTCTATTTTCTGGGCGAGAAGATACATTGTTAACGTTTGAGCGTGGACAGTTCCTGCTTGGGTGATCGATCACGTGGTATTATGAAAGTGAATATCTAATATATAAAATTCTCGTGTCACAGTTTTCGTTGCCATACTCCTCCGAAACGGCTTGACCGATTTTGATGAAATTTTTTGTGCTTATCCGGTATCTATGAGAATCGGCCAACATCTATTTTTCATCCCCCTAAATGTTAGGGGTAGTCCACCCCTAATTTTTTTTTTTTTATTTTTTAGACAAAATTTTTAATTTCTATTTTTTTATGATACAACATACAAAAATACATACAATCCTCAATTTTCACCCTTCTACGATCAACCCTTATTTTTTAATAGCCATTTTAGTAATTTAATCATTTTTCCTCTCCGGACGAAAACTGATCAATCGTCATTTAATTAGTTATCCCCGCCAGATGTCTACATCTTGATAGCTGACCCGGAGTCCTGAATAGCAGAATAAATATTTAAAAAAAATTATTGAATCGACTGTTAGGCGGTACGAAGTTCGCTGAATCGACTGTTAGGCGGTACGAAGTTCGCCGGGTCAGCTAGTATATATATATATATATATATATATATATATATATATATATATATATATAAATACACACAGGGTGATACAGGTCTAAGTAGCCAAACTTCAGGAGATGAATCTAGAAATCATTTCCAACAAAAAAAGTTCATTTCATGTATAGTCCGATTCCGAATGGAAAAGGAGCTATGCCCAATTTTATGCTTTTTTAAGGTAGACATATTTTTTATTTAATAAGAAAGGATTGCTCAAAATCTGTTGAAGATAATTAAATTCTAATTATGCCACCATGAAATAGACAAAATTTTCTTTAAGAAAACAGTAATTTAATTCACTAAACCAGTTGATAAAAGATAACGCACTTCTGTTTTTCATGAAGAATCAGTGGTTTTTCGCATAATTCTTCCTCACCGCCCTAACAGACTACAGATTCACTACTTACAGGAAAACTTCTAAATTTACTTAGCATTAAATCGATGTAAATTAAGTGGAAGTTTATTAAGGCATCGGTTAAACGATTAGGTCATTTTTGTCAAAAAATTTGGATTGGAGTATTGTTTCTTTCAAATACCTTGTGTGAAAAAATTATAAATTATTCATTATTTATTGGCCAAACTGTGGGAACCCATTGTCTGCTTCGGAAGCAATAAAAAGTAACTTAAAAAAATGATTGGAAACGTTTTTAATTTGAGAGATATGACACATTTTGTGTTTTCCAAATTTTCATTGATAGTTGGCACTAAAAAATTTGCTAATGTATTTAAAAAGTTAAAAATTGCCGAAATTGCAATTGGACCTTTGTCAACTTGGACGGTTGACAGCACTCCATAAGAACCAAGAATCTACCCCCAGTGAGATCGGAACATCATCCAATGCAATAGTTCGACCGGTCGGGAATCATGGTTGGCTGATTCGTCCAAAATTCCGTACCACAAGGATTAATATGAGACCAATTATGCGAATTGGGACTATTAAATGTTCTATCTCGTGTGAATGTGGCCTTAAAATATTTTAAAATATTTTAAATATTTTAAATTATGTGTAAATTTTGGTTTACAATTATTTAACTATCCTGAAATGTTTTTGAATTATCCCCTCATAATGTCTACTCAAAACATGAGTGCCAAATACGTCAAGCAAATAAAAAATAATAAATTTATTTAAATACAAAATTTGACATATCCCTCAAATGAAAAACTTGTCGAATAATTTTGTTCAGTTACTTTTTATTTCTTCCGGACTGGAGAATGGGTTCCCTTAGTTCGGCCAATAAATAATGAATAATTTATAATTTCTTCACACAAGGTATTTGACAGAAACAAAACTACATTTCACATTTTTTGCCTAAAAGGAGCCAATAATTAAACCTTTCCCTCAATAAACTTCTACTTAATTTACATAGATTTAATTTTAACTAAATGTAGAAGTTTTCCTTTAAATAGTGCATCTCTAGTCCGGTAGGGCGTTGAGGAAACAATTTGCGAAAAACCACTGGTTCATCGAGTAAAACAAAAGTACGTTACTGGACGCCCAGAAAGTATCTTTTATCAATGGGTTTAGTGGATTAAATTACTGTTTTCTTGAAGAAAATTTTGTCGTTTTTATTGTAGCATAACTAGAATTTAATTACCTTCAACGCTTTTTGAGCAATCCTTCCTTATTCAATAAAAATTATGTCTACCTTAAAAAAACAGTAAATTGGACATAGCTCCTTTTCCATTCGGAATCGGACCATACTTTAAATTAACTTTTTGGTCGGAAATAAAGCCTAGAATCACCTCCTGAAGTTTGGCTACTTAGACCTGAATCACCCTGTATATACACACTTTCTATTAGTTCTATGTATTTATTAGTTTATTATTTGTGTTAATTTTATTTTATTTTCTTCTCATGTTACATAAATATAGAATATAGATATAGTATTTTTAAAATGGCATATGTAGAAAATAAATTCCCACATCTCAGGGTTACTGTAGTGTGGAAAAAAACAAAAAAAAAACTGTAGATAGCCAGGTGGTAATAGCCCAGTTGCTAATAAGCAGCTAAAAAAAAAAATGAAGTGTTGAATCTTTAAAGTACTTGTATTCCCAAATTAATTAAAGGTTGTGAGTGCTATGGTGGCTTATTTGCCAAGGGATGACGATTGATCTTTAAGCAAAAAAAAAAAAAAAATCCTTGCTTGAAAATCTTGTTAACTTATTGATTACAACTAAAAAAAATCGTTTTCATAACAACAGCTGATTGTTGCAGAATTGGTAAAATGCGATTTTAGAATTTATTTATAAAACAATTATTATAAATCCACTTAGAGGTATTCGTACATAAATGAAAGGGTCTCTATTGTCTTCGAGGACCGTTGTCATAAAATAGAGCACTGCAGTTTCACTCTCTTTTGCAAAGACTCCCGCAAATACAAAAAACGACGAAAAACTTGACAGTATATACCGAGACATGCAATTGGAAGGACAGACATTCACTCTGCAAAAGAGGCATCGACCTTGGTACGACCGGCTAGATAACAATGTTGTGGAGTTTAAAAGCATTGCATTTGAAAATCCTTCAAGTGAACGAGGGAAAAGAAAGGAAGACGTTTTCCTTGGTGGTATAAAAATGTATCATTAACGTATAACATATTTATAAATTATGACGAAACAAGACATATTTCTATTCTAGTATAACAGAAACTTGACTATAAAACAAAGAGTAAAACATTTCAGAAGATGAAACAAAATTCAGTCTTCCCACAAATTTTCTTTATTTTGCACTAGGCCTTTCAAAACAAATGTGCCATCATCAGATGCTCCGTGCAGTGATAGTTGTTACCAGGGCTGTGTTCGGGCTAGGACTCAATATACTAGCCCGAACACAGGCCTGGTATCAACTATCACTGCACGGAGAACCTGATGATGCCACATTTGTGTTGAAAGGCCTCGTGCAAAATAAAGAAAATTTGTGGGAATACTGAATTTTGTTTCGCCTTCTGGAATTAAGCAACCCCACTACCGGAGAACATCAAAAAAGTAAAACATAAATTTCATAAAATAAAGTTAATTTAGTTGCTATTCTAAATTGGGTTCCTTTTCACTAACGGTATTAACGGATAAAGGCCGATTCACGCTAGACCGTGTCGGGTCCGGGCCGGGGCCCGGCCGGGACACGGTTAAGCAATCATACACGCAAAAAACACGGACTCAGGCCGGTGTAGCGTGAACAAGTCCATTGAAAATGCTGGTATGATTGTTTCATCGTGTCCCGGCCGGGCCAGGACACGGTCGGAGCACGGGCTCGACCCGGACCCAGCTCGGTCTAGCGTGAACTAGTCCATTAAAAAGGCTGGTGTGATTGTTTCACCGTGTCGGGTCCGGACCGGGCCAAGGCCGGGGCCCGGCCGGGACGCGGTGAAGAAATCACACACGCAAAAAACACGGACTCGGCCCGGTGTAGCGTGAACTAGTCCATTGAAAATGCTGGTGTGATTGTTTCACCGTGTCCCGGCCGGGCCCCGGCCGTGGCTCGGCTCGGACCCGACACGGTCTAGCGTGAATCGGTTTTTATACTAACATGTGTGGTAAAAATAAAAGTAATATTTTTTTATTCTTTTTGTAATAAGTTTTATACGGGCGCTGTGTCACACGGACGGAAACTCTTTTTTTTCACGAGCAATAGTCTACAGGTGGCAATTTTTAATCTAAAACAAAAAAATAAATATATTTTGAAAGAAAAAGTTAAAATCTAGTAAAGTACGGAGGATTTTTAAAAAAATATTATTTATTTCGAAAATCGTTATAATTTAATGAGTCAAATAAATTCAACGTACTTTACTAGAAAATATTATTAGGAAGCTGCAGCTAAAATTTCAAGTTAATCGGGTAAATTAGCGCTAGCCTATCGCCCGATTTGAAAAACATAGTTCTGAGAAAATTTACTTTAAAGTTCAATATATTGAAATGTAAATTTTTTTTCATTCACAATTTCATGTAAAAATAATTTAAAAAAAAATGGTTTTTAATTTTGAAATTTATCGGTACTTAAGTTGAAAAATTGAATTTTTGGAACATTTAAAAACTGTTCCGGCACATAAACACTCTTGGATATCATTTTTGAATAGTTAAGGAAGCATTTAAGCCCATAAAAAATAAAACGGCAAGAAAAAAATATACAATGTAGTATTTACCCCATAATAAACCTAACTGAATACATACTTAGACAAAATTAATACAAGCACGATAACATGACCTGATTGACTGATTAAAAAACGGATATGTATTTAACTGAAGGCTTAAAATTGGGGACAAAATCTACCTAAATAAATGAATCATTGACAAATTGGAGGATTAATTGAAGAGGAATTGTTGAAAACGACAAAAAGGCCATTTCATTTTATACTGGTAAGAGCCGAAGGGAGGAGATGGAGAAAATGAAGCAGCTCCAAGTGTTGAAGGAGAAAGTGCGCCGAAGCGTGAAGAAGAACCGGCTTAATATTGGAGGACACCTCTTCTCTCTTTCCCGCCATCTTGTGTTCCTCTTTATATAGCAATTCTACTATTTTCCACTCTAAAATATAATCTCTCGATTTAAGGGATATTTTCCTAAGAAAATATGTTTATTGAGATTAAATTCTGCCTGAAAATATTACTTAAGCCTATTCAATAATTTGCCATGTTTGGGCAAAACGTCAAGGTAACTAGATGCCAAAGAAAGGTTGAAACGCTGGGATTGCCTTATCTTAGAATATTATCAGGCTGTACCGTATGAAATGTCAGTTTTGTTTACTTTGCGATTTAATCCTTACCTTTTTTATTTCATTATTTACAAACATCATTGTTACTCATATAGAATTAAAGCTCTTTTATTCCTATTATTTAATCAGTAACTTTCGTACTGTGTTGTGAGAACGATCCTCTGAGAAAAAAAAAATAAAACTTAAATTATGACTTCAACGGAAATCCGTATTATTTTTCTTTATGAATTTAAGCAAAAGTAAACTAAATGTGTGTATATATATATATATATATATATATATATATATATATATATATATATATATATATATATATTAGTCTGTTGAATGAAATTCGCCATTGTTTTAGACAAACTATCTTTGTGTCTGAATTCCCGCTTGCTCATACGAATTACGCCAACAAGTTTGGTCGTAAACTAGTTTTTCTCTAAGGACATGGAGATAAGCCACTAAATCCCTAAACTACAAGATGCCACTCATTTTAATTTTTTTTTCAGGGTAGGTAATTGCTTCTATATGCTTCTTTAATAAGTTAAAGATTAATAACTATGATAATGTGACTTTTAAAAGTTTTTATCTTTCAGAGAGTTTAAGCAGAAAACTTAACCAAATTAAATGAGTCATCTCTCTATTGGCCTTTCATTAAAAAAAAAAAACAAGATGAATCCCTAAGGCAGCTATAAATTGTCCCTATTCACGAGAAAGGGTTTAATTACAGTGGAAGGCGGAGATTTTATATCCCCAAAAAACTTGGCAACAAGCTATTTTTAATTAAACAAACCAAAGGCTAAAATAACACTGGGAATTTTTCTGAGTGAGGAATTCAGCTAAGCATTCCTTTAGTAGGGCAACATGGCTTTCCATATCCATTTTCAATTCTAATGTTTATCGCTACTAATATAAAAATATTTACACTTACAAAAAGCTTTATTTTACTCAAATCAATTGACCAGATCTGTTGCAAATATAGTAGTTAGATTCAAGTCCACATGCTTGGTTTCGAAACAATTTTAAATAAGAGAGTAGTAGAAAGGTGGTATTACTTTACCCCTGCGTTAAATAATGTATCAGCAAACTACATAATTTTTTGCAGTTTATTATAGCACGGTTTTCGTCATGCTATATTACCAGCATGGGCGTATTTAAGGAGGAGGGGGCTGAAGGGTCTGCAGCCCACCCCCCTCCAACATTTTGATTTGATGTAAAAAAGGGTCTTAAAACCCTTAAAAATAAATTAAATAAGATCACTTAGTTCATAAAAAATATGTTATTTTACGTGTAATAGCGTTTTAGTAGCCTAAAACTATTCGATGTTCTAAACTGTTAGTATTTCATACCACAGAAATGGTCCCAGCCCCTCCCCCCCCCCCGAAATTTTCCCAGCCCCCTCGAAATTATTTCCGATATACGCACATGGTTACCAGTAACAGCAGTGTAATCAATACAGGTTAAATTTCGTTGTCAATAATTAATGTATGTTAAAATTTATGTTTCTCATGTGTCATTTGGAAACACCCATTATATTTGCGAGCATGACCAAGAGGTGTTCTGATTGGGGATGCTGATGGGTGAGGAGGCTGTGCGAGGGTTGGGGAAGTATTACCTCGGATGGACCATCACCAAGTATAGCGAAAACTCTATGGGGGACAAATTGAAACGAACCGCAATTAAAATGTTGACTTTGTCCCTCATAGCGTAAACACTATTGCCATCATAGTTAAAATTAACCTCAATTAAAAATAATACTATGAAATAGATACCGTACGGTAACAGCTGTTCTGTTATCGTCCTAGCAACGCATGCTGCCTATGCTTGCCAGCTCTAACCAACTAAAACTTTAAACCCCTCTAAAAATATTTAAAAATTAATATCAAAAAATCCTTTCTTAGCGAGTGTCTACGTTATATAGGGAGTGTCCATGCCAAATTTCAAAATTTTCTGTCGAGTGGTTTGGGCTGGGGGATGATAGGTCAGTGACTGAGTGAGTGGTATTTGACAAATATATAGCGTATATATATATATATATATATATATATATAGGTGCACTGGTCTAATAAGCTGGAGAACATGAGGACCTGAGTTTATATTCCAGGCAAGCAATAATGATTTTTATCTCCTAATGTCTTCGTTCATGGGTTTGATTCGGCCTCCCTGGCTGTTCCTAGGCCAACCCAGCCTTTAATTAATTTATTATTGGGTCCCTTAAGGAGGAAATGAGGTGGCCGTAGCATAGTACTGACCACACTATCTCCCTAGTGCGCCGTGTGGTCATGAATCAGATACCACTACAGAATTTGCCACTCAGGACCCTCGTGGCCTGTTACGGGAATAATTTTTTTTTTTATTATATATATATATAAAGGGTGTTTCAGTGTCAACTGGCCAAACTGAAAATATGAACTAAGGACCTCAAAACAAGAAAATAAATTCCTCTGAAGGTATGTCAGCAAACGCTTTGTTTAGGAGATATTCACACCTAAAGATTTCATTGTTATGAATTATTTACGTTATCTATATGAAATAAATAAAACCTATTTATATGTTCTAACTGCTTTATAATAAACATTAATATTCATATTAAATGTTTTTCAAAGTGACGTTATGTCCGCTGATATAAAAACTATTGGCAACATAAGGATTAATACTACTATGGAAATGGCATTGGGTACTGCCAATAACATTTATCAGTTTGTAACAAGCTTTTGCAAAGTACCCATCGTTATTCATTATGCCTTCAATTTATACTAATGGTGAATATGCCGATATGGTGTTTGTGTACGACTTTTGCAATGGATAATGTTGCCCGTCGTGAAAATGCCAGGAGATTTCCGAATTACCAAACAAGTCTATCTCTATATCCAAGTTTCAATATCTTTGAGAAACTGGTACATTTGCTATAATACCAAGTGCTGTTGGTGTTTTTGTGTCCTTTAAATGAAGAATGAGTACATCCATATTACAATATTTTGATGATAATCTATCTGTGAGTTTACGAAGCACAGAATTAAATATTACGCTAACTACAGTATGGAGAACTCTCATTGCGGATGGACTTCACCCAAGTCATAATCAACAGGTACAAAATTTATAACACATGATTTTCAGCAAAGAAGAAACTGTTCAGATTGTACTTAAATCGAGTGGCAGTACCCAATGCTAATTCCATAGTAGCATTAATCCTTATCCATAATAGTATTTATCCTTATGTTGCCAATAGTTTTTATATCAGCGGACATAACTTCACTTTGGAAAACATTTAATATGAATCATAATGTTTATTATAAAGCAGTTAGAACAAATAAATAGGTTTTATTTATTTCATATGACGTAAATAATTCCTAACTATGAAAATCTTTAGGTGTGAATATCTCCTAAACAAAGCGTTCAGAGACAATTTGTTTCTTGTTTTTTAGTATTTTTAGAGTAGGGGTTTAAAGTTTTAGTTGGTTAGAGCAGGCAAGCCTAGGCAGCAAGCGTTGCTAGGACGATAACAGAACAGCTGTTGCAGTACATTATCTATTTCATAGTATTATTTTTAATTGAGGTTAATTTCCACTGTGATGGCAGTCCTTGAAAAACTAGAAATAAAATGTGATTTTGTCCCTCATAGAGTGTACGCCCTGGTGATGGCCCATCCGAGGTAATAATATCCCGAACCGCTAGACACAAAAATTTGAAATTTTTGCACGGACAATACGTTTAGAGTGTAAACACTCGCTGAGAAAGTTTTTTTTGATATTCAAATGTTTAAGTACTTTTAGGGGGGTTTGAATTATTAAGAAGTTCCTCATCTGCTCAAAAATGGTTCGATTTTGATAACATTTGGTACAAAAATCATTCTTCTCATTTAAAAGGTCAAGTTCATTAACCAGTTGAATCCGTTTACTGGAACATGGTTTTTGGAGCGAAATTTGTGCGAAAGATTCTTTAACGTAGGAAAACGAATGAAACCATTTTTTAAGCGAGTTCTGTAGCCATTTACTAGAAAAATTGATAGAAATACTTTTCAAAACTAATTTTCTGTTTGGGTATTCAGAAACGAAGTATATGGAAAAAAATTGTATGAATGGTGATACAAAGTTTCCGGATCTCAGTATATTTTCTAAAATATCTCGAAAACGGTTGGGAACTCGTAGTAAGTGGAAGGCGGCTATTCGAAAGGTTACTAAATTCTCTACAATAAGATTGTCGGCGTTAATAGCCCTAATGTTGATACGCCGTTAAAAAAAATAAAAAAAATAAGATTCTGTTGTAATGTTCGGTGGGGCGATGTCAATCGAAGAGATAAGTGCTTAAAACTTTAAACTTGTTAGTTTTATGCTTTTCAACGTGTATTTGTCTCTGTTTAACTTTTTAAGCGGTTGTTGTATTTTTATTTATTTATTATTTTTTTTTTTTTTTTGTAGTAGCGATAATTTTGATCATATCTTATTTAACTCATTATGAAAAATACTTATCGGCCGTGGTGAAGCACGGGTATTCGGCTAGTATATATATACTTTGAAGGACCGGACATTTGTAGTGTTATAATAATAATTATAAGTAAAGTGTATATGATGAGGAGGACGAGTATACTCCTACACTACGTAGAGGCCTCTTTAGCGTCGGCGTATATTGGCCGAGCGAGTGATTGGACGTGGGGTTTGAGCTATCAGGAGGCTGTTAGGATCCGCCAATTGAGCCAATCGGACTAGGAACAGGATGGAATTATCTCGGGATGACTTATCTTTCAGCGGAGGACTTGAATTAGAAAGCTAATTCTCAATCCTATTTTCGGCTCTTCATCTCCTCTTATATACTTCCGCCTTCCTTTAACTAGTCAAGGAAATTCCTTCCTGCCGCACTTCCGGGTCTAGAACGGCCTTGTGAAATATTAGAAATTTTTATTTTATTTCACACCAGATTGCACCGATTCTGCTTAATGGGCTAAAGTTCATTCTTAATTAATCAAAAATGATATCCAATAGTGTTCACCCTCAGCAATATGTGTAGCATTTTCACTGCCGAACTGTTGGCCATAACGAAAGCCTTAAATATAAATACTAACAATAATTATCTTGTAATTTTTACGGATTCGTTGTCTGCACTTCTTGCTTTAAGGAATCCATTCTCAGATCATCCATTAATCACACTTACTCATGAAACCATAGCAGAACTTCACAGTAAAACAGTTCTTTTCGTATGGGTCCCCGGCCACTCTGGAATTAAAGAGAACGAGGAGGTCGATACCTTAGCGAAAAGAGCTGTAAATGAAGGAATCCCCTATCACAATGTTCCAAAGAATGATATCATTAATTACCTCAAGCAAATAGTCTGGCAAAACTGGCAATCTACATGGCAGATAATAGAGGACAATAAATTAAGAGAAATAAAATCGACAGTTAAAGCTTGGAAGACCCCACCCAGCATCAATAGAAAACATGAAGTTGCCTTAAGTCGATTGCGGATTGGGCATACAAGATTAACGCATTCATTCCTTTTTTCTAAAGAACCGCCCCCAATCTGTGAATCATGCAACGTTCAAGTAACAGTAAAACACTTACTTACAGAATGCCGAATATATCAATCAATTAGAGAAGAGCTAATGTTATCAGACGTCATGGATGAAATCCTTGGAGATGATGCTGATAACGTTAGAAAACTATTAAACTTTATAGACAAAACGGAACTAATTAATAAAATCTAAAGCATTCAATTGAACAGATAGCGAATGGTGAGTGTGTTTAATGTTTGTGAGTGAGGCTGAATGGAACTGGGTTTGTGTATGTGCATAGGTGTGTCCATGTGTGTATGTGTACATTTTGAGTATGTTTGTATCTATATGTTTAATATTTGTGAGTAAGGTTGAATGGAACTGGGTTTGTGTATGTGCGTAGGTGTGTCCATGTGTGTCTGTATGTGTGTATGTGTACATTTTGAGTATGTTTGTATCTATATTTGCCAATGAAAATGACATTGCAAGTAATCTCAGTAAGCAAAATATACCAGAATCAATAATAAATAATTAAATAAAATTCAAAAGCTGATCTAACCATTTAATAAATTCAAAAGTAATAAGAAAATATTTCACCACAAAATATAATAAAACATTCACTCTATGGCGTTAATGACCCTAAGGTTGACACGCCTTAAAAAAAAAAAAAAAAAAAAAAAAAATAGTGTTTATGTGAAGAAAAGGTTTTTAAATGGACAAAAAATACGATTTTCCGAGTGAAATCCCGATGCCGAGTGAACGCGGGGCTGATTTGAAGAAAATTTTTGAGCGAGCTTCGATTGGTTTCTTTTTAATTATTAAAATTTTTATTGGTCCACCTGTAATACATTTCAAAATTAAACCCCATTTTTTTTATCTTTATTACTTATGAAAGTATGAAAAGAAATTAAATAGGAAATATGGTACATGAGCATTTCAGAACATTAAACTTTAAAATGGATTCTCAAAACTATGTTTTTCAAATCGGGCGATATTCTGGCGTCTTCAATTTTTGCCCGATCAACTTCAAATTTTAACTCCAGCTTCCTCATGATATTTTCTTTTGATTTATTGAATTATTAAAATTTTATGACCAATTTTCAACGCATTTTGTAATAGAGAATTAATAATTGTTCACCTTTTTCGAAAAAAAATTAATATTTCTTAAAAATCCTACGTACTAGATTTAACATTTTTCTTTCGAAATAATTTTAGTGTTTCGTTTTACATTAAAAATTGTTGCCTGCAGACTATCGCCCGTGAAAAAAAGAGGATTTCCGTTTGTCAGACACAGCGCCGTCATTATTTTTTTTGAAGAATTGAAACGTATTTTTTTGGATACTTTAACATCCTATATAAAACGTTTGTAATAAAAAATTGAAAAATATTGATTTTTTGTTATTTGTAATTTCAAAGAAACGCTGATTTTCATCGAACAAGGTAGTATTACCCCTTAACGTTGGTATGCTATTAAAGAAGGGAAATTGTCAAATTAATTTTAATGAGATAGATGAATAATTTATACAGATAGCGGTCCGTCTGTTCTTATTGCTCTTAGGACATTAGCTTGCGATTTGCAATTTCTGAAGGGTACCGAAAGTTTTTCAACCCTAGATTATTGCTGTCTGTTTCCTTGATGCTCTAAATGCAACTGCAGGCCATAAAAGAAAGTATTTTCCGAGCTTACCTAATGATTACTATGTATTCAGCATGGATGAGAATGTTGAACCTCTAAGTATCAACTGTTACCAATAATGAGTATCAAGCGCCTACTGCCTTCATCAAACATATCGAACAATAGAGATGAGACAGTTTGGTTATGAAGCACTTCTTTTATCCGCCGTAATAATGAATTTGAACCTCCACGTCCACGCCGATACCACTTATGTAAGCAAAAAACAATTGGCTTGGGGCGAAGTTAGCTCCGTGGTAGAGCACTGGACTAATAAGTTGGAGGACCTTAGTTCAAATCCCGAGCAAGCACTAAAGATTTTTTCTTCTAGTGTCTTTGTTCATAGGTTGAATTCGGCCTCCCTGACCGTCCCTAGGCCAACCCAGCCTTTAATTAATTTAATAATGGGTACCTTGTTGTGCTAATGACTTCTAGCAATCGAAGCAGCCAAGGGGAAAATCAGGCGGCCGGAGCATAGTAGTGACCACACTATCTCCCTAGTGTGCCGTATGGTCCTGAATCAGATACCTCTATAGTATCTTCCCCGCAGGGCCCTCGTGGCCTGTTACGGGACTGATTTTTTTTTTTTTTTTTTTTAAGAGCAAATGGCTTTAACACTTACAAGACCGATGGCTTCGAACACAATTTTCATCAGCGCCCAAGTCTTCCTTTTGCATAGTTATTTCGGCAAACATATAAAAATAAATAAATGAGTGAAGAAACTTTTAAAATGATGTAGTTTTAGTGGATTCTTAAAAATTTAGTTAAAAGTCAAATACGCCACGACAGCGGTCCCGCTGACGGATGTTTTCGAGCGGATTCAGTATCATACGAGAACAGACCCGCAAACCTAACTGGGAATACGTAATGAGTTCTCAAATTAAATAAGAAGCGTATAGAACAAGGCCCGGAGTAGCGGGATCGAAAGAAAGCCAAGCTATCTGCTGATCTAGTGCAACAAATCATATGCCCAAGATGAGACAGCTCAGTGGCATATGCGTTCAGAACGCATTGGCGCTGTCCTCTTTTTACGTGAAACGATACACTTTTGGACATGGATTTAAACCAGCACCCCTTCTAAAATAACCATTAGCGGATTTTATGCTCTAATAACTCCCGATAGTTTCAGTTCATGTAAGAACATATAAGTTACTGACGACGTGAAAGTTTGATAAAAAAAATATTCCCGAGCGGAAAAGTTTATCGTCCACCTTCTAAAACATCCGAAATAATAACAATCTACCTATTTGCAGCAATCAAGGCTAAAATTAATTCTGAATCACTTTTCATGTTATTCTAATGCAAACAAAATGAGCTTCGCAGATACCAAATCCCTGTACTAGAAGGTGAAAGTACACTTTCAGCGTGAAATTAATTTTGTTTTCGTCCGATGGGATTTATTTTTGATATCAGTGTTTTCGTGATCAAAATTATGTACCTCAATAATCAAGTGGTCACTAAATTAAAACAGAAATACATAATTACTGGTAAAGACTGGTAGAATTAAAAATAGTTGTGTAATAATTATAGACAGGATAAATGATAAAGAGACCGAATAAAATATATACAATGTTAACTGAATTTATTGTAAGAGATATATACATTAGGGATCATTACAGTTAATCAAGAAGGGGGAAATATAATACAAATTTTCTCGCTAATCATTTATTGATTTTAAAAATGTAGAGATACCTAACAAAAGTGAGACAAATTTTACAACTCTTAAAATAGAAGAAACTTTACGTCATTGCAAAGAATGAACAATGATTTTTTAATAAAATCACCATTCAAGCAATATGTTTTATAATTGATTAGAAAAAACATAGTATCTATAACCTAAAACCATTTCGCTTCTATCGACAGTCGATTTCAGGATTAAAGATTTTAATGTTGGATTCGATTTAAATAGCAGATTCCTCAATTTTAGCGCGGTTACTCCCTATCTCCATAGGGAGAACCCGCTTATGAGGTTGACCTCATGACGCGATCCGGACGTGCCGACTAGAAACTTTCACGTTTCAGACCCTATAGATCACGAAAATGTAGGTGGCTAAAATTTGTATATATATATATATATATATATATATATATATATATATATATATATATATATGCTTGTCTGTTAACGCTCCAGCAAGCTCAAAAATGGCCCGATTTTGATGAAATTTGGTACAAAAATCTGTCTTCTGATATGAAAGGTCAAGTTCGTTAGCCAGCAGAATCCGCCCACTGGAAGATAGTGTTTATGGCGAAATTCGCGCAAAAAATTCGTAGCGCTTACGTTTTTGAGTTTATATGCTTGCAGGTACTTGTTTTATATGTTTCTTAACATAGGAAAACGAATGAAACCATTTTCAAGGCGATATCTCTAACCGTTCCTGAGAAAAGTGGAATCAATATTTTTGTAAGTCATTATTTTTTTGTGGGTACTTAGAATCGCGGGATTCAGTTGAAATATTTTCTACATCTTGAAAATTAATTCCACCCGATATATTTAAATTTTGGTTATATTTGGAATTAAGGAAGTATGCGAAAACATTTTTTTTATTAATAGACATGAAAAGTTTTCGGATCTTTATACATTTTTCGTAAATATCTCGATAACGGTTAGGAAATCGTGGTAAGTGGAAGGTGACCATTCGAATGCTTACTAAATTCTCTACAAAAAATGTTCTGAAGCAATATTCGATGGGGCAACGTCAATCAGAGATATAAGCGCTTAAAGCTGAAAAAGTGTTAAAAAAAGTCTATTGAAACGGTTTTTCTCTTTGTTTATCTCACTTTGTAGTTGGTAGTTTCTTGTTTTAAATTGAATTTACCAGTAAAATTAGTATTGTAGTAAAATAAGCTAAGAAGCGGTGAAAGGTTTTGGTAATAATATGTTTGGAGTGGCTGTGGTAATCAAGATGGCAGTGGCTAATCATGATGACGTAGTTTGTTTTGAATTCTGTGTATATAACCTTCCTCATAGCCTCCAACTGAAGTTATTGTTATTTCTTATTTTATGGAAAGATTTAACCCACGACAGAATTGAATTTTATTCGCCATAAAGCACAAATTTACAGTTGATTATAACAATAAAACGAATTTGCTAGTAAAACAAGATACTTAAAATGACAATTAATTTTTGGTTGTTTATAATAGAGCCTTCTGAGCAGTAGTCGAAGAGTAAGTACGTTTTCAGTACATAATTGTATTGACTTATTCAGCCTTCCTCAATAATGAGGATTAAGAATTATCCGTATTATTCAGTGTAAGTTGGCTACTGTCAGTTTCCTGTGATTTGTGATGCTAATCTATTCCATTTATTCGAGATGTACGTAACCGCGCTAAGATGACGCAGTTCCTGCGAGCCGGTCTTTTTTTTGTTGAGATTATGAATAGTCAAGACGTGGTCCTTGCAATAAAAGGCTCCTTCCTTCAAATTGATTGTAAATTTAGACTGGTTCAGTTCCTGAAGAAGCTTCCATAGAACGGGAAATTATTTGAAAAATCAAATTGTTAATTATATATTTATATTTTTGTACCTCTTGCTTACCCGTATATTGACACGATTTCCTTTCACGAAATAATCGCTGAAAAAATGTAAACACTTCCGGTATAAATGGAACCCGCATTTACTCCATAATAATCGTACCATCTATTGACATATTTTTCCCCTTATTTTTTATGTATTATACGGCCTATTTAGCACATAGGGGTTGGCAACCATTTGAATCCTAGACAAAGTAGGCTAAGTCCCCCGATTGTAAATACATCCCCCTTCTAGTACGTAGACGTAGGATAAGGTGTAGCTTTAAGTCCAGCTCCAGGCTCCAATCCGATGGGCTTGGAGGTCTCTATGTACATATTAATAAATTATGGAGGGTGGAAAAAAACAACAAAAAAAACAAAAAACATTTGAATCAATTAATGTAGCAATTTCTATACGGATCAGTGATTTGTCTGGGCTTGGCGTGTCATCATCGTGGCTTGAATTTAATTTTTGACAACAATATTAACTAAATTTTACTAAATATAGTTTTATTCGACTGTTATGACCGATCTCTTCCTTTTTAGTTGTGCTTAGAATTAATAAATGCGATAGGAAAGCTGCTCCACATGGAATCGATCTTGGAGGAAGAGCTATTAAGCTAACCCTAATCCCCGACTCTTAACCACTCCATCCCCCAACATCCCTATCAATGGAGGGGGCTTTGTAGTCATAGGGCTTGGTCATCAAATATTTATTCACCGCACGAGGCTTTCGCTGCTTTTTCTCTCCCTCTCTATTCGATTATTTATTCCTAAATCCTATTTATTCCCGAAATCCGCTGGCGAATCCAACCACTGCTCTACATTTCAATTCCGTTCATTTGGATCCCTTTTAGCGCGGTTCCTCCCTCCCCCATAGGGAGGAACCCCGCTTATAAGGTTGATACAATGAAACAATCCGCAAGTGCCGACAAGAAAATTTCGCGTTTCAGAACCCCTAGAGACCGAAAATAACGGTGGTTCAAATTTGTATATATATATATATATATATATATATATATATATATATATATATATATATATATATATATATTTGTCTGTTCGCTCATTTCTGGCTTCCCTGATGGTCCGATTTTGATGAAATTTGGTACAAAAATCAGTCGTCGAATTTGAAAGATCAAGTTCGTTAACCAGCAAAATCCACCCACTGGAAGATGGCGTTTGGGGCGAAATTCGCGCAGAAAAAATCGTAAAGCTTTAACCGTTTTTGAGAAAATTGGAAAAATATTTTTTGAATACCGTTTTAGGTTTGGGTACTTAGAATCGCGGGATTCAGTTGAAACATTATCTGCATGTTCTACTTTCATTAAAACTAATATGTTGAAAGTTATGTTACGTTTGGAGTTAAGGAAGGGTTAGAATAAAATATTTTATGAACAGACATGAAAAGTTTTGGTAACTTTGTATACTTTCCTTAATATCTCGAAAAAGGTTGAGAATCTTGGTAAACAAAAGATTACCATTAGAGTGCGTACTAAATGCTCTACAAAAAAGGTTCTAATGAAAGTTTTGATTAGGCGATGTCAATCGGAGAAATAAGTGCTTAAAACATTAAAGTAATTGATTTCGCTTATTCGAACTGTTCTTTTTGTCTTTGATTTTGGTACTTAGAATCATGGGCTTCAGTTGAAACATTTTCTGCATGTTTGAATTTTATCAAAACTAATATGTTGAAAATTTGGTTACGTTTGGAGTAAAGGAAGAATTAAAATAAAATATTTCATTTTTAGACATGAAAAGTTTTGGGAACTTCGTATATTTTCATTAATATCACGAAAACGGTTTGGAATCTTGGCAAGCAAAAGATTACCATTCGAAAGGTTACTAAATTTTCTACAAAAAATGTTTTGAAGACATTTGCGATGGGATGGTCATATTTGGAGAAATAAGTGCTTAAATCATAGGTAATTTCGTTCATTTGAACGAATCTTTTTGTGTGTTTCCTACAGTTTTTTTTTCACTGCTCGTTATTTTTGTGATTGCTTATAGTAGTCAAATGTATTAGTCAATAAAACAGGATACGTATATATAGAAACAATATTTTGTGTCAACGGTATCTTGGAATTCGAAGATTCCCTATGAATATCTAGATTACTGTACTGGTGTTGATTTCGTTCTTTAGAATTGTTTTTGGTATTCCCTATTTTCAGAAGTTTTTATCTATTTATTAATTTTTTTTATTTTAAATTCATTGAACGAAATCATATGAATTCAAAGGTGAGGAGCTAGGAGGCTTAGGGTGGAGTGCATTCCCAGTACAGGTATCGCCCAGTGGACCCTCGTCATCTGTAAGTTCCTTTCTAGGGTCATAAAGATAAGCCTCCAAACAACTGTAGGAATGTAGGATTTCTAATTTCTGCCAGTATCAGAACAGCCGCTGTTTACATACCACAGTAGTACTGACGTACCGGTTTATACTAGTTGCACTCCACACGGTGGTAGTACTTGGTGTATGCCACAGCGGATTGCTCATTATAATTTTATTTTATACGTATTAAATAGATACCTAAAAAAAGTTGATTTGTGTATAAGTGTTGCGTTATTGGGATTAGAATAAAATATTTTATTAACAGACATGAAATACTTCGGAATCTTTGTATATTGTCCTTAATTTTTTTTCTTTTATGGTGTATCGAAATCTGAGTCATTAGCACCATTTTTTTCCTTATGAGCTTACATAATACTTAGATTTAGCTAGCAACAATATTTTACACCGCAATTAAAGTGATTTGCTCTTCTTATAAACATAATATTTATATTATAATATAAACATAACACATTAATTTGTCTGACAAAAAAAAAGTCCGACCCGCAGGAACTGCTTCATCTTAGCGCGGTTCCGTTCTTATCTCAAGTGCGATTAGTGAAGGAATATAGCAGCTATCGGTATGTATTAGCACCATTTTCCCCCCTTAATATCTTCAAAACAGTTAAGAAATCTTGGGAAGTACGATGTAACCATTCAAAAGCTTACTAAATTCTCTAAAAAAAAAGATTCTGAAGCAAATTTCCATGGGGCAATGTCAGTCGGAGAAGTAAGTGCTTAAAACTACGAAAGTGTTAGTTTTGTTATTTTAAACGGGTTTTTGTCACTGTTTACCTCACTTTTGTTTTTTAAGTTTATTTAACGGTGGAATGAGTATTTCATTAAAGCTGAGAAAATAAGAATCATATTGGTAATAGAGTTTTCCTAGAGTGAGCGTCGCGATGGCGGGAGAGTCCAATCCGCTTAGAAAACTGTAAGTTTCCATATGTGGCGCTTTAAGCTTCCTTCTATTTGAGATTTTATTTTATATTTTTAACGAAAGATCAAAACCTACCGAATAGCAGCTACTATTCCTTTACTAATCGCACTTCGGATAAGAACGGAACCGCGCTAAGATGATGCAGTTCCTGCGAGTCGGACTTTTTTTTTCTGGAGGGTAAAGTGGGTGGCAGTGATTTTCAGGGAACTCAGAACCTAAGGCCCTCTAACTACAATGTGGTACGTAATGAATTTCCAGACAGACTTACAAAGGAATTTATTATTTTTTTGTGGTAAAAAATGATATACAATTTGAGTAATGTATGTACGCAGTACCTTGGCGGACTTGAATCACCCCTTGTCGATTCCTGATATTTAAATTAAGCGCATTGACCTCATTGGATTTTGAATTGGGAGATATATGTTTAAGGTAAACCACAACCGAAACATGTATAAGATAAAACACAACATCTTTAAGACACAAATCCAACCATTCACCCCAACGAATTTAATCAAATACTTTGGGAGAGTTCCAACTTAACCAATATTGTATGTAAAGACAGTGATGTGGGGTGGTTAAATACCCAGTGGGTAGGTAAATATAAATTGGGTATTTACCCACAGGGAAGGTAAATACCCAAAAAGTGGGTATTTTCAGTTTTTGGGCTTGATACAACTTCTTTGAATATTTTTTAGTACAAACAAGGACTGAAACTTACCTATTTGATCATAAAAACTTAATGAACCTTAATTCTTACCCAGTTATATTTTAAAGAAAGTTAAAAGTCGGTCCGGGTATTTATGGGTATTTACAACTTAATGTATATCTATGATTTTTCATGATTACTTTTACAGTGGGGCAGGTTAATTTATTTTAAAAAGGTTTAAATGAAGCCTATTCAATTATTAAGGACTTATTTAAATTAAAAAATAGGGCCAAAAGTATGTTTAATGTTTATTATAATAGTTCAAACCCATTTTAAGTTAAGTTTAAGTTTGTGATCCTTGTTAATATTATTTGAAATTATGCTCATACAGCAACAACACAGATGACAGAGTGGTTTGGGTCAGAGTTGGGAAACTAGTTAACATCCTTGATCCAATTGTTGAACTTATCACTACCATTCAGTTAAATGCCCCTTTGATCCACACAGTTCATAAGAGATTTAAGAATTACTGAAAACTCTTCAACAAGAAACCCAGAATCTTCTCTTCAAAAAACGGAGGAAAAACTTGTGTTAACTAAATAGGAGAAACGCATTGAGTTTGGTGTTGGAAACGCACATCTTGCTGCAGACTTGTTGAACTCTTCAATTTTTTTTTTGTGTGTGAGTTAGGCAGAAGCATGGAAATGAAATCAGTTGATCTTCGGAAAAACATACCTGACTATAGGGACCAAGAGGGATTATGGCAAAGATCCTGTGTTTGGAAGGTCTTGAAGACAATGACAAAGAAAATAATAAAATAAGTCCCATGTTATGGTGGAGAGGCTTGAAAGGTACATGTGTTTTGATAATGAGTAGGTAACTTAATTTGTGTTTTGAGAAATTGAGATAATCCTTGTCCAAAGTTTTAGCTGAGGCTACATGTTTGTGAATGCAGTACAGAAGTATCAAATTTGGCAAACAACTTGTTTTATTGGTAGTCCGAAGGTCCATGGCAAATTTTCAGGTAATAATTAACCTCTCAGTGATCCTATTTTATAATTTATTATTGTTTTAATAGTTTTTCTGTGTTGCAATAGCTCTAAACTGGCAAGATCTATGACATTTTACAATATTCGATTACTAAGTCACGGTTTAGTTAAATACCTTTAATACCCGGGTATTTATGAAATTGGGTATTTACCCTTAAGAATAAATACCCGGGTATTTTACAACACTGTGTACAGATGGCTCCAAAACCTCCGAAGGTGTTGGCTCTGCAGTTATCCAAGATAACCACCAAGAAATACATATTTTTTCACTCATAGTGGAATGCCTCACAATGAAAAAGAGGATGAGGCAGCTAAAGTAGCTACTTCTGAAGGAGTAGCATTTTACCTAGTACCACGAAATTATATTATGTCTTATATTAAAAGTTCGCTCTAAAAGCCATGCTTCGGTGGACGGACTCTCCTGGTTAATGAATTTTACCTTTCAAATTAGACGAAAGCTTTTTCTACCAAATCGCATTAAAATGAGGGGCTGATAGTTGTCACTATGCATCGCTCTCTGCGGGGGTTTAGCTTGAATTACAGTCTCATTGTGCACTAGTAGGTACTTATATCCACTTTTATTAGAATCCGAGAAGTAGTAGAGGAAAACAATATGAGTCATTTAGGTTTCGGCTCAGCTGTGCACGAAGGCATCATAAGTGCTTGTTTTCCTGGAATTAGGGGGCAAGAATTGAATCCAAAAGCGAAAAACTTCTTGTTTGTTGTCTTCACTTTATTGTTAGTTAGTGTTTTTTAGTTGCGTATGGAAGTAAAAAGAATTTCTCAGTAAAACGATTTACATGTATGCAAAACATGTTTGAGTAGAGCATTCTTTAACACTAGATTTACCTGACCAGTCATTTTGACTGGTCGGGCAATTTCGATTTAAAATCCCTACTACATATAACATTTGCTTTCCTAAATGATGTTATGACTTTTGTAGCTATAAGTAGAGAATACATTTAATGAACTTAATGTTACTTTATACATATTAGAAACAAATATATTTTTTATTATTGACATTTAAACTAGTACCAGGTCTGGAAAATCTAGTGTTAAGAAAGAGCACGAGTCGAATGGGCAGAGGGAGCACTTTTGGCTTAGCACTTCTTTCTACTGTAAGTTTACTGAACATTGTGGCCTCTAAAATCTCGTTTTTCTTCGAGGCTTCATTGGAGTAAATGCACCGATTCGACAAGAAAATATTATTTGGGTAATACTGAAGGAGAGCGTCCTCAGCACCGATTTTCTTCAAAGTTTGCACTATAACGTATTTTGATGCACTAAACACGAATCCGTTGAAAAAAAAAGTCGCTCTGAACTAGGAATGAAGTTACTAAGCACTAAAGTTCACTGGTATGGAGGTTATAAAAGACGGGGTAAACAGCTTATATGTAAACACGCGCATGCGCAATAGTCCTTAATGAGGAATTGTAATTGAAATTTAGACTCGCCTGTGGTAGCTGACTTGGTCGTAAACTGTCGCTTTTGGGCATACGTGCTATGCGTTTCCGCTCGCTCAAGAAGATATGAAAACCCCTAGTCAATCCAACTCGCAGAAATTAAAATAATTCTATGCCCAAAAGTCGTCCAAGGCATTCTTCTAATCCTCCAGACATCTTCAGACGCGATGTTCGGTGGATATAAGTCCGCAATCGCACCGAAAAAAGCATTTATGCGCTCTTCATATTTATAGGCACGTTTAAAGAGGAATTCGGATAAATACCCATCTAAATGGTCGTCTCGTCTCCCATTGAAAAAACTGTAATAACAATAACAATAACAAGCTAATTACAGCTTAGAGGGAATTAGAGAAGCTTAGAAGGAACAAATCATAAAGGCATTAGCTAATTATTAAGGGATTTCTGTTATATAATACTTTTCAGGAGCGAAACAAGAAATTTGAAGAATGGTTCATTATTTAAAAAAATGTTTCTGAATAAATAAGTGTTGGTAAATTTTAATAATTGATAGGTAATTTCAATTACACTTCTTCATTAAGGACTATTGCGCATGCGCGAGTTTACAAGTACGTTGTTTATGCGATCGTTTGTAACCTTCATAACAGTGAACTTTAGTGCTTAATAACTTCTTTCCTAGTTGAGAGCAACTTTTTTTTTTTTTTTTTTTTAACAGATTCGTGTTTAGTGCATCAAAATACGTTATAGTGCAAACTTTGAAGAAAATCGGTGCTGAGGACGCTCTCCTTCAGTATTACCATTATTTGTTTCTATTCCAAGGTTTCCAAGTTACACGAGTGTCAAGATGAAAGGAACCAATTTTTTGAAGCCAGTTTTCTAAACAGGTCAGGTTTATTTGTTTCAATTATAGAATTGATTATTAATTATGTTAGACATGCTCTCCTATCTTAGTGCTTGTATGAGGTCGTATTTTAGGACTTTCCTTGCTATCAGAGTGTTAGTTTTTGTACATTTTCATCCTCGCGTTAACCTCTATGAGAAAAATTGTTATTATTATCGTATATCAAAATTGCACGAGAAGATTGGGGTAAAATATCTTGGACGCACCAAAATAAAACTATAAATACTTAAAGTAGAATAAAAGATTAATTAAACGAGAAGGAAGCTAAAAATAATATACATCAAATTAATTTTGCTATTTTGGGAATGTATATGTAGGAGAATGAGGACAACGTTAAAACATGAGAATAAAACAACATGCTACAAATCTAGACAACAAAAAAACTGCTTTAGCGGATCGTGCAATAACCAAAAGACACCAAGTCGGCTTTGAAAATGTTGAAATAATTGATAAAGAAAAGAACTTTACAAAAATAAAATGCAATATAAACATTATTAAAAATAAGAAAAAATATATAAATAAAAAAAGGAAATATAATATTTGAATAATATATTTTTCAATACAATAAACGAAATTCAGAAATAATAATATCAGTCACATTTTATTGTAATATTTATTTATCAAGTGAAGCCTTTACTGGAAATAGATTTCTCACCATAAAACTATCGATCTTAACCCCTGAGGGATGGAAACTCAGATGCCTTTGGAGCGGAACCCGTTTCACACTCCTGGTTCCACAGGGCGGCATTAACCCTGGATCAGGCGCAATCCCGGAGTAACGTAACTCCGCGCAACCGTCCTAATAGGACGGCCGCCATTATTTGGCTCTAAAAAATTCCCATGTGCATATTAACACTAGATTTACCAGACCTAGTACTGGTATAAATGTAAATAACAAAAAATATATTTGTTACTAATATATATAAAGTAAGATTAGGTTCATTAAATGTATTATTTTTTATAGTTACAAACCTCATAACATTATTTAGGAAAGCAATGTTATATGTAGTAGGAATTTTGAATTGAAATTGCACGACCAGTCAAAATGACTGGTCTGGTTAATCTAAGATATATAAAAAATTGAGGCCCTTCGTAGGTATCAAAGAAATAATAATCAGCTCAATGAAAAAAAAAAAAAAAAAAGAATAATAGTAATAACAAATAGTAAAAACACTAATTTTGCGATATCGCAAAGGACATTATGTTTAGTTTCAGACCCCCCCCCCTTCCTCAGAGAGCTCTATCACCCAAGCCAGTAGATATTTTCTCTTTATTGATGTATACTAGTTGCCCACAATCAAAATCATGAAAATAAAAAAAGGTTTGGGATCATTTCGAAGCCCTTGAATATTTGATAAATGGGACCCAATTATCATTAACAAAAAACATATTTTCGGCGTTTGAGCTCAATTAGTCACCAAAAATACACTGCAATAACTTCCAACTCAATCTTCCATTACTGTGATGGTCAGATCGAATGTTTTCTCGCATTTTGGGAAAAATCTGCGTAAGAAAAGAACTATTTTTTTCACATAATAAAAGAATTCACCGAACGACAAATTCCGATTATATCAGTGAACGGCTTCATAAATGACCCCAATAATGAAAAAAAAAATAATAAAGAAAAACCCCAAACTTCGATATTTGTGGCAGGATCAGGGGCAACGGTCCTATTGGGACGGCGACGCTGCATCCACTTCCCAAGAGATCTGACAGGCAATTAAAGGAGGATGCCGTGTAGACAGGACCGACCTAGGAAGGTGCTGGGAGGAGGAGTACCTTGTGTTGAGGGACGGGACGGAAGTACCTTAAAAAGTCCGTCTCGCAGGAACTGCATCATCTTAGCGCTGTTCCGTTCATATCCCTAGTCTAATTTGGAAAGATTAAAATAGAACCAGTTATTATTTTGGTTCCACCAATCTTTTTTTAAAATTAATTATTATAATCGCGTGTCAACCCTTAAGGTCACTAACGCCATTCCTGTGAGTAGTAAAGTCTTGAAAGGTCATGATTTACAATCTTACCTGGAAGGGTCGGCTACACTAGAAACGGACCCGCTAGTGACAAGGTCTTGGAATCTTGGAAATCTATATTTCTAACAATAAATTGTTTTTGTTATTTTACTTAACCAGTTTTATTGTCAAATACATTATCCAACTATAAGCAATTAAAAAATAACAAGAAATAAAACAGACAAAAAGAACCATTGGAATAAACGAAATCAGTTAATTTAAAGCTTTAAGCACTTTTTTCTCCGATTGACATCGCCTAATTAAAACTTTCTTCAGAACCGTTTTTGTAGAACATTTAGTAAGCTTCCGAATGGTAATCTTCCGCTTCACAGGATTGTCAACGGTTTTCGAGATACTAACGAAATTATACAAAGTTACCAAAACTTAGTTTGTCTGTTAATAAAATATTTTATTCTAACCCTTCCTTTACTCTAAACGTAACAAAAATTTCAACATATTAGTGCTGATAAAACTCGAACATGCAGAAAATGTTTCAACTGTATCCCATAATTCTAAGTACCAAAATCAAAGACAAACAACCCTCCCTAGGAAGGACGCTAGGCAGTTGAAAAGCTATATATCTTGGAAATCTATATCTCTAACATTAAATTGTTTTTCTTATTTTTCTTAACCTGTTTTATTTTCAAATACATTATCCAACAATAAGCAATTAAAAAATAACAAGGAATAAAAAACAGACAAAAAGAACAGTTCGAATAAGCGAAATCAATTACTTTAAAGTTTTAAGCTCTTATTTCTCCGATTGACATCGCCTAATCAAAACTTTCATTAGAACCTTTTTTTTAGAACGTTTAATGAGCTTTCTAATGGTATTCTTCCATTTACCAAGATTCTCAACCTTTTTCAAGATATTAAGGAAAGGAAACAAAGTTACTAAAACTTTTTATGTCTGTTAATAAAATATTTTATTCTAACTCTTCCTTAACTCCAAACGTAACCAAAATTTCAACATATTAGTTTTGATGAAAGTAGAACATGCAGAAAATGTTTCAACTGAATCCCATGATTCTAAGTACCCAAACCAAAAACGGTATTCAAAAAATATTTTTCCAATTTTCTTCTCGAAAACGTTTAAAGCTATCGCTTTGAAAATGGTTTCATTCGTTTTCCTAGCCCAGGAATCATATAAAACGAGTACTTAGAAGCTTATGAACTCAAAAACGTAAGCGTTACGATTTTTTTTGCGCGAATTTCGCCCCAAACGCCATCTTCCAGTAGGCGGATTTTGCTGGTTAACGAACTTGACCTTTCAAATTGGACGACGGATTTTTGTACCAAATTTCACCACAATCGGACCATTAGGGAAGCCAGAAAGTAGCGAACAGACAAATATATATATATATATATATATATATATATACAAATTTGAACCACCGTTATTTTCGGTCTCTAGGGGTTCTGAAACGCGAAATTTTCTAGTCCGCACTTTCGGATTGTTTTATTGTATCAACCTTACCGCGCTAAAACCACCCACCCGTCCAAATGGAACCATTGCGACCGATGCAGGGTTAAAATGGCTAACACTCCACCATTCATCTCTTCTCATTTCTCCTAATTCGCTTTCGTTATTTCTTTCTTTTAAAAGTTCTCTCCACCATTTTCTCATTCCGGGGTTCGGACCAGTCAACGGGATGCTTGAAAACTTTTTTTTGATTATTTTTAAGTTTTGTTTTAATTTCTTAATTTTTTAAATAATATCAAATCGAATATCTCAGTGTTGGTGTAATATCTACGAAACAAGATCTCTATCGTAAAAAGCTGTCAGGGAGGTGACTTTCACTTCTAAACAAAAAAATGGCCTTGTAACGAAAGTGGCTATCAGGCCGCGGGGCATGGTAGCGAGTTGTCACGAAAGTGGCTATCTTTCTGGAATGGAAGAGTTGTCAAAGGTCAATTTATTTTATTATTGTTGACGTGGCCCTGCCTTCAATAGGTCTTTCTAAATTGAGGCAATATGAAATGCACATAATAATTTTCTCCTGAAGTAGGGCCTTGTGACGGGAAACGTGTAGAGCACAAAAAAGAAATTATTAAAAAATCCATATGGTCATAATCGTGTATTTTATTATTTAGGGAAATACAAAGCCGCCACACAAATACATTCTTGAGTATTGACAGGGTTTGCGATAGGGCCTTTGTCGCGGTAAGATGGCAAACAGCAATTATGCTTAAGTGTCGATTCTCGTGGAAGCTGAGTAAGTAAGGAGATTGAATTACTTGTGAGTGTTCTATGCTTTGGAGTCGAGTGGCTGATAGAATGCCTTCCCAATACAGAGAAGAGACAAATCTCTTAAGATGTTCAGCGCTTAGTGTATGTAAGGCGGAACTTAAGGAGGATCATATTGTTCCAAGGAAGTACTTAAGCCTTATAATAGGCAAGCTTAGGCCTGTATCGTATGAATTTATTAAACCACTACATGATTAAGAGTAAGATATAAACCATTAGAGCTTAGTTTTAGCACGTTTCGAAGGTATATAGCTACTAAGATTGCGCTCATCACAGAATTTTTGAAATAATGGGGTGAGTAAAAAACAAAATGACCTTTTTATAGGTAAAAATCAAAGTATATTTTCCTTCTACTTAAAAGGTTTTAAATAATCAAAATATATACCATTGCGTACTACGGTTTGACGCCTTTTGGAAGGCAGCTGTAGAAATCCTTTATGGTACCACTCTTTGGGCTTAGAATCGAAGAACTCACGAACGCCATTTTGAACTTCATTCAAGTTGTGGAATGCTTTTTCCACAAAGGAAACGAGCCATTGAACAGGTGGTGCTAGGTCTGGACTATATGCCTGGGGAGAGAGAAGCTCGATTCCATCCAAATCAGCTAGTTTTTGTTCCGTAAGGCGAGAGGTGTGGGGTCTGGCATTATTTTGTCGGAACAATACTTGCTTCCTGTTGACTAATCCTGGATACTGCTCAACCAAGACATGTTACATTTTCTGCAGTTGTACTGAATATAACCTCTTAGAATTGCTTTTCGTAGCATTGGCTTCAATAAGAGTGTGCAGAGCGTTCAGGTTGACTACTGAAACACGCCGTGATACAGACTTCTTTTCAAGGCTTAAATCACCTTCATTAAATTTTTGGAACCACCTTCTCACCGTCCTTTCATTCGAAGAGTCTTCATCTACAAATTCAACCACTAAACGAATGGCTTCAGTTACTGAAAACTTCCGTTTCCAAAAATGAAGCAAAATTATGATAATTCCGTACTGTAGTGTCATTGTGAACAAAGGGGAGCTATAGAAGTACTGAGCCCGGGTAGAGGGCATGCTGGTTACTAAAAGATTCAGACGGGATCAATTATGAACTTTATATCACAATTCTTAGCTCCAAAATGTAAATAAGAGAGGAATTCCGATACAAAGTTCAAGCACCAAAGAAACGGTCTTTTTTTCTGATTCATCCCATTATTTCTTCGACTATTTATTAATCCAGGGTAGGGGTAAAGCCTTTTTTTGGTATAGAAAAACCATTATCTCTACTAGAAATCGAATAGACCATAGGCTCTAAGCGCTCAATGCCACCGGACCTCCTGATATAAAGAAATTAAATAATAGTAAGTAAGTCAGCTGTTCATTAAAAAAAAAAAAATAAATAAAAAAAAAAAAAAAAAATTAAAATAAAATAAAAAACATGACAAGACAAAAAATAAGTACATTAAAAAAACATGATAAGACAAAAAAAAAATAAAAGTTTGCGTTTGTGTATGTATGTATGTGTGCGTGTGTTTATATGCATATATTTATTTAAAAAACAAAAAACAAATAAAGAATTCAACACTTACACGTTCACACATCAAGAGCGTAATAACTTAAATGTTTATCCCCTTTAAACCCATATCCTATCCTATCCTCCACTTATATATGACAACGATTTTGGGGTGGTTTTCTAGAGGTGACCATACTTTACACCCAGAATAGGGCGGATGCCTTTATTAAAAATAAAACGATCATGCAATCTCAAATAAATAAGTGTAAACTATTCTAGTTAATTTCCTATGTATGAAGATTATTTTAACTACATTGTTCCGGGATGCGGCGTACACGAACACACGACACACGAACTAAAATAAGTGGTATATGTGCGAATCGAACCTAAGACCCTAGGTACTGTATTAATTTAGCCTACCAGTTTTAGATTGTATTTTATAATATATGTAATAATAATAATGATTATTACTAGATGCACGTAAATAATATTTATTTTCGAAGAATTCATTATTTGTTCGCCACCTGAATAATAGCCCCTTCCTAGAGCCCTTCAAGACTTGTCTGTTGTGCGGATTTGTCTATTCTGTTGGAATCTAATCAGCAGGCTTCCAGCGTAGAGTTCACCTAGTCCAACCAATTTTATTAAACATTTTATTTGTATTAGGAATTTTTAAACGACAGTTCAAAGAAAAGCGAGATTTTAGGAATACAAAGAAAACTGTCAGTTACTCTAAGCTTAATTTACTTACTCTACATCCTCAAATTCCGCTAAACCTTAAGGAATCTGTTTTAAGAACATCAAACATACAAATACGTTTGACATTTACTTACCTTATTTTAGCCCTAAACGTATTGAAACAAAAATAGAACAGAAACAATAATCCAACTTAAGAAACTAAAACAACGTTAGGTAAAGGCTCATTCGGCGGAGATCCGTCGGATGTTGCAAGAAACCCGTCTCTGTAGGATATTTTGTAGGCCTTCTTCTAACAACGATTCACTAACCATTTTTGGGATATCAATGTACAAAAATTCCAACAAAAAAAAATTGCTCATGAATTGTTAGTAAAATATTTGTCTCTTAAGATTCAATTATCTTTTAAGATAAATTTTGTATTTTGGGTTAAATAAATGTCAAACGTTTTCAATTTTCAAATTTGTCAACCCAATCCGTCATTACGGACTAACAAAAACTAAAGATTAAGTTTTATCAACGGTTGTACTATGTATAGTGAGCAACAGAATGTTTCACGGGCGGGTTTCACCAAAAAAAAAAAAAAAAAAAAAAAAAGAGAAGAAAAACTATGTTCCAGTGGGTAAACGATCTCGTCCTTTAAAGTAAAAAAAAGTATTTTTACGAATTTTTATCATAATCAAATCATTTTTGGGATGCTAGTAAGTTGATTATTTACGTGACCCGTGGGTGTAGAACGTAGAATTTTTCAATCAATAATACTGGATTGTCATTTCGTTAACGTCACTAGTAGGGTTTTGTCTTATTAATGAATGATGTAATTTCGTTAACGTCACTAGTAGGGTTTTGTCTTATTAATGAATGATGTAATTTCGTTAACGTCACTAGTAGGGTTTTGTCTTATTAATGAATGATGTAATTTCGTTAACGTCACTAGTAGGGTTTTGTCTTATTAATGAATGATGTAATTTCGTTAACGTCACTAGTAGGGTTTTGTCTTATTAATGAATGATGTAATTTCGTTAACGTCACTAGTAGGGTTTTGTCTTATTAATGAATGATGTAATTTCGTTAACGTCACTAGTAGGGTTTTGTCTTATTAATGAATGATGTAATTTCGTTAACGTCACTAGTAGGGTTTTGTCTTATTAATGAATGATGTAATTTCGTTAACGTCACTAGTAGGGTTTTGTCTTATTAATGAATGATGTAATTTCGTTAACGTCACTAGTAGGGTTTTGTCTTATTAATGAATGATGTAATTTCGTTAACGTCACTAGTAGGGTTTTGTCTTATTAATGAATGATGTAATTTCGTTAACGTCACTAGTAGGGTTTCGTCTTATTAATGAATGATGTAATTTCGTTAACGTCACTAGTAGGGTTTTGTCTTATTAATGAATGATGTAATTTCGTTAACGTCACTAGTAGGGTTTTGTCTTATTAATGAATGATGTAATTTCGTTAACGTCACTAGTAGGGTTTTGTCTTATTAATGAATGATGTAATTTCGTTAACGTCACTAGTAGGGTTTTGTCTTATTAATGAATGATGTAATTTCGTTAACGTCACTAGTAGGGTTTTGTCTTATTAATGAATGATGTAATTTCGTTAACGTCACTAGTAGGGTTTTGTCTTATTAATGAATGATGTAATTTCGTTAACGTCACTAGTAGGGTTTTGTCTTATTAATGAATGATGTAATTTCGTTAACGTCACTAGTAGGGTTTTGTCTTATTAATGAATGATGTAATTTCGTTAACGTCACTAGTAGGGTTTTGTCTTATTAATGAATGATGTAATTTCGTTAACGTCACTAGTAGGGTTTTGTCTTATTAATGAATGATGTAATTTCGTTAACGTCACTAGTAGGGTTTTGTCTTATTAATGAATGATGTAATTTCGTTAACGTCACTAGTAGGGTTTCGTCTTATTAATGAATGATGTAATTTCGTTAACGTCACTAGTAGGGTTTTGTCTTATTAATGAATGATGTAATTTCGTTAACGTCACTAGTAGGGTTTTGTCTTATTAATGAATGATGTAATTTCGTTAACGTCACTAGTAGGGTTTTGTCTTATTAATGAATGATGTAATTTCGTTAACGTCACTAGTAGGGTTTCGTCTTATTAATGAATGATGTAATTTCGTTAACGTCACTAGTAGGGTTTCGTCTTATTAATGAATGATGTAATTTCGTTAACGTCACTAGTAGGGTTTCGTCTTATTAATGAATGATGTAATTTCGTTAACGTCACTAGTAGGGTTTCGTCTTATTAATGAATGATGTAATTTCGTTAACGTCACTAGTAGGGTTTCGTCTTATTAATGAATGATGTAATTTCGTTAACGTCACTAGTAGGGTTTCGTCTTATTAATGAATGATGTAATTTCGTTAACGTCACTAGTAGGGTTTCGTCTTATTAATGAATGATGTAATTTCGTTAACGTCACTAGTAGGGTTTCGTCTTATTAATGAATGATGTAATTTCGTTAACGTCACTAGTAGGGATTTAATGAATGAAGTAATTGTACTAAAAGTGAACTACAATATTTCTTGCTTTTAAAATGATTACCTAAAATAGTGTCTGTTTGAAATAGTTCCTAAAATAGTCAATATCGGTTTGAAATTCATGCCATAACATCGATCATTAGCTTTGTGGTGTCTGTGGAATAACTCAGTGTCATTTCTATATTTGTTTCCTTCTATGAAAACTCAGGGCATGAAGTAACCAATTTTCCGTGAAAGTCTGGAAAGAAATGTTACAATAGTTTTGATACGTAAAATCATAACAATAAATAAGTTATTTAGTTTCTTGTTTTGATCGACTAAACACAAACTTTATCTCTACTCTATACAATTTATATTTTTCGTAGAAAAATAGTTGGAATGGCTGGCTGGGACAAGTTTCGAAACTAAATGGAAGTTAGTTCGGTTACTCCCTCTACTACGACTCCCCTGGGGTGAGTGTATTGCAGACCTCAACACTAAGAACAATTCATTTCAGAGGGTGTAGGACAGATTTGGTGAGCCTCAAAATGAAAATTTCTCCTTTTAGCGCCGTTCCTCTCTCCCTTCATAGGGAGGAACCCCGCTTATAAGGTTGATCTCATGAAACAATCCGGAAGTGCCGACTAGAAAATTTTGCGTTTCAGAACCCCTAGAGACCGAAAATGACGGTGGTTCGAATTTATATATATATATATATATATATATATATATATATATATATATATATATATATATATATATATATATATATATTTGTCTGGTCGCGGCCCTGACAGCTCAAAAATGGTCCGATTTTGAAGAAATTTCGTAAAAAAATCTTTCGTCTAATTTGAAAGGTCATGTTCGTTAACCAGCAGAATGCGCCCACCGGAACATGGTTTTTGGAGCGAACGTCGCGCGAACAAAATCGTTCCGCTTACTTCATATGGGTGCAAGTACTCGTTTTGTAGGCTTCTTGGCCTAGGAAAACGAATGAACCCATTTTTAAGGTGATAGCTTTAACCGTTTTCGAGAAAAGTGGCCAAATATTTGGTGAATCAAGTTTTTGGTTTGGGTACTTTTAGAATCATCGGATTCAGTTAAAATATTTTTTTCATGTTAGAAATTGATTTAAACAAAGATGTTTAAATTTTGGTTTCGTTTGGAGTTAAGGAAGGATTAGAATCAAATATTTTATTAAGAGACATGAAACATTTTGGAACTTCATATATTTTCCTGAATATCTCTAAAACGGTTGAAAATCTTGTAAGCGGAAGGTTACCATTCGAAAGCTTAGTAAATTATCTACAAAAAAAATTCTAAAGAAATTTTCGATTTCGATTGAAAAATTCGGTTTGGATTGAACTGTTATGGTTCATGTTCGCCTTCATTGAAGTATTGTGTTCTAGATGATAACCAAATTTCGAGTTTTATCAAAAATCAAATTCAAGCACAATTAACGAAAGTTTTCATCCCGAGCAATAGAACCAACTGTATAACGTTTACGATAGTGTAGTAAATGTTTTAACTAACAAATGAATATTCAAACCGCATTTAACTATTTCATTTGTAAATAGAATGAGCTCAAACATGCTAGTTCTTCATAAATACTATTGGAGAAATTCATTGACCAATCCGCTTCGTTTTTATTAAATACTAGCTGTTGCCCACCTACTTTCTACATATAGAAAAGCCTAAATAAATTAGAAACCAAATAAGTATTATTAAAATCTAATAACACGAATCTGTAACTGTTTCGAACCTGTGACCCAACTCTGAGTCCTAGACGACTTTGACATAACCTATAACACCCCCCCCCCGTATCAAGACATACATGTATGCCAAGTTTGGTAAAAATCGGTCTAACGGTGTGGATTTTTATAAAAAGAAACAACAACATACAGACAGCAGCTGGTGGACGTTTTTGACCTGGCCTATGAAAATCCCCTGATCAAGACCAACCTGTGTGCCCAGTTAGATCAAAATCCGTCAAACGGTGTGGGTTTGTATAAAGAACAAACATAGAGACAGACATCTGGTAGACGTTTTTGACTTAACCTACGACACTCCCCAGATTAAGATCTACATGTGTACCGAGTTTAGTCAAAATCGGACGAACGGTACGGATTTGTATAAGGGACAAACATACAGACAGACAGCTGGTAGACGTTTTTGACTTAGCCTAGGAGATTTCTCGTATCAAGACCTACCATTATTCCAAGTTTGGTCAAACGGTGTGGATTTGTATAAGGAACAAACAAACAGAAAAACAGACAGACACGTGATTTTTATATATATAGATATATGTTATCAGAAAATAAATATATGAATACCTACAGAAAAAAAAGAAGAAAAAAAAAAGATGTCTACATAATGAGAATATACTTAACCCAAAGGGCTACATACTCCATACCCTTCATGGCAACCTGTTCTACCATATATTCATCCAATTATAACAGTGCCTTAAGCATTTTTGAAAATCATTTCATCATTATTATTTCATAAATTAGTTGAAAGAATAAATACTTAAGGAGGTAATATTGTATTGCCAATATTGCATTAGCATATTCCGAGGAAATACTGTTATTCAGGTCGGAAAAGTAATGAGGGCAGTACTTTAGCGGTATCTGATTCATTACTTTACGGAACACCAAGGAAAAGGATGCTTGAAAGATAGGTCAAAATTTGTTTTCAAGCCAATTTCTTGTAGAGACAAAAAATAGCATATGCTAATATATATATATATAGGGGAAGAGGTTAGCTCAGTGGTAGAGCACTCGACTAATGAACTGGTTCAAAACCCGAGCGCGCACAAAAGATTTTTTCTTCTAGTGCTGCCGTTCGAGGGTTGGATTTGGGGTCCCAGATTGTCCCTAGGCTCACCCAGCCTTTAATTAATTTAATTATAATTATAATTTAATTATAATGAATTTAATTATAATTATAATGGGTACCTTGGGTGCTAATGACTCTAGCAGTCGAAGCAGCCAAGGGGAAAATCAGGCGGCCGGAGCATAGTGTTGACCACACTATCTCCCTAGTGTGCCGTATGGTCAAGAATCAGATACCTCTACAGTATCTGCCCCTCTGGGCTCTTGTGGCCTGTTACGGGACTGATTTATATATATATATATATATATATATATATATATATATATATATATATATATATATATATATTTGTGTACTTTTCTCCTAGCAGTGGACTGCATTTAACGGGTGTTTTCCCAAGGCGCTAAGCCAGATCACTGGATGGCAATTTGCTGTATCCTGGCTAGTGTTGTTAAAAGCGAGCCCTGGACTAGAGGCTTCAGGCCTGAACCTTGAACCTAACCTCTACAGCCCAAGCTCTGAGGGCTCCATGAAGGCTCCGGAGTGAGGCTCCATCCTAACCTTATCAAGCCCTGAAGGTTCGGCAAGGTTCTCCCTCGAACCTTGAAGGCTCGGCTTTGGAGCCCTGGGAAGGTAGAGCTTCGGCAAGCACGGTTATAGTCAAACCCTTTCTAGTGCTTTAATAGATTATCTATATACAATAATTACTTACTCTATAATCATTACATTTTATTCATTTAGATTATTTTGTGACATTTCTCATCATTTATTTCACAATAATAAAAATAAACTTTTAGCGGCATCTTTATTTACAAAGGGAGGTAATTTAGCTGTTATCTCTGATAATTCTTATTTTGCTTCAGTTGTAGTTTATTAAAATTCGACAAAGTTCAATATATTAAATTAATTATTAAGCTAAATAAAGTGACTCATTCAGTTGATTTCTTAAATTCTATATTCTTATGGATTCAAATCTTCATGAAAAATTGGATGGACTTGTATTATTTAGAGGAGATATAAAACATTTTGGGTTTAATTTGGTTGGTGTGTGTGGATTAGATACTACTGGAGACAATTTATGTATGTATTATGATGACTTTTTATTTTAATGTAATACTATTTTTTAACACTACGTACAGACGGTAATATTTTGAAAGTTGAGAATGGCAATTGTGAACAAGTACGACAGTGTTGCCATCACCGCCTCACAGAAGAGTTTATTTTTTAAGAAAAGTTGCTATTTTTACCCAATTAGTGATCCATATGATTAGTTTATCAATGAAATGGTAAATTTAATTGCCACCGAATAATGTCAATGTGGTGGAAAGAATTTAGGACGAATCTACTAAAGTATATTTCACGAAACAGCTGTTTGCCCGCTATCCGCCATTTTGGAAATGAAAAGTAAAACGCTTCAAAGCTTGCGCCTTCTCCCGAGGCTAGCCTTCAAGGCTCGCGCCTTCTACCAAGCCGAGCCTTCAAGGCTCGCGCCTTCTACCAAGCCGAGCCTTCAAGGCTCGCGCCTTCTACCAAGCCGAGCCTTCAAGGCTCGCGCCTTCTATCGAGCCCTGTCCAAGCTCTGAAAGCTCGAGCTTTTAGGAGCCGCGCCTTCTAGCCTTAAAGGCGCGCTCTTTGACAACACTAATCCTGGCACTAATGTAAGTCCTAAAGTATCAATGTACTCGCCAATTTTGATACACCATATTGCTTCCAGTCACACGACGGCTATAATCAATCCTGTGGAAGAAATAGATGGAGCTCCACTCTTCGCCTTGGATATACAGCTTGGACAGAAATCATAATTTTGATACACGTTTCCCTGAAAATACTAAATATATCCTGCTCGGACGGTGTCTTAAGGCACAAACACTCAGCTCGTCCCTGAACACACTGCTAACCGGATAACATCCAGTTAGCCGATGCACAAGAAAATAAAACAAAAAAAACAACACATCAAGTCGGGCTCTAGATTAGCCATAGAGGTACGATATATATATATATATATATATATATATATATATATATATATATATATATATATATATATATATTAGCTGAATACCCGTGCTTCACCACGGCCGATAAGAAGTTTTCATATTGCGTTAAATAAGGTATGATCAAAATTAATGCTACTACATCATTTTGTACAGCGTATTGTTGCACGGATTAGAGTTACCCAGGAAACACCATGTGGAGGTAACCGTGCTAGTTTCCGTAGGGGAGTAAAAAAAAATACAACAACTACTTAAAAAGTTAGGTAAACAGAGACAAATACACGTTGAAAAGAATAAAACTAACAACTTTAAAGTTAAAGTTTTAAGCACTTATCTCTTCGATGGTCATCGCCCCACAGAACATTACAACAGAATCTTCTTTATAGAGAATTTAGTAACCTTTCGAATAGCCGCGTTCTATTTACTACGATTTCCCAACCGTTTTCGAGATATTTTAGAAAATATACTGAGATCCGAAAACGTTGTATACCATTAATAATTTTTTTTCCTATATACTTCTAACCTCCAAACGATTCCAAAGTTTAAATATCTTAGATTAGATGAATGTCGAATACCTGGTACAAGTTTCAAGTGAACCAATCATCGTTTCTGAATACCCATACAGGAAATTAGTTTGAACCATACAGGCATAAATCGCTTGATAATGATTTCATTCGTTTTCCTACGTTAAGGAACCTATATAACGAATACATGCTAGCATATGGGCTCGAAAATGCAAGCGTTCCGATTTATTCACGCACATTTTGCTCCCGAAACCATGTTCCAGTAAACAGATTCAGCTGGTTATTGAACTGGACCTTTCAAATGAGAAGAAAGATTTTTCTATCAAATGTAATCAAAATAGGACCATTTTTGATGAGGATCTTCTTAATAATTCAAACCCCCCCTAAAAGTATTTAAACATTTGAATATAAAAAAAACTTTCTTAGCGAGTGTTTTCATTCTAAGCGGATTGTCCGAGCAAAATTTCAAATTTTGTGTCAAATGGTTTGGGATATTATTACCTCGGATGGGCCATCACCAGGGCGTACACTCTATGAGGGGCAAAATCACATTTTATTTCTAATAATTCAAGGACTGCCATCATAGTGGAAATTAACCTCAATTAAAAATAATACTATTATTTATTTATTTAGGGCTTCAAAATATATCATTCAGCCCAGGTCCACCTAAGAAATAATACTATGAAATAGATAATGTACAGCAACTGGTGTACATTGTCGTCCTAGCAACGCTTGCTGCCAAGGCTTGCATGCTCTAACCAACTAAAACTTTAATCCCCTCTAAAATTATTTAAAAATTCGAATATCAAAAAATCCTTTCTTAGCGAGTGCATATGATATATAGGGAGTGCCTATGCAAAATTTCAAAATTTTCTATCGAGCGGTTTGGGCTGGGCGATGATAGGTCAGTGAGCCAGTGAGTGGTATTTGACAAATATATAGTATATATATATACATTTCATAGAAGAACATACCAAATGAAGCGATAAGGTTGACCAATTAGGAAAAAGCGCATGTCAAAATAGTAACAATTTGCCGATAAGCATTAAGTTAAGATTACAATTGAAGTACACTTGAATGTGGAGAAGAACATCCCCTAACTGCCATAAATTTAAAGCAGTAATAAAGGACAAAAATCATGATAAGTAAAGATGGAATGGTTGGGATTCGGCTAAATTATTTAGCCGAATCCCAACCATTCCATCTTTACTTATCACCTCGACGGCTAACTATCTAATCATCATGAAAAATCATGATATTTTTAATAATCGAAACTTTAATTATGCTATTCCTGACAAAGAACTACTTAAAACGTATTAAAATAATCGATGATAATAAATTTAGCATAGACGGACAATACAAACTTTTTTTGTACACATAAATACATCTGTAAATAAAATAGCGGCCCAATTTTGCCCTTTTACTCCAAATATCGGCATACAAGTCATGACAAGAAACTATTAACAAAGTGCACCATTGGTAGAGATCAAAGCGGGCTTGATTCTTTCTAATATGCGCCAAAATGTGTTATATAAAATAATAAATTGATTAGGTAGCTGGATTGTGAAAAAAAGAAAATGTCTATTAGGAGTTCTTTCCCTTGCAACGAAGCTTGAATAAAACAAATGAGAAAAATATAATGTGAAAAAAATTAAAATTCCTTAGGAGCAGGGATTTGACTGAAATCTTAGAAATCAAAATAAAATACTTAAAGCTTGTTGTTGCAAGCTTTAGTGCAGGAAACTAAGCTAACTAGAGCTTCCATGATTTTGTGGGTCGCTGAATTCGAATTCCTGTTTTACCCCATTGGCGCACAATCAAGGTCATTTCAAGGACAAATATATTTACTTTGCAAAAAAGTGAATTTTCTGTTAAGATGTCATTTTTTAAAATAGACATATTTGCTCTTGATATGAACTTGATTTTGCACTAATAGTGTGAAAAGGAAGGTCGCTGATTCGAATTCAGCGACCCTCAAAACCATGGAAGCTCTAGTTATTTCCTGAAGAACCTGATACGCTATTCGCCCTACCCACCGCATCCCCAAATATTATTTTAGGCCTGTAACTAGTTAAGAGCATTACTCAAATCTATTTGGAGGAGCACGTTGTGTATATAGATGAGAGCGAGAAGTAACGGGGAAAACGGCCATTTTGATTAATTAATTTATTTGGTTCTATTAAATTTGTGTTTCATTCCTCCAATTTGCGTTTGTAGGTTCCCACTCAGGGTTAATTAAAATTCAAAGCCCCAGAATTCGGAGTGAATTTAAGCCTCTACTATCTGTTTTCGAAGCAGTTTCATATTTTCATTTCACTCAGCTCTTTAAATATATTTTCTATTAAAATGAAAAGCGTATAATTTTAACTTCATCGTTTAGCTTATTGCTCAGTTTAAATCTGTGACTGTAATCATCTTTGTACTGTTTAAATGTGTCTTTATATGTATCTGTTCTCAGTTCTTGCTATTTGTCGTCTAAATTGAATTATCAAATTTCTATCGCTCATAAATATTTCCTCCAATCATTTGAAAATGTCATCTCCTTTCTCCGAATCATATTAATTCCAAAAAACGTGAAAAATACATCCACTGAGTTGGTTTACCAAAATCATGACAAATATTTGAAATATTTACCCATGAGCGATAAGAAATTGAGCTAAAAATGAAAAATTAAATGTTTTACTTTTCGATTTTTATGACTATCTAATGTTAATAAAACAATAATACATTAAAATAAATTACATATATGTAAGGGACCCATTACCAAGGATGGGATTTAAAGGAATAGATAATAGGGAAATATTTTAGAGACGCGGAAATTCCTTTCAAAACTATAATTTACACTGAGGTTACTAATACATACATAAATGTAATAAAACATCGCTAAGTCGAGAGAAAAGGTTGAGTGAGAGAGAAACAGCTAGATAAGAGTTATCAAATATAATTTGGGGAAATAAGAGCGTATTTTGGAACTGACGTACCTCTCATCGCCATCTCGGCCAAGACCTCAGGAACGGGCGTGGACTCTGACCCGTCGGAGGTTAGCCAGCTCTTTTTATACCCTTTGTGCCCCACTCCTGCTTTAGCAGGTGGCTGGACTAGAAACTCTTGTCAGGTCTTAAATCTTCCGGAAATCTTACGAATCAGCCACGTGCAGTTCCAACAACTGATTCGCAGTTCTCACACCTCTAGAGATGGACAGCCAACCTTTTCAGAACATTTACAGTACACATCCTATTATCCAAAGCATATTTTCACAAATAAACATTCTACAAAGTATAAACAAACATATTACTCTCCTATGGCTACCTGGACACGAAGACATAAAAATGAGTACAGCTGTGGACATACAAGCCAAACTAGCTACCAACCGACCTGAACCCGACGTAAACACAGTGACGACTTCTGACTTAAACAAAACCATACACACTAACACACTGTATGAATGGGAAGAAAATTGGCTGATGAGTGAATGTAAATTAAGAGAAATTAAGAACACGACCAAAGCCTGGGTAACAGAATCATTCACTCGACAAGACGAAGTAATTTTATGCAGACTCCGTATAGGCCACACCCGACTTACCCACTCATACTTACTGGACAGAAAGGAAAGACCAATGTGTAGACTATGCAACAGAACATTAACTGTAAAACATATCCTGACGGACTTTAGACAACGCAGCAACTTAACGATTCCTCATGACTTACATGACTTACTGACAGAAGGTAGTCCGTACATTCAAACACTTCTAACATATTTAAAATATACACACATTCACTCGAAAGTATAACTATATGTCATTTTTAATGGAAACATTTTATTCTTTATTATTTTATTGTATATAATATTTTTATATATATATATTTTTTTTTTAATTTTATTTCTTTTTTTCTTAATACTTTTTGTTACCTTCGTTTATTTTATAACCAACTGACTATCACTTGACTACCAACTGACTGACTTTGATTCTGCCGTTCTTATGAGGTCGTCGCCCTTGTTGCGAAACTCAACAACAATAAATAAATAAATAAATATATATATATATATATATATATATATATATATATATATATAAAATCTAAGTCAAATTTCTAAGTCAAATATAAAATCTAAGTTTAATTTCTGTTGAATAAGATAATGAATCTTTATGGCAGGGGCTATTTCTGAAAATGGCTCCGTCTTGGAATATTGGATAGCGAATGACGACCAAGATGATGGGATATAAAGGCTGGTGCAGGCTGTGCAGTGGATTACACAGTCTCATCAGAATCGATTACCATTCCGAATCTTTCATGAGGCATTATACCAGCAGCAGTGTTTTATGATCCACAATAATCCCGTTATCTCTTACATTAGTCATAACAATAAACTTTTCCTTCGGCAATAATGTTTTTATTATTTCCAATACTACTGACATAGCTTGCCAGGAAGTCAGTAATAGTTTTAGGCATTTTGAAAGGAGCAAATCTCAGAAGCGTTTTGGATCTTCATTTCTTAATAGTTCCATTTCTAAAATATTCATTCCTTCCTTTTTTCTACAAACAATAACGACAACTGTGGCTGTTGTGTTTTTTTTTTTTTTTTTTTTTTTTTTTTTTTTTTTTTTTTTTTTTTTTTTTTTTTTTTTTTTTTTTTTTTTAACGGTGCTTCGAAATTTCGCTGACCTGCACGGTGCAGCGAAGAATGTTCCCAACGAGCAATTGGGATCGAACCCACCATCTCCCGCTTAAATCTAAGGCGCTAGTCTCTAGACCCCAACCATGGGAGTAACAAAGCGTAGAATAAAACATATCTTGTGCATAAAAAATATTGTGTTAATTGAGATAAATTATAATTTTTTTAATAATTATTGAAGAAATTCCTGGGTAGTGGGAATTGATGTTAAGAATGATAAAAAATGTCCAAAATTTCCACACGTTAGCTTTTTTACAGGGAATTTATGTTTTTAGATGCCCATGGCCGACGTTAAGACAATTTAGTTGCAATACAACTAGGTGGATTGATTTTGGTAGTAATCGAACGTTTGCTAGGAAAATTCTGTAAACCATGTTTCTTGCCGAAAAACGCGCACATAAATACAAATATATATGTATTTGTAAATATATATATGGCGTAAGTAAAAAAAATAGTACCCCTTTTTCTTCTGTACTATATTATTTTTGGATCGCCAAAGAATTAGTAAGAAGTGTTGGGCGATCCAAGAATAGTGTAGTACAAAAGAAAAACTAATACCATTTTTAATGCCAATTTAAACACAAAAAAGTTGAACCACCGCTATATTATTGATCTACGGGACATGAAATATGAAATTTTTTTGTCGGCACTTCCGGATTGCGCCATGAGGTCTACCTTATAAGCGGGGTTCCTCCCTATGGAGGGAGGAACCACGCTAAAAGTAATATACGTAATTAATTCGTCAGAAATACGTAGAAATATATGGAATAGAATATGAAATATAGAGAGAGAGAGAGAGAGAGAGAGAGAGAGAGAGAGAGAGAGAGAGAGAGAGAGAGAGAGAGAGAGTGAGGGAGTATTAGAAAGGTAAATTTTAACAGGGATCATTTTCGTTATTTACCAGGAAGGAATTTTTAAAAAATACTTTCATGAGTGTAACCTCAATTGTCCTTCGGAAAGTGCTAAAACAAAGGTTTAGCCACCTTAAATGTACATAATTTTCTAAACAATCCATTGACAACAAACGCCTAATAATGTAAACCATATCCTTTGTACATTCCATTACGTGAGGTAGACGAATAAATAGAGGTACAGAAGCATACCTGTACCAAGTTATGTAAAAGCAAACGGATAGTTATATAACGAATATACTCAAGCAACAGTAATATTGTATCCTATAATCCTGACCGCTGAGAGATGCAAGAGTTACATAGTGTGAATCATACCATGTTAGTTACAATCTCAAATGATTTCAAGTAAGTTTCAAACGTCCGAATCTTTGATACCTATTTCGGTCCTAGTTTTCTTTGAGTGGGGCGTTGATTTGTGCGTGAAAAAGTGAGGAACCTTGCCGAGAAGTGAGAGAAGCGAGAGAGAATTGTGTAAGAGATCTTATCGAATTGTGCCTGTCAAACTCAGCCCATGCAACTTCTCACTCAAACTCTTGATAAATGCCGTGGTCCTTTGTTTGTCCCAACCCCATCTCCACCGACAAGTCCTGTCTACCTTCCAATATGCTCAGTGGTTACCTGCAGTTTTACATCGACCAGCTCCCTTTTCCAACCAAATAATAACTTAAATAAATTCTTTTTGGCTCTAAGAAAACATAGAAAGTAATAGTAGCAGTATGGTAGTTTTTTTTGGGGGGGATATAATGGTGTATCTCTTCCGCTAATTTGGTTTTAGCTGAGGTATTGGCTATGCTAAAAACTAAAACTACACTAAAATGAAAGCTAAAAGGATAGCCTCATTCACTAAATTCTACTTACACATTATATACCAGCACTAAAAATCTGTTTTTTATCTACTACTAGCTGTTACCCGGTGCGCCATGCTACACCTACTTTCTGCATCTAGAAAAGCAAAAATATATTAGAAACAAAATACGTATGTAATAATAAAATCCAATTACAAAAATCTGTAACTGGTGGGGCTCACAGTTTCGAACCCGTAATCTCCGAACGGTGAGTTCTAGATGATTTTTACCAAGCCTACGACATTTCCCTGGTCATGACCTACATGTGTGCCAAGTTTGGTCAAAATCGGTCAAAGGGTGTGAACGGCATCCTCTATGATAAATATAGAATATATTTCTTGCAGCGCTCAATGGAGTGCAAGTATACATGATAATGTTCAATTAGTTTGAAAAAAAAGGTATCTTTCCTTGTTTGCATCTGGCGTAAAACAGTACATCTGCAAGGCAATAATTGGTAAAAAGGAATTGGTATGTAGGAAAAGATAAATAACTTGTGACCTATTCACTATCTTCGGAATCGAGCAAATTCCTGATCGCGCATAGATTGGTGAGATCTCAACTCTGGATAGATACAAAGGTTAGAAGCAATCCATATTAAATAACATCAAGATCAGAGGCAGGCCATAAGTGTCCAGAAATAAGATCACAGAAACGTTAAGCGTGAATTAGTCCTAGATCCTTTAATATTCTCCTAAGATCGCCTCACAAGACGACTACCCAATATTCAGAGCATTCTCGAGGCCAAAAATATCGTCTGACTACACATCACACAATCGAGTCTATCATCAGATCAGTAGGCTTTGCCAGCAGGCTGTCCAAACATTATCGTGACGAGTGGCCAACCATATTGCTCTGATCACTAACAATGTTATCAGTCCATTCTGGCCGCGATCATGTTTGTGAACAATAAACAATAATTTAATTTACCTATTTTACTCCTAAAATTTTGTATACCTTTATTTAATTCCGTTTTCTGTCGAATTGGTTAACGCATTTTATGCGGGATATACCACATTGATGAATTGACCAAGAGCATATTAAAGCGAGCCTGCACGCCACTAGTAGTCAGCACTGTTTACTAGACTGTCTGGAAACCATTAGGTATAATCAGTCTAGGACATAAAGGAAGAATTAGGTCGGATTTAGGCTGGTAAAGGGATCCAAGCCAGTAATTGAGATAGGACCGACATTAAAGGCTTAGCTTGGTCGTTAGAGACAGTGGCCTTTTAGTGCTATTTCACTTTATTCACCCGTTCAATCCTAATTCCAACTCCTTATGTTTAGTAGACCAGTGGGGGTAGAATAATTACTTGTTAAGAACGATTATTTTCTCTCCAGTGGTCAGTTGGAATAATTTCAACTATCAGTTTGGTTTCGGTGGTTTGTTGAGCGGTTTTGTTGAGATTACTTGAAATGTGGGGTCTCCCGTGGTCTAGTGGATAGCGCGCTAGATTCATAAGCGGGAGATGGTGGGTTCGATCCTCACCGGCGACAGGAATTTTACTCATCTCTCTCTCTCTCTCTCTCTCTCTCTCAAAAAAAAAAAAAAATAATAAAAAAAATACTTGAAATGTTATATTGCCAAGTAGTTCTTCATGAAGAATTCTTCAGCTGTTAGAGTGGCTAAATATTGTTGACCTTTTGAGTGCTTCAATCAATACACGGGTGTATTGCGGGTCTTGCGGAATTTATTTGACCCGTGGTGCATGCCTCACTCGGAGGTAATTTTGTCTCTTTACTCATTAGTTGGGAGGGGAGAGCGTCTTTGTCAGCCCGCACTGGTGCGGGAGCTGGGGTGAAAGGGTTAAAATATTATGATGTTGAGAGAGTTAATGTTCTGAGTCAAGTGCAAGAATTAGGGTCCTAGGTAATAACACAGCAAACAGCAACTTTTATTATAGTCCCAATTCGAGCGCAATTAATAAAAATTGTGATCCTAGAAATTAGCACTTCAAGTAATTTCATAGTTGGCTGTCAACGTTTAAAGGAACCAGTTCTCTTGCTATGATTTAGGTAGTTAATTCGTTGATGCGATTTGATGTATATTTCCATACGAAAAGTTATTCAAAATAACTATTCCACTTTCTGTAGACTAGGGACAAGTCTCGTTCAATGTAAAAGATTTTTTATAGTGTCAAATAGTTCTCAATTAGAAGTTACTGAAATGAGTCATTTCGCTTGCGGTTTCGTTGGGAGTAAAAGGAACTTTATATAGCCAAATAGTTCTTCATGGTCAGTTGCTTGAATGAGTCAGTTCACGTTCATTGGTTTGGAAAGTGATATTGTAGGGAATAATACGTAGGGAACGTTAAATTGTTAAATGTTTATAAAAAAAAATGGTTCCTTCAATGAATCGATTTACTTTCTATGGTTTCAGGAGTGGTCTTGTTAGAAGTCACGCCAAAAACGGCCACAACATAATTCCAGAAACGTCATATTCCCAAATAGTTCATCAGAAATAGTTTCTTGATTAAATAAGATCACTTTTTTGCTTTTAGGAGTGGTTTTGTTAAGTATAATATGTACCTAATATTGCCAAATAGTTTTCAAGGAATTATTCCTTGAATGAATAAGTCACTTTAACGTTATATTATGAAGAAGTTGTTCGCGAGTAGTCTCTTGAATGAATAAGTTCACATTCTACGGTTAGCCTTATATGATTCGTGTGAGCTGTCTGGCTTTGAAAGTGGTTGTTCATCATGTTTATGGCTTGTTGATGCCTCTTCATTTGGCTTCTTTTTGTCAGATTGCTGTAAACAGTGTTTGATACCTACGTCATTATTGTAGAAGAAAGACCATGAACCATGACAATGAATCATTTTAAATCAATTGTCAAAAGGGTCAAATGTAATCAATGACCACTTGAAGGAGACGTAATTACAGGTAATGATGGAAAATACAAATTTTACAAAATTTTCTAAAATGAACTAATTATCTAGAGTAGTCAAATTTTCGGTTTCAGTAACGAATATGGTTTGGTAGATTGATGCAATATATAGGACACTTAATTTTACCTCAAATATTAATTCTAAATGCTATCTCTTTTAGTTTTCTTCGTCCATTATCACACCAAACTATAGAATTTGTATTAAGGACTAGAAATTCATTAGTTAAAGTTATATTCATATCTTTACAGTCATTTAGCAAAGAGAGAGAAACAAATCTTCATTCTTGCAGAAGTTTTGCCTAAGTTTTATCTTTACTCTTGTCCGAATTATTCTTAATGAGAATTGTCGCTCATTTATGGTAGAGAATGATAACCTTTACCTATTTTATCAACTAGTTTTGCCTAAGTTTTAACTTTACTCTTGTCCGAATTATTCTTAATGAGAATTGTCGCTCATTTATGGTAGAGAATGATAACCTTTACCTATTTTACCTACTAGTTTTGCCTAATTTTAACTTTACTCTTGTCCGAATTATTCTTAATGAGAATTGTCGCTCATTTATGGTAGAGAATGATAACCTTTACCTATTTTATCAACTAGTTTTGCCTAAGTTTTAACTTTACTCTTGTCCGAATTATTCTTAATGAGAATTGTCGCTCATTTATGGTAGAGAATGATAACCTTTACCTATTTTACCTACTAGTTTTGCCTAATTTTAACTTTACTCTTGTCCGAATTATTCTTAATGAGAATTGTCGCTCATTTATGGTAGAGAATGATAACCTTTACATATTTTATCAACTAGTTTTGCCTAAGTTTTAACTTTACTCTTGTCCGAATTATTCTTAATGAGAATTGTCGCTCATTTATGGTAGAGAATGATAACCTTTACCTATTTTACCTACTAGTTTTGCCTAATTTTAACTTTACTCTTGTCCGAATTATTCTTAATGAGAATTGTCGCTCATTTATGGTAGAGAATGATAACCTGTACCTATTTTATCAACTAGTTTTGCCTAAGTTTTAACTTTACTCTTGTCCGAATTATTCTTAATGAGAATTGTCGCTCATTTATGGTAGAGAATGATAACCTTTACCTATTTTATCAACTAGTTTTGCCTAAGTTTTAACTTTACTCTTGTCCGAATTATTCTTAATGAGAATTGTCGCTCATTTATGGTAGAGAATGATAACCTTTACCTATTTTACCTACTAGTTTTGCCTAATTTTAACTTTACTCTTGTCCGAATTATTCTTAATGAGAATTGTCGCTCATTTATGGTAGAGAATGATAACCTGTACCTATTTTATCAACTAGTTTTGCCTAAGTTTTAACTTTACTCTTGTTCGAATTATTCTTAATGAGAATTGTCGCTCATTTATGGTAGAGAATGATAACCTGTACCTATTTTATCAACTAGTTTTGCCTAAGTTTTAACTTTACTCTTGTCCGAATTATTCTTAATGAGAATTGTCGCTCATTTATGGTAGAGAATGATAACCTTTACCTATTTTACCTACTAGTTTTGCCTAAGTTTTATCTTTACTCTTGTCCGAATTATTCTTAATGAGAATTGTCGCTCATTTATGGTAGAGAATGATAACCTTTACCTATTTTACCTACTAGTTTTGCCTAATTTTAACTTTACTCTTGTCCGAATTATTCTTAATGAGAATTGTCGCTCATTTATGGTAGAGAATGATAACCTTTACATATTTTATCAACTAGTTTTGCCTAAGTTTTAACTTTACTCTTGTCCGAATTATTCTTAATGAGAATTGTCGCTCATTTATGGTAGAGAATGATAACCTTTACCTATTTTACCTACTAGTTTTGCCTAATTTTAACTTTACTCTTGTCCGAATTATTCTTAATGAGAATTGTCGCTCATTTATGGTAGAGAATGATAACCTGTACCTATTTTATCAACTAGTTTTGCCTAAGTTTTAACTTTACTCTTGTCCGAATTATTCTTAATGAGAATTGTCGCTCATTTATGGTAGAGAATGATAACCTTTACCTATTTTATCAACTAGTTTTGCCTAAGTTTTAACTTTACTCTTGTCCGAATTATTCTTAATGAGAATTGTCGCTCATTTATGGTAGAGAATGATAACCTTTACCTATTTTACCTACTAGTTTTGCCTAATTTTAACTTTACTCTTGTCCGAATTATTCTTAATGAGAATTGTCGCTCATTTATGGTAGAGAATGATAACCTGTACCTATTTTAACAACTAGTTTTGCCTAAGTTTTAACTTTACTCTTGTCCGAATTATTCTTAATGAGAATTGTCGCTCATTTATGGTAGAGAATGATAACCTTTACCTATTTTATCAACTAGTTTTGCCTAAGTTTTAACTTTACTCTTGTCCGAATTATTCTTAATGAGAATTGTCGCTCATTTATGGTAGAGAATGATAACCTTTACCTATTTTACCTACTAGTTTTGCCTAATTTTAACTTTACTCTTGTCCGAATTATTCTTAATGAGAATTGTCGCTCATTTATGGTAGAGAATGATAACCTGTACCTATTTTATCAACTAGTTTTGCCTAAGTTTTAACTTTACTCTTGTTCGAATTATTCTTAATGAGAATTGTCGCTCATTTATGGTAGAGAATGATAACCTGTACCTATTTTATCAACTAGTTTTGCCTAAGTTTTAACTTTACTCTTGTCCGAATTATTCTTAATGAGAATTGTCGCTCATTTATGGTAGAGAATGATAACCTTTACCTATTTTACCTACTAGTTTTGCCTAAGTTTTATCTTTACTCTTGTCCGAATTATTCTTAATGAGAATTGTCGCTCATTTATGGTAGAGAATGATAACCTTTACCTATTTTACCTACTAGTTTTGCCTAATTTTAACTTTACTCTTGTCCGAATTATTCTTAATGAGAATTGTCGCTCATTTATGGTAGAGAATGATAACCTTTACATATTTTATCAACTAGTTTTGCCTAAGTTTTAACTTTACTCTTGTCCGAATTATTCTTAATGAGAATTGTCGCTCATTTATGGTAGAGAATGATAACCTTTACCTATTTTACCTACTAGTTTTGCCTAATTTTAACTTTACTCTTGTCCGAATTATTCTTAATGAGAATTGTCGCTCATTTATGGTAGAGAATGATAACCTGTACCTATTTTATCAACTAGTTTTGCCTAAGTTTTAACTTTACTCTTGTCCGAATTATTCTTAATGAGAATTGTCGCTCATTTATGGTAGAGAATGATAACCTTTACCTATTTTATCAACTAGTTTTGCCTAAGTTTTAACTTTACTCTTGTCCGAATTATTCTTAATGAGAATTGTCGCTCATTTATGGTAGAGAATGATAACCTTTACCTATTTTACCTACTAGTTTTGCCTAATTTTAACTTTACTCTTGTCCGAATTATTCTTAATGAGAATTGTCGCTCATTTATGGTAGAGAATGATAACCTGTACCTATTTTAACAACTAGTTTTGCCTAAGTTTTAACTTTACTCTTGTTCGAATTATTCTTAATGAGAATTGTCGCTCATTTATGGTAGAGAATGATAACCTTTACCTATTTTACCTACTAGTTTTGCCTAAGTTTTATCTTTACTCTTGTCCGAATTATTCTTAATGAGAATTGTCGCTCATTTATGGTAGAGAATGATAACCTTTACCTATTTTACCTACTAGTTTTGCCTAATTTTAACTTTACTCTTGTCCGAATTATTCTTAATGAGAATTGTCGCTCATTTATGGTAGAGAATGATAACCTTTACCTATTTTATCAACTAGTTTTGCCTAAGTTTTAACTTTACTCTTGTCCGAATTATTCTTAATGAGAATTGTCGCGCATTTATGGTAGAGAATGATAACCTTTACCTATTTTATCAACTAGTTTTGCCTAAGTTTTAACTTTACTCTTGTCCGAATTATTCTTAATGAGAATTGTCGCTCATTTATGGTAGATGGATGGATGGATTGGGTGTTTAAGGGCAGAAAACATCTAGGTCCTCACCGCCCTGAAGTGTAGTGCTAGAGAGTCGTGTATATGTCGTGAGAGGGATTGTAATTTTGTGTTTAGGACAGTGCATGACAATCAACTGTAATTTTTATGACCTGTACTCTTTTTTTTTTTTTTTTTTTTTTTTTTTTAACCTATGTCATTGCTTACGACTAACTTGTTACTTAGATACTAATAGAACTATTTGCACTAAAACTAATACTAACATACAGTATAGCACTATTAATACAGTTAAGAGACTTGTATATAATTTTTTTTTTTTTTTTTTTTTTTTTTTTTTTTTTTTTTTTTTTTTTTTTTTTTTTTTTTTTTTTTAATGCATATACATATGTATATGTATATCTTTTTTATATGTATATATCTATTTCTTCTGAGTAATGTTGTATATATCCTTTTTTTTTAATGCATATATATATATATATCTTTTTTATATTTATATATCTATTTTTCTGAGTAATGTAATATTTTTTTTTTTTTTTTTTTTTTTTTTTTTTTTTTTTTTTTTTTTTTTAACACTAACGAATACAAACTAAGTAACTAATACAAACTTAACATAACTATTACAACTATTTGTACTAATATGTACTAAAACTAATACTTTACTGGATGCAATGTTAATACTAAAACTATACTAAATAACAAAATTTATAGTAATACCAATTCTAAAACTAATCTAGCACACGTATATGCACATACACCCACGTTCATACACATATACACACCCACATACATACATACACACTTACACGCACATGAGTATATACCCGTGCACGTATACATAAATATATTTATTTATTATTAAATTATTATTTTATATCATGAGATATAATTGCGCCTTTTTTAAGAATTCCACAACTAGGCCAACTGCTTTGCCATCGTCCCGCAGAGCTTCTGTCAAGTTCCTTGGTATTCCCAGCTGTTGGAGGATCAGCCTATAACGAGGGCAGTCCTCGAAAATATGTTTCATAGAGATCAGCTGATTGCATCTTCCGCAGACAGGTGGGATTCCTCTAGACATCAAGTACCCATGAGTCAGCCTAGAGTGGCCGAGTCTGAGCCGAGCTAGGACAACCTCCTCTCTTCTTGATATTCTGTTTGAGGAGGACCAGGCACTCAAGTCATGCTTGACTTGCTTAAGTTTTTGTTCTCCGCAATCCAACCATGTCTTTCTCCATCCTTCTTCGATCTTGCATATTGCTGGCGCTACTAGCTCCCTGGCAGATAGAGGAACCCTGGTAATGTCGCTCAAACTGTGCGCAGCCCGTGCAGCTTGATCGGCTTTCTCGTTGCCAGGAATCCCACGATGTCCGGGAATCCACATTAGATGGACAGCTTTTCCACTGTCTCTGAGAGTTCTGCTATACTGAAGGATTTTTAAAACAAGGGAGTTTTCAGTAAAAATATCTTCAACCTTTTCGAGAGCACTTCTTGAGTCGGTGCATACTATGATGTTCTTCTCTGGGGCTTCCTGAGCTAGTTGCAAGGCAGTGGCAATTGCGAATAGTTCAGCAGTGAAGATATTACATTGGGGAGAGAGTTTAAACATAAAAACTATGTCAGAATCGATCACCGCGCAGGCAGTTGAAGATTCTATCTTGGAACCATCGGTGTAGTATACCCTCCTCTCTGCGATACTACCCAAGAATTCGCACAGATAGGAACTCAGCTCGATGTCTGTCATAGAATTTTTGTTTACGGCCAAGAAGTGGCGTTCGGGCGGTGTGAAGGTCCAAGGGGAGGCATTTGTTGAGGCTTCTTTCTGTTGTACTTGTGTGGAGGAGATCAGCTGTACTTCACCAGTCATACGGAGTGCTAAAGGAAAACTTCCAGATGAGGCACGGTCATATTTGTCGACAAACTTGGGATTAAAGATGAATGGGTAGCACGGGTGTCTAGGAGAATTGCAAATTTTGGCAATGTATTTTGCTCCCAGTTTCTGCCTGCGATAGTTCAGAGGTGGAATACCAGACTCAGCACAGAGGCATAAAGTTGGTGTTGACCGGAAGGCTCCCGTGGCAAGACGTATTCCAGAAAAGTGAACTGCGTCAAGAAGACAGAGGACGGGCTTCTTGGCTGAACCATAAATAAAACTGGCATAGTCAATCTTAGAACAGACCGTGGCCATATATACTCTCAGGAGGGATTTCCGATTTGATCCCCAAGGGGTTTTGGAGAGGAAATGTAGCAGCTTCATCCGCACTAGGCTTTTCCGCTTCAGATCCACAACGTGAGGAGTCCATGTAAGGCGGCGATCGAATGTTAGTCCGAGAAGGCGGATTTCGTTGCTGTAATGGAGGGGAGTCTGCCCGAAGGTAAAGGTGGGAAGGTCAATCTCGCCCTTAGTTCTCTTAAAAAGAATACAGCACGACTTTTCCACTGATATCCGCAGGCCACTTTCCTCAAACCATTTAAAAATTCTTGAGATCGTTGCCTGAATGTTTGACTTTATGAATGTGAGGTTGGATGATTTGCAGAAAAAAAGTAAGTCGTCGGCGTATAGTAGACCTCTGACATTGCAGGTGAAGCATTTGCGGACTTCGCTGATGGCTATGCTGAAAAGAGTTGTGCTTAAGGCACTGCCTTGTGGGACTCCGTACTTTGAGGATCTTATACTGGAGAGAGTACCATTGGTGTAAATTTGGTACCGGCGATCATTTAGAAAACTTGTTATGTAAGCTGGTAGATTTCCGCTGAAACCCCACTCTTTGAGTTTCTTCAAAATACTCCGCCTCCAGATGGAATCGAAGGCATTTTTAATATCGAGCGTGACAGCGATCATAAACTGTTTATTAATAAATGCATTCTGTATTTCTGCTTCAAAAATAACTAGATTATCAATCGCTGACCTTCCACTTCTGTAAGCAGATTGTTCAGAGCCTAAAAGATTGTCTGCTTCTAAGACCCACTGCAGTCTCCTGTTCACCATTCTCTCCATGATCTTGCCGAGACAGCTGGTCAGTGATATAGGGCGATAGCTTGTATGTAGTGTTCTGTCTTTCTTTGATTTTGGTATGGGGATGATAAAGGACTGCTTCCAACTGCTCGGAATGACTCCAGTTAGCCACACTTTATTGAACAAATTTAGTAGGTCGTTCAGTGTGCTCGAGCTGAAGTGCTTGATCATTTCGTTGTGAATGAGATCAGGCCCAGAAGATTTGCCCTTAAGACCGCGAACGGCGCATTTCAGTTCCCATATGGAGAAAGGTAAATTGTAGTTTTCTATATGGTGCTGAGGTTCAAAGTAAATTGGTGTTCTTTCAGTTTGTTCTTTATGTTCAATGAATTCAGTACTGAAGAAGTTGTCATCTATATCGAAGACCTCCGCAAGCTTTTCGATAATAATTTCGGGATCTGCAGTGAGTAAACCGTCAACAGAAAGAACGAGGGGACGTTCCTTACTGGAGCCATGCATTGTTCTCACTCTCCTCCATATATCAGATGTGGGCGTGGTTGAGTCAATACCTTCAATGTACTTATTCCAGTATTCGGCCTTGCTGCACTTGACTATTCTTCTAGCATGAGCTCTAGCTTTCTTAAATTCTATGAAGTTTGTGGTAGACATTGTCCTCTGGAATTTCTTCAGTGACTTTCTCCGGAGCTGTATGGCTGCGCGACATTCCGAGTTAAACCAAGGGGCACATTTCTGTTTGGGTTTATTCTGGCTTGTGGGAATAGAGATGTTAGCTGCATTTAATATTGCATTAGTTAATAGACGGCAATGTTCTTCAGAATTTGTGTTGCTATAGTCAGTTGTTGTTATTGAGGATTGAAACTTAAGCCAGTCTGCCTTCTGGAGTAGCCATCTCTTCTTTAGCATCGCAAAGCCATTATCGCTAGTGTTAATGGATGAAATGATTGGAAAGTGGTCACTGTTATGTAAATCATCGATTGTATGCCAGGACATCAAGGGGAAGATGGAAGGAGAGCAACATGTTAAGTCAATAGACGAGAACGTTTTATGCGCTGAGCTGAGATGGGTTCGTTCTCCGGTATTAAGAATCAGTAGATCATTATCTCGGAGAGCGTCCGCGATGATGGCTCCTCGTTTGTCTTGTTTACTTGAGCCCCAAAGGCTAGAGTGTGCGTTAACGTCTCCTAATAATATACAGGGCGTGGGGAGTTGTTGGAGAAGGTTCTTAAATTCTAGTTTGTCGAGTTTTTCACTCGGTCGGAGGTAGATATTGCAGATGTAGAAGTGCTTGGGAATCCAAACCTCCACAGCGACAGCAAAGAGATTTGTCTGAAGGTTTAACTGATTAGAGGCGATTGAGTCGTGAACGAAGACTGCCACTCCTCCGCTGGCCCGCTCTTTTGTGGTGTCATCGAACCTGTATGAGGTGTAGTGTTCAAGAATAAAATCGTCTGATGGTCTGAAGTGGGTTTCTTGAAGGCAGATGCAGAAAGGACTGATCTGGTCTGTCAAAGTTTGTAGGTCATCCAGGTGGAGATTGGCGCCGTTGCAGTTCCACTGCAATATTGAGCTCTTATACATTTGATTTTGTGGATTGTCCATATCGTGAAAGGTGAAGACAGTATTCTCCTAGTGTAAAGGGGAGATCAATGAAACCTGGATGGTTTTTGTGATTGCGATCTGTATAATTGATCATGCTTATATTTAAGGCGAAGACTAAGGAGACAAGAAAAAATCTTAAATATATAGAGAAAATGACTAGGAACATAAAAACATTTTTGTTTGTGAAACATATATAAAAGTAGAAATAATTAGATAGTTTTATTTGTGCCTCAAAAATAAAATAGATATTACTATAAGGCTGAAGCAAGTTTTTAATACAGTTGCACGCAACAGTTTGTCCTTGGTAAGATGAAAATAATAATATAACTGAGTGTTGTGTATTGTTATGATCTGATCTTTGTGTTGAGGTGTTCATGAATAGAAAATAATTATAAATAAAAATTACTAATGTATGAGTACGAGGAGTATCTATGTGATTCAGGGAGTGAGGAGCTGTAAAATGTTTAAGATGAAAAGGAGTTATGGTTAGAGGCTGGGTAGTTAAAGGGCCAAGAAGACTAGAGAGGGTGGGCTGTTGATTACAGGAGTTTATGACGTAATAAGAGGCATTCTGAAGTCATGCAGGGCTTGAATTTAGATTTTTAGGCTTTGTTGCAGGGCTTGAATTTAGTTTTTTTTGCATTGTTGCAGTTCTCTTTTTTGAACTCCTTGTTTTTGGCACCTTTGGCGGGATCAATGTGACACTAGCAGCTTTGTTGATTTGTTTGGGAAGAGCAGGAGTAGAGAGGAGATTGTCAGGGCTGGGTGAGCGGCGAGGTTCAAAGGGTAAAGGCAGGTCAGTGCTTGAGAGGAGAGAGGGGTCCTCGATATGTTGCTCCGACTCGCATGGTAGAGGTGGTTGGGGAGAGGGTGGGCTGGATGGAGCGTAGATCGGAGGTGGGGATCCCTCGCCTAGCTGCTCTGAACCACACGGAGGACTTGGAGGTGGGGAGACAGGGCTGGCTGGGGGAAACACGGGAGTGGGGATAGGCGGTGGAGTGGTGGGGAGACATGCGAGGCTACCGTTCTCGCTACTACTAGCCCTAGGCTCGACTTCCCGCCTGTCTGGCGCCGAAGATTTGAAATTCGGTTGATAATCGTCGGTTTGAGTTGCGATACTCGCTGTTTGTACCTTCGCTACTTGACTATAAAGGCTGGCTCTACTAATAAAGGGTTTGCATTTACTCTTTGCTGCTGCGTAGCTTATTTTCTCCCTAGTTTGAATAGATTTAATAGCCTGTTCTTCTAGATACTTGGGACACGATTTATCCCAGGCTCCGTGGCTGTCACCGCAATTACAACATTTCTTAATACGCTGACAGTTCGAGTTATAATTTTCGTGTTTCTCCTCTCCGCACTCCGAGCAGCGATTTCCAATCACACAGGCACTAGATACGTGATTGAATTTGAAACAAGAGAAACATCTGATCGGAGGTGGAATGTATATTTTAACGCTGCATTGCATATATGCTACTCTAATAGAAGACGGTGGGAGGGGGGTGTTGAATGTTAATATGTAGCTGTGGGTGTCTATTCTGGTTCCGTTCTTAGAAATTTGAATTCTACGAGCGTCAATGACACATTGGTCCCGTAATTCCCTGATAATTTCGTCTTTGCCTACGTATTGTAGTTCAGGGCATCGAATTATACCCTTGGATTGGTTTAGGGTTTGATGCGGTTCGAACTTTACCTTGATGGTATCTAGAAGTGTGAGATTGCTAGTAGCAAGCAGTTTCTTCGCTTGGGAATCGCTATAGGTCTCGATAAAGAGTGAGCTGTTACGCAGCTTTTTAATAGTTTTAACTTCACCTACTAGGCTAGTGATTGATTTATTGATTAAGAAAGGGGATATAGAGATGAGCTCTTTCCCTTCGTTAAGTTGTTTCCCAATTAAAAACTTGGGAATTGATGTAGAAATATTGTTAATTACGGAGTGCATGGCTACAGAATTTGAATTTAAATAAAGAAGAAAGGGAAAGTGGTATAAGCAATAGATGAAAAAGAAATATGGAGAGCTAAGGGGAAAGAGAAAATGAAAGAAACGGTTTTGAAAAACTAGAATTATTAAAAGTAGCTGTGAGGAATAAATAGCTCAATAAATGAAGGTAGCTAAAGGAAAAGAATGAATGAATAAATACCTGGGGAGATGATCCTTACTAATAGCGAATATCTACCTGTTAGCGGCTCAACACAAAGGCGGAGAAACACTAAGCACAACCTCACTCGACCGTGTCTAACACACAACTGAAAATAATCACACAACTGATGATAACCTTTACTTATTTTATCAACTAGTTTTGCCTAAGTTTTAACTTTACTCTTGTCCGAATTATTCTTAATGAGAATTGTCGCTCATTTATGGTAGAGAATGATAACCTTTACCTATTTTATCAACTAGTTTTGCCTGAGTTTTAACTTTACTCTTGTCCGAATTATTCTTAATGAGAATTGTCGCTCATTTATGGTAGAGAATGATAACCTTTACCTATTTTATCAACTAGTTTTGCCTAAGTTTTAACTTTACTCTTGTCCGAATTATTCTTAATGAGAATTGTCGATCATTTATGGTACAGAATGATAACCTTTACTTATTTTATCAACTAGTTTTGCCTAAGTTTTAACTTTACTCTTGTCCGAATTATTCTTAATGAGAATTGTCGCTCATTTATGGCAGAGAATCATAACCTTTACTTATTTTATCAACTAGTTTTGCCTAAGTTTTAACTTTACTCTTGTCCGAATTATTCTTAATGAGAATTGTCGCTCATTTATGGTAGAGAATGATAACCTTTACCTATTTTACCTACTAGTTTTGCCTAATTTTAACTTTACTCTTGTCCGAATTATTCTTAATGAGAATTGTCGCTCATTTATGGTAGAGAATGATAACCTTTACATATTTTATCAACTAGTTTTGCCTAAGTTTTAACTTTACTCTTGTCCGAATTATTCTTAATGAGAATTGTCGCTCATTTATGGTAGAGAATGATAACCTTTACATATTTTATCAACTAGTTTTGCCTAAGTTTTAACTTTACTCTTGTCCGAATTATTCTTAATGAGAATTGTCGCTCATTTATGGTAGAGAATGATAACCTTTACCTATTTTATCAACTAGTTTTGCCTAAGTTTTAACTTTACTCTTGTTCGAATTATTCTTAATGAGAATTGTCGCTCATTTATGGTAGAGAATGATAACCTTTACCTATTTTATCAACTAGTTTTGCCTAAGTTTTAACTTTACTCTTGTCCGAATTATTCTTAATGAGAATTGTCGCTCATTTATGGTAGAGAATGATAACCTTTACTTATTTTATCAACTATTTTTTCTCTAAAAATAAAAATTATCAGAAATTTTAAAATAAAGCACAATTAACGAAAAAGGAAAAATAAAGTACATACTCATTTATATGTATGTATAGTGTTTGTGTCTATACAATAACATATCGTGTTATAAAGAATTGCATATATATGATTAGCTATTATTCTGTATAGGCTAAATTTTTACTTGTTACTCATTAATAAAAAGAGTTATTTCCAGGTCCCATATAAAATTCAGACGTTACGATAAAACTGGATGAAGTTTTCGTAAAAAGTTTAAAGTCACCGCATAAAGAGAGTGGTTTCTACATCTATCCTAGAAGATGTCTTTATAACTATGTTGTTTACTCCCGCTGCTTTTTCTCGCTGTCACGTTAAAGTAATGACTCTGAAAAACATTACTTTTCACAAACATAAACATTTGATTTTAATTGAAAATTTAAAATGAGTGTACATTAGCGTCAATATTTTGTTTAATAATTACTAAACGAAATAATAACTCCCTCTCAACATCGAAGTATAACTATTTGTCTACAGATGCGCCCTCGACTAAATACGATATGATACATATATAGATTTAAATATAGCTTGTCCACGTGCTGTTGTCATTATAAAATGGTGGCAGCCTGTAGATAGCCCGGCGCAAATACCCCAGAGGTTAATATGCCGAAAAAAAAACTTTAGCTAGTGACGCTAATGGTCTAGATGTCGGTGCGCCATAAATAATATTTATATATATATATATATATATATATATATATATATATATATATATATATATATAGCTAGTAGTCTTTTTATATATTGCTAGTAGTCTTAGAGGAGCCACCTAATTTTATCTTGGATTATTATTATCGTATTCTGACTGTATTTGATATATTCTATTTTGCTCCATTTTATCTGCTGTCTGTATACAGTAAATTAAACCTTTACGAGACGGCAGCCCGCAAGACCTTAGATGCCAGTGAAGCGGAGCCTCTTTCAACTTCTTGGTTCCACAGGACTGCATTAAAATAGCTGAGTCTACACCGCTCATCTTTCCTCATTTATGCTAATATGCTTTCGTTATTTATTTATGGAGGTAACCGTTAGCATTTTTCATTCTGGGCCGAGGGCCAGACAACGTTAGGCTTACAAATTTTTTTTTTATTTACTTTGAAATAGTATTGTTTTTACTTTTTCTAAAAATAATATCAAGTCAGTTATTTCAGCGTTGGCATAATACCTACGTAACAGCAATACGGAAGTGCCGACAAGAATATTTTGCGTTTCAGAACCCCTAAAGAACGAAAATAACGGTGATTCAAATTTGTATGTATATATATATATATATATATATATATATATATATATATATATATTTGTCTGTTTGTGGTCTAGCACAGCGAATAATGGCCCGATTATAATGAAATTTGGTACAAAAATCTTTCGTCTAATTTGAAAGGTCAAGTTCGTTAACCAGCAGAATCCACCCACCGGAATATGGTTTTTGGAGCGACAAAAAATCGTTAAGCTTACTTCATATGCTTGCAAGTACTTGTTTTATAGGTTTATTGGCCTAGGAAAACGAATGCACCCATTTTTAAGGTGATAACACTAATCGTTTTTGAGAAACATGGACAAATAGTTGTCGAATAAAGTTTTTGGTTTGTGTACTTAAAATCATGGGATTTAGTTAAAATATTTTCTGCATGTTTGAAATACATTTTAACAAAGAATATTAAATTTTGGTTACGTTTGGAGTTTTGGAAGGATAAGAATAAAATATTTTATTTTCAGACATGAAAAGTTTTGGAAACTTCGTATATTTCCCTTAATATCTCGAAAACGGTTGAAAATCTTGGTCAGCGCAAGGTTACCATTCGAAAGCTCACTAAATGCTCTACAAAAACGATTCTAAAGTAATTTTCGATTAGTCGATGTCAATCGGAGAAATAAGTGCTTAAAACGTTAAATGTGTTTGTTTTGTTCTTTTGAACGGGTTTTCCTAGTTATTTAGCTCACTTTTTAATTGGTTGTTTTTTGTTTTAAATTTAATTTCTTTTTATAGTTAGTATTATAGTAAAAGAAGTCAAGAAAATTAGAAACATTTTGATATTTTTGAATACATTGAGTTATGAAATAAGAATTTCATGTCTGAAGGAGTGGGGCCTGGCCAAGCCAGCTGTAGGGTGTTACAGGTAAAAGGGTGCGCTGGCCCTTTGTCATCGGTCAAGAAAGATAGAACCAAAATAATAAGTGTTTCTATTTCAGTCTTTCCAAATTAGAACGGAACCGCACTAAAGTGACGCAGTTCCTGCGAGTCGGACTTTTGAAAAGATCAACTAGTTGAAAAAAAATAAGGCCCTTCAGAGGAATCAGAACTACGCAAATAGGGAAATCTCTATTTATTAGGCTCAAATTGGATTTTTATGAATTCAAGCAGATACTTAACAGAATAGAGCTTAAAAAAATGATAGTTAGATATCGCAAAAAGCTGTCACAAGGTGACTTTGAGTCCCAAAGCAAAGAAATGGGCTTGTAACTATAGTGGGCAACAGGCCACAGGGCATGACTGCCCGTTAACTATAAAGTGGCTATCAGTCTCGAATGATTTAATTGATCATTAATTCAATTTTTTAGTTTTATATATTATTTATATAAAAAAATATGTTGATTTTTATGCATCTTGACATTTGGATATATTGGAGAGTGACCGTGTAAAATTGTCTATAAATGAAGAGTAATTGTTAATTGTCAATTATTTCCTGTTTGTTTTTGATTATTATTATCTCGACGATAATTATTGGTATAAATTATAGCGCTTACAGTCAGGAGATGAATGAACATTGCGTTAAAACGAGAGTTAGTGCTATTTAGAAGCTGTCGGCAAACAAACCCCTGCCCTTCGCAGTGCCAAGCCCACGGCTAAATTCCCCCCCCCCCCCACCCGAAGCTCTACTACAACAAAGCTCTAATAATCCTAATAATCAACAGTGGATTTCAGAGAAGTAAAATTCAGGAGCATGGGAATTAACCATGTTTACATAAATATGTTCTGCTTTTCAGAACAACTCGCTTCTGTTCTCTTTTCCTGTTTCATTAATAGGATTTTCTGATTTTGAAACGTTTATCTGAAAATAACAGATTAGAATAGAACATACCTATGTCCAATGTCATAGGATTTGCGTTGAACTATTGAGGAATTTTTTATTTTTATTTTTTTTTCTATAATTTATTTGTGAGCACCCCGCATTGACAGCGTTTCGCCCAGATACACATATAAAATGGAAATATATAATAATTATAAATCCATAGTAATTAACATCTTATACAATAATTATAAATCCTTATTAATTAACATATTACATAATAATTATGAATCCAATTACATTATAGTGTGTATCAATCTTATTATTATATCTAATTATATAATTGAGTTTGTGAAAAACAAACAGCTAAAAGTAAAATTAATTTGTAAAAACAAAACATTTTTGTTGTGGGAGACGAGTAACCACGACCACCACGTCTACTCCAGGCATCCTTGAAGAGGATCCTTAAAAGGCGACAGCCAGCAATACATTATACCTGGAGCGGACCCGTTTCACTCTCTTGGTTCCATAGGAAAGAATTAAAATAACTACCCCAATACCCCGCCATCTCAATATCCCACTCGTTAAAGATGTTATATTATAAAGATTCCAACTTGTACACACCAAATTTTCCTCACATGAACATCCTGAAGACCTCTCCCTATCTAACATCACCCAACCACACTCTCCAACATGGTGACTCAGAAGGCAGTGGCCCAGAGATCTGAAAGGTTAGCAATGGCTTTCTCTCTATTCTAGTGCGACAATGTCTGTGGCTCACCAATATCTCTTCGACTCCAGTCACTGGTCGAAAAATAAGGGTCGCTTGAATAGGCCCCTCTCAACGTGGCCAGAGCGTCTTTCTGACGTGAATCGAAGATGAAGTTGGGAGGACTTGAACAAAAAACCCTCACAATGTATCATATTACGAGATGTATCCAAGTACAGACTGTAATAACCTCGATAAAGACTAATAATTAAAAAAAAAAAAAAAATGTTGAACCTTCGCCGGCCATCTCTTCTATTTTATTCAAATTCGCTTTCGTTATTTCTTTGTTTAAAACGTTTTCCGCCACCGTTTTCACATTATTATTAATATTTTTTTTTTCATTTTCAAAAAGTGTTTTTAAAACATCTCGATGTTCATATAATACCTATGGAACATTATTTCTACGTACACATTTTACTGAATGAATGAATATTTTATTGCTTTTAAAAATTTACAATTTTACAGCATGGAGTCTACCACAATTGATTAAGATTAATACTAATAAGAAATAAATATAGAAGCATAACAAAGTAAAACTATATGAAATACACAGTAGTTACTCTATATACAATAAACATCTTTACATGAAGAAATAAAAAAAAAAAGGTGATACATAACCTACTTATACATTCTTACTACTTGTAAAGAAAAAAATAAATAAATGATTAAGTATGTAAATAAATAAAATAAGATAAGGAAGCAAAACTTATAATACTAATAAAAAATAAACAGCTCCTAAGTTAGTCCCTCATGCTTTAAAATGTTTTAAGAATGTGCATATCCTTTTTACTTAATTATAAGAAAGGTTAGACAGTAGAATCTCTATTTCATGAGCTCCATTTTATGCCATATTTTACTGGCAAAGCACTAGCAAGGGACTTGAACTGTGCAAAAAGACCTGGTAGGAGGGAGAACCATATAATAAGCTCAAACTGTATTTTTATGAACTCTAGTGGATACAAAATTGATTAGAGCTTACAAACCTACGTCTAGATATGGCAAAAAGTTGTCTTAGGCATTCAGTAACCCGAAACGATGGAATGTGCTAGTGAGGAATGTGGCTATGAGACCACGGGGCATGGAAGCCCGTTGTCACGAAAGTGGCTATCAATCTCGAATGGTTAAGACTCTCGTTACTAGCACGACCTCTATCCTCCCGCTCGTAAACCAGCTTCCTTCGACCATTCCTTCATCTCCCGAGCCACCTTCTTCTGGAACCTAATTAATAATATATGTCTAAATATTTCTGTGTTGTCTTTATGAGAATTTTATATTTGACTAGCTGTTACCCGGCGTGCCAAGCTACACCTACTTTCTGCATCTAGAAAAGCAAAAATAAATTAGAAACCAAATAATTAATATTAAAAAACTAATAACGCAAATATGTAACTGCTTAGGTTTATAGTTTCGAACCCATGACCTCAGAAATATGACTCCTAGGCGATTGTAAGCTAGCCTATGACAAGACCCACATGTGTGCCAATTTGACCCAAACCGGTTGAACTGAGTGGTTTTGTATGATAAACAAACATGCAGAGAGACAACTGGTAAACGTTTTTGACCTAGCCTAAGGAACTCATCGTATCAAGACCTACGATATACTGGGTTGCTGGTGAGTAAAAACCAGCAACCCAGAGAGCATCATGGAGGATGATGAGGAGGAGAAAAGACAGGCCCCACAGTGAGTAATACAGCTATTTCAACACAAGGGACTACTCCTGCCACAGCAGACCGCATGGAACCAGTTATCAATTTATTGTACTACAAACCCCCCTTTATAAACCACAAAATTTAATACTAATACAATAACCATTATTATAAAACCTTTTCGGCCAACCCCCCTTTCATAGAAACATGTAAATCACCACATCATACTTACTTTATTTCACATCCATGCATAATTTAAAATACCCTAAATACAGTCCACTCCATACAAGTAAAATCAGCACCACCATTACAGCGGTATGTTTATTCCCAAAGGTATAGCACCTTGGGACAGCGTATCGCAAACATAGTGGTCCAGCAGGGCCGGATAAAATAAACCCAACAATTGGGTTCAAAACTAAAATCATATTTACTGAGCTTTCTCAATTTATTTCATTTATTCTTCATCATAATTGTATTTATAATCTTCATTGTTAGAATTATTATTTTCATATATTGCTCCTAATAGGTCAATCCTACTTGTAAATCATTGCATCGTAGTAGTTTTAATTCATTAGAATTTTCTGCATTGAGTCTCAAATAATTTTACATTTTTTAGCGATTTCCTCCGAAGGAAAGTAGCTATTGAGGTTGGACTCATGACGGAATTCTTGAAAAATTTCTTCAAATCTTTATCGATCCTACCTAGTAGACACCGAAAATGACCCCCGTTAAAATTTATATATATATATATATATATATATATATATATATATATATATATATACATATATATATATATATATGCATATATATATATATATATATATATATATATATATATATATATATATATATATATATATATATATATATATATATGTGTGTGTCTGTTAACACGATAGCGGCCAGAGTTTTTGTTTTCTCGTCACGAAACTTGGTATATAGCATTCAATTAGCAAACGATTGAACGAGTTCGTTAACCACCAAATTCGGTCCACCGGAAGGGGGGGGGGGGTTTACCCCGAACCCAAAACACTAATGTGACTACGTCAGCCGTAATATTTGTTATATTTCAACGAAACTTGGTATTCGTAGTGGTAATATAGAGAGAAAAGTGAGATATAAAAATGAACTTAATCGGTTCAGTAGAAGGGGTTTACTCCGGACCCACAATACCAATTCGCCACTACCAGCCGTGATTTTTGGTATATTTCGACGAAACTCGGTATTCGTAGTGGTAATCTACAGGTAAATATGTGTTGTAAAAATAAACTAAATCGGTTCATTAGAAGGGGGGGTTTACTCTGGACCCACAATACCAATTCGCCACTACCAGCCGTGATTTTTGGTATATTTCGACGAAACCCGGTATTCGTAGTGGTAATCCACAGGTAAATATGTGTTGTAAAAATAAACTAAATCGGTTCATTAGAAGGGGGGGTTTACTCCGGACCCAAATTCCTAATATACTCATACCGTTCGTAATTTCTGCTGTATTGTAACGAAACGCGGTATACGTCGCGGGTAACTCTTGAAAAAGAAGTGTTGTAAAAATGAGCTGAATCGGTCAATCGGAAAAGCGGGGGTTTAATTTGTAATATATTTCAATAGAAAAGCCCGCCAGACGTAGGTTCACAAAGCCGCCGCAAGGAGCGCTTTCTATCTCTAGAGTGACTGTATCCTGTACCTGCGTTAAATCAAAATACGATAATACGAGGTTTTGTTGTATTTGTTAGTAGTGTAATAGGTACCATGTGTAAACATAACTCTGGAAGCAAATTAATAATTGATCAGTTACTCATTACAAATTTATTTATTATTATTATTTATTATTTATTATTATTTATTTATTATTATTTATTTATTTTATTTTATTTATGTAGGATATTTTAAGCAAATTTTTCTGGAAAGCAGTCTGCACTACCCAAATTCTGAGGAAAGTGCTTAGTTATGCAGCTCCTGCGTGACGGACTTTTATTTTCTTGCTTCAGTTAACAGTAATATTAATTATTGTGTATATATTAAGCATATCCTACAGAATAGAACCAAAAATGCTATTTACTTTAGTGTTTAGTGCTATTTGTTTTACCTAGCTTGCATAGTTCATATATTATAGGATCCAAGTTACGCGTAGTATTTGACGCTTCGTGCAAGACATCCGCATACTCTCTCAATGACACCCTCTATGCAGGCCCTAAACTCCAAAATGACATATTCCGCGTGATGACTCACTTCAGGCTTTACCGCGTCCCGCTATGTACCGAGTTAACCAAGATGTATCGGCAAATACTAGTACACCCCAAGCACATTTTTTGGAGATTTTCCCCAGAAGACGCCTTACAACAATACTCACGGAATAACGTAACTTATGGCGTTATTTCTAGCGCGTTCCAAGCCATGCGAGTCGTACAACAGCGAACCCACGACGAAGGTGTAAATTATCTGTTAGCTGCGTCCGCTATACGGACTTATATGTATGTCGATGACATAGCGACGGGTACCGATTCCTTGGAAGAAGCTTTGGAACTCCAGAGACAGCTTATAGCTCTTTTCTCTAAAGGTGGGTTCCAATTAAGCAAGTGGGCGTCCAGTTTTCCTGAATTGATCCCCAAGGGAGAGGCAAACGCTGGAACATTCACCATAACACCACAAAATTTATTACTAATACAATAACCATTATTATAAACCTTTTCGGCCAACCCCCCTTTCATAGAAACATGTAAATCGCCACATTATACTTACTTTATTTCATATTCCGTGCATAATTCAAAATACCCTAAATACAGTCCACTCCATACATGTTAAATCAGCACCACCAGTAAAGGGGTATGTTTATTCCCAAAGGTATAGCTCCTTGGGACATCGTAACGCAAACAGATTGTATTTACATCAAGTTGTTATTATTTTATTCTCTTTCGTCTAAATTGTTTTGTTTTATATGAAAGTAATTACTATATGTTTTAAGTTTGTTTTTGTCTGTATATTGTTTAAAAATTCCCCTTCCCTCACCCATCCCCTCCTCTCTCCCTTATCCCACAATCCCTCCACATTCGAATTTAAATGTTATTCCTAACCCTTACGAGACGGCATCGCGCAAGGCCTACCATGACCCAGGAGTGGAGCACGGTTCACTGTGTTGATTCTACGGGACGGGATTAGAATAGCTGCGTCCCACCGCTTGTATCTTCTCATTTCTCCTAATACTCTTTCGTTATTTCTTTGTTTATAAAGTCGCCCGTTACCATTTTCTCATTCTTGGCTAAGGGCCAAACAAGAATATCAAGAGTTTTGAAATATTGTCTTTAGTTTCTTACAGAATTGTTTAAAATATTTTTTTCTAAAAATAATATAAAGATATTTCGGCGATGGTATAATATCTACGGAACATGATCTCTATTTACATATAAATTGGTAAAAATTTAGGCCCTTCAGAGGGATCAGAACTACGCAAAAGGCCTGGGTAGCATAGGGAAACCTCCATTTAATAGGCTCAAATTCGATTTTTATTATTCTAGGAGATAATAAAAGGTCTAGAGCTTATAAAATTAAACGTTAGATACCGCAAAAAGCTGTCACAGCGGTGGCTTTCAGCCCCTATGCGAAGAAATTGGCCCAATTGGTTAAAAATAAATTGATAAATTAATTAATCAAATTATTACATTATGAGTATGTTTTCTATTATTTAGAATTCGATTTTTTTTTTAGAGAACTGCAGCCTTTTAGATGACACAGTTCATTTACTCTGCCCCCGTTATGTACGCTGTGTAAAGTTTCTTCCCTCTACGGCTATTTCCGTTCTGGTCAGGCAAGAATGACGCATGTGTCAGTGCAGCACGAAATTAGATCAATTATTGGTTCAGTGCATAATATGCTACAACATAATAATAATAATAATAATAAAAAAGTCTGTCACGCAGGAGCTGCATAACTAAGCACATTCCTCAGAATTTTTGTAGTGTAGACTACATTACTGAATAATTTGCTGTAAATAACCTATATAAATAAAATAACAACGTGAATAGTTCTGCTCATTTACATTTCTTATGAGAACTGTTCAATTATTAATTTTGTAAATAATTTGCTTCCAGAGTTATGTTTATACATGATACTGTACTACTTAATAAATACACAAAAACTTCATTTTCCGTCTTTTGATCTGACGCAGGAACAGGATACAGTCCCCCTAGTGGATGATAGCGCTCCTCGTGGCAGCTTTGGGAACCGTCTGGCTGGCTAATTGTAATGAAACAGAGTTTAAAGTAAACCCTCCTTTCCAATAGACCGATTTACTGCATTTTTGCAACACTTCTTTCTCATGAGATATCCACGACGTATACCGCGTTTCGGTACAATACAGCAGAAATTACGACCGGTATGAGTATATTAGTACTTTGCGTCCGGAGTAAACCCCCCCCTCCAAATAACCCGATTTATTTTATTTTTACAACCCATTTTTCTCTGTTGATTACCACCATGAATACCGAGTTTCGTTGAAATGTAACAAAAATTACGGCTGGTTGTGGCAAATTGGTAATGTGGGTCCGGAGTAAGCCCCCCCTCCTAATAAACCGATTTAATTTATTTTTACAACGTATTTCTCTCTTTAGATCAAAATAACGAATACCGAGTTTCGTTGAAATATAACAAAAACTACGGCTGGCATGGTCAAATTAGTGTTTTGGGTCCGGGGCAAACCCCCCCTCTCGGTGGACCGATTTTGGTGGTTAACGAACTCGTCCAATCGTTTGCTAATTGAACGCCATATACCACGTTTCGTGAAGAAAAAACAAAAACTCTGGCCGCTATCGTGTTAACAGACACATATATATCTATATATATATATATATATATATATATATATATATATATATATATATGCATGTATATATCTATATATATATATATATATATATATATATATATATATATATATATATATATATATCAATTTTAATGGGGGTCATTTTCGGTGTCTACTAGGTAGGATCGATAAAGATTAGAAGAAATTTTTCAAAAATTCCGTCATGAGAGCAACCTCAATAGCTACTTTCCTTCGGAGGAAAGTGCTAAAAAGAGGTCTGATATTACATTTAGTATTTTGTGTGATGCCACAAGATCAGTCTTGTCCAATTTCTGTGAGCAAAAAAGAATTACTTCATTTTGCAAGTATTTTAGATTCATTTTACGGTTAACACATTTCTATACTCAAGAGGATATAATAAATTTAAAAGAATCGTTTCCAGAGGGAGTTCCATAGAATTCTTTACTCAGTTTATTCAAAGTATTCCTTTTGCGATTTATGTAACGTGAGGGTCTCAAAACGTATCGGCAGATAAATATCCGTAAATTTTAATCAACACCTTACCGACTACAACCACAAGACAGTGTAAACCTAATCGGTAGCTAATCATGGTAAACTGTGTGATGATCTAATGCGCCTTGATCGCGTGAAGAATTTGTCAAAGTAAAACGCCATTGGCCGAAAACTAGTGTAAGAGTCCATTGAAATTTCGATGTGTCTCAATATTACTGTCGGATAAATTCACCTTGAGGTAAAATTTTCAAAGTACAAAGTAGAATTCCCTGATTCCAATTTAGGCCTATGAGACATCCACTAACAAAAATTGGGAATAAATTTATGACACCACTAATTTTTTATGATAATACCTAATGAATATTTAAAACAAAAGGATTTTACCTGATTTGAATGTTACTGAATAAATGATACATGCAAGGCAATAATAGGTTGGACGGCTTAGGGTGCAGCCGACCTTTCCCGATCCGATCTGATGAAACTTGTTTTTTTCTAGACTGTTTCGGATGACCGATGCAAAATGGCGCTAAACGACATATTGTGTTTCAAAAACGTCTACAGACTATTCATCTTAACTGATTTCAATGCTCTTTTTACATGAAAGCTAATATAATTTAGAACAACTTTGTCAATTCAAATTTTTGTGTTTTTCGTTTCCCTTCTTTATTTAATTACGTGGAAAGATGTTTATAACCATTCAATGCGTAAAACCTTCCAATGCTTATAACCTTCTAGCTACCTTTCTTATTTTAAAATATGAATACTAATTCCTCTCTAGTTAGTTAAAAATTAACTGTTACACTAATATTTTTTTTCGGGACACATATACTTCCGGAAAATTGATGCTTATTAGTTGAAATTTCTTATATTAATAACTCACTTTCACTTCGCTAGGAGTTTATTACTGACAAGCGATAACTAGAACGGATCGGATCGGGTCGATACCAAAGTAGGGCCTCACGTCGGCTGCTGTCAACGAAATTGGATCGGATCGGAAGAAATACGGGTCCGATGTGGGGGCAGCCTTAGTTGCATGGGAAACCCAAGAATACTACTGGCTTTACTTACTTAAAATATTGTAATAATACGATAATAATAAAGCGGAACATTATTAGGATAAGCATTCTTAAAAAATTGTATTTTCTTGACTGTTAAAAGCCTCAAGTGACTAATTGAATTCGAGTCAAACAAGAGCCACATAAATAATTTTGCGTCTCCAAGTTTGAGTAATTGGTTTTGAGTCCGTCCGACTCCTCCGTTAGTAGTGGAAATGTAGATGTGGACGTCAAGTCCTCTTACTCTTCCCATAATTAGATTCAGACAGCCAGGCCAAGTTATGACTAGACAATTTCTCTTCATCTGTCCTCAACACCTACTGTCAACCAACAAACAGCTGCTTGCACAAGTCGCGCAGGGCGCGAAACAACTCCAATGGGTTTGTTTTGATTTCATTTTACAAAATTGCTATGAAGTTAACCAATAACTTAATACAATTAATAATTGTATGGTAAAGGTTTGCCATACAGAAGCTGCGTAAATTAGCATATCGTACAGTGTGGCAACAAGTAAAACAAATTAAAAAAAAAAAAAAGAAAGGAAAAAAGTGTAGTTCTGTTACTAACATATAGTATTATGTTCTAATAATTGAGTTTGGGTGTGCACTGAAGATCTTCTAGTGTCTTCGTTCGAAGACCTACGCATTGGTACTTTATATATTTATTAATGGGTAACTGCAAAGTGAAAAATCAGGCGGACGGAACAATATAGAACATAATACTATTTACAATATTATTAGCCTTAAAAAGTGAAAAAAAATACATATAAATAGCAAAACAGGCAACAATTCTATTGAAATCATAAAATACATTTACCAAAATTTTAACAGAATAATTTTTTTTATATAAATACTAGCAAAATGCCCGTGCTTCGTCATTTCAGATAAGTAGTTATTCTGCTGCGTTACATAATGTATCATCAAAATTAACGCTACTACATAATTTTGTGCTGTTTATTATAGCACAGTTCCCGTCTTATTATAAGTTATTCATTAATTGATAAGTAATCAAAGTATAACGTTTCTTGACATTGTGGTGCTCCGGACCAGTGTCAAGAATCATATAACGTTAAGATAACACGCACCCTACCCCTAGGTTAGCATTAACAACTGTTTAACAAGGGCAGGTCAAATTTCGTTGTCAATAATATATGTACGCTAAAATTTAAAAATTTATGTTTCTCAGATGTCATTTTGAAGCACCCATCATATTTGCGAGCCTAACCAAGAAATGTTCTGACTGGGGATGCTAATGGGTGAGGAGGCAAGGGTTCGGGATATTATTACCTCGGATGGATCATCCCCAGGTCTAGACGTAAACTCTATGGGGGAACAAATCAGAGTTTTTTTCTAGCAATTCAAGGTCTGCCATCATAGTTGAAATGAACTGCAAATAAAAATAATATTATGAAATAGATACAGTACGGTAACAGCTGATCTGTTATCGTCCTAGCAACGAAGCTGCCTAGGCTTGTCTGCTCTAACCAACTAAAAATTCTAACCCCTCTAAAAATACATAAAAATTTTAGTATCAAAATATTTTTCTTATCGAATGTTTACGTTCTAAAGGCATTGTCCATACAAAATTTCAAAATTATCTGTCTAGTGGTTTGGGCTGGGCGATGATAGGTCATTGATTGGTATTTGACAAATATACAGTAGATGAGGAGGGAATTAACTCTTGATTTAATCTAATGATATTGATTTGATATTCTCCTTAAATCTTTGTAGAGAAGGTTCCACTCCGTCTATTGGCCTTCATTTTGGCAACTTCCCAGCAACTTTCTTCGCTAGACTTCATATTGAAGGGCTTCTTTATCCTTCTAAGGCTAAATTACTTCTATTCATTCTATTGTCCTGTTTTCTTTCTCTTCTCGAGTTTCAAGGAGGTCTTTGGTTGAGTTAGGAAACCAACCGCAGGGGAAAGCCGTATTAATAGCAAAAATACTCACCAGTGAAGAAACCTCAAACAGAATACTTTTTCATTATTTTTAAAATATCATGTGCACATGCACTATGTAAAGTAGAATGTTTGGAGGTAAGAAAACCTCTAAAATGAGATGTAAATTTAACAATATTGTGAATTTCTACAACAAAACGATTTTTATCGAAATTCGACTACGTCAGACTCTTTTGAGCATACCATTACATATAAAAAGAGGATTTAGCGGAAAATTCTGTAAGGGGCTGATTAGTAAGGACGGGGTTTAAAGGAATAGATAATAAGGAAATATTTTAGAGAATCGGACATTCCTTTCAAAACTATAATTTGCACTCAGGTTACTGTAATTTGCACTCAGGTTACTGAGACAGCTAGATAGAGTTATCAGATATGAACATTTGGGGGAGATTATAGAGTATTTGGAGCTGACCTACCTCTCAGCGCCATCTCGGCCAAGACCTCAAGAACGGGCGTGGACTCTGACCCGTCGGAGGTAATCCAGCTCTTTTTATACCCTTTTTACCCCACTCCTGCTTTAGCACGTGGCTGGACGAGAAAATCTTGTCAGATCTTAAATCTTCCTGGAATCTTAAGAATCAGCCACGTGCGGTTCCAACAACCCAGACGCAACGTTTTCGGATTCGTGGTTCTCACATCTCTCATCCTTGTTCACTTAACAAAGACAAAGGGAAAACGGTGCCTTACAATACCATTAAGTAAATATTGTTGAGCTGATGCTCGATAGCGTAAAATCAAAATCAATTTTTATTGAAATAAAGCGAGTATCAGCGATGAATTATGTATTAATATATTTTTAATTGTCTATTAAAAATAAATTATTCGGAACAAAGGGTCACCATCTTATAATGAGATAAATTTTTTTTTTTTTTTAAATTGAATAATCAAAACTCAACCAGATACAGGCTCGTCATTAATGTTGGTTTTACCTGATTTTTACTTCTAAAACGAACACGATTACCTACACGCTCATAACATTTTATCTTCCTCCAAACAATATTTTTAATACCTTATTTTTATATTTATATAACTCTTTTTACCATAATGTCCATAATTCTGAAGTGAAAAAAAATCGATTAAGCATTAGAGCAAAGGGGATTATTTAAAAGGCAGACATTTTTAAAACCATATCTGGGCAGTACTAACACTACTTACTTTTAGATAGTATGTTCATAATGTCCACTATTAATTTTGAACGCTGCAGATCAGGCAGATTCGTCACACGAAAATAATCATTCAACACAGCACGTTCGTAATGATTACACAGGTACAGGTTCAGACCCAGAAAGCAGACCCTGTTCACTATGTGTTTTTGGGGTCGCTGAATCCGAATCCGGGGTGAGAAAAGCCCCTGCATTTACGATATTTTACACTACAATGTTTTTATTCAAGTCGTTAACCAAAACAAAAACTATTTCTTGTATGCTGCCTTTCAGAGCTCAAAAATACAAATTTCTTGATACCTCAACGAAGTCGATTAGTCTATTTGGACGCTATTTACAGCCCTTTAAATACTTTTCTCAAAATTTTGCGTTTTTTCTAGTATTTTAGTATTGATTATGTTTTCCGATGCATACAATCTTTGATTTCTTATACAATCTTATATTGGCTCAAGGCTTTCGGAGGTGAATCCTTAAAATTCCAAAATACAACCCTTAAAAAATAGCCCACGTTTGATCCTAGCAATTTATCAATTAAAGTAAATTATTTTTATTTTGTTTTAGTTTTACATCATATTGGTGATCCAACTTTTGCAATAATATGATATTACTGAAGTAAATTAAATGAACTTCCTAAAATAAAGTAATTAAGCTGTCATTTTCGAACTATTTTTTTATAAAGTTGCTTAAATGTTAATTAATGTGTCCTCTATGCATTGGAAGAAGATAGGACCTTCCAAGCGGTACTTGTATTCGAGATATTGAGCCTGGAAAATTCACTTTTTAACACGAGAGACAGAGGAAGGGCTTATCCATGTTAACTATATAAAAAAGCGAGTTTGCTTACAATTTTCCTGGAGAACTACTATATGATAAATAATAGCAAACCTAATCTTGCTAACAAAAGTTTTAATAGGGCAAGCTATACTTGTTTTAAGGATATAAACACTCGAAGTCTCAATCCCGTATTATTGGTATTTTTTTTGGGGGGGGGGGGGACTGAAGAAATACCTAATCATTTTGAGGACTAATGTTTTCCAAAATTCCTTGATCAATTTCTCAGATTTCTGACCTTTTAAACTAAACTTTTAATAATAAAATTTGTACCTTAGTTAAATTGTGTTTATTTTTTGAGTTTATTGCACAATAAATTGATAACTGAAGATATTTAGGCCTTTTCTCTATAAAAGGGGAAAAAAATTCTAAAACATTATCATCGCCATATTATTATTTGAGAAAATATTTCTGAAAAATAGATTTTCCCCTAATTTTTCATAATTCTGAGAACAGAGATATGAATAAAATAGTAAAAAGGGGCCCCAAAAGACCCTACCTCTTAAGCATCCAAGGCTTGAAGCATTTATAGTACCTACGTAGGACAGGTTTTATTAAATAAAATTGTTGTTCGAAAGTAGTATTTAGTAGCTAGTGCCAAGAGTTAATGGAGAGAGAGTTGAGCCGGTGAGAATCGGAACTGAAGTATGAAAGAGACTGGGGAAAAGGCTGTGGGAGATGAGCCAAGCTAATGATGCATGCATGAACAGAAGCTCAAGCAGCCCTAGAGTTAATAATTCAAGGAGGGGCTGGTTTGGCAAAGAATAGCACCGGGATAGACTCAAGTTTCCTGACATTAACCCAGGATTCTTCATTCAATGCCGCGATGCTTACCTAAACTTTAGTACATTCTTCTTATAATAATAGGCAAGCTAGGGGGTCTCCCGTCGTGTAGTGGCTAGCTCCTTAGATTCATAAGCGGGAGATGATGGGTTCGATTCCCACCGGCGGCAGGAATTTTCTCATCCCACGGCTCGTGGATTCTTCATTCAATGCCGCGATGCTATATAATAGGCAAGCTGTAGGATAGACTTTGTTACTCAAACCATTTCAAGCATCGGGCTTTAGATATTTACTCTCTCAAGAGCTCAACCTATTGATTTCAAGCATCGGGCTTTTGATATATTTTCTCTCAAGAGCTCAACCTATTGATTTCAAGCATCGGGCTTTAGATATTTACTCTCTCAAGAGCTCAACCTATTGACATTGCGCTCATAGAAGAAATATTTAAAAGTGTTTGGGTCTGTTTCGAAGACCACATCCAGTTACTTTAAAGTATCTGTCGTTATTTAAAAAACAGTGATTTTGGTACTTACGGATTAGTTAACAGGTTCTTTCCAGGTTATCTATTACTTCTTTTCTAAGGTTAGAAACCATCTATCTATATATATATATATATATATGTATATATATATATATATATATATATATATATATATATATATATAAAAATCACGTGTCTGTTTGTTTGTCCGTTTATCTGTTTGTTCCTTATACAAATCTACACCGTTTGACCGATTTTGACTAAACTTGGCACACAGGTAGGTCTTGAAACGGGAAATCTCTTAGGCTAGGTCAAAATAGTCAAATTTCAACATTTGGTCAAAAGTTTTGTTCAAAAACAATTGGCTACACTGAACCATTTAGATTCACACTGCCATTTTGAATCGGCAGCCATTTTGAATAATGACTCAAATTTATTTGTTGATGTTCTTGATAATTAGAATAACTCGAACTCATTGATGACTTTACATCATTATATAATCATGTAATGCAGTTTATTTCGATTTTATATCAACAGTCACTGTCTAACTAAGGAGCGCTGGCCTTTCTTTAATAAGCGCTATCCACTCGCAGGTGGTGCTGTGGTGCTGGCCTCTGTCGGCTGTTTTATGAATTGATGTGGTGCTGGCCTCTACCGTCTGCTTTATAAATTACTTGACAGATACAAACAAATTCTCTTGATCTTGATACGGGGAGACTCATAGGCAGAAAGTAGGTGTAGCATGGCACGCCGGGTAACGCTAGTATTATATAAATATAGTAATGAAAAATTAATATAGTAATGGAAAGCCTTTAAAATCTCTGCAATCACTACTAAAAGTAACTTTATTAATATGGTTTAATATATTAATTAATGTATTAATATGGTTTCTAACTAACCGTTAGATAACTTGTATTAGTAAGCAATACTTTTAGGTTTGTAAAGCATAAATTAAAATAAGCAGAATATATTTCAGCAAGTAATATTTATTAATAAAAAGGTTAATATTATAAAACTCAATGGTAATTGTGAAGTTCAGGGGCCTCCTCACCGATTTTTTTGTCCGGTAGTTCTGTAACATATTTATAATTATTTCGCATAATGGTCATACGTGCTATGCGTTTCCGCTCGCCACGAGCGCTAAAAGAAATATCAAAACTCTAGTCAATCCAACTCGCTAAAATGAATAGAATTCTATTAATTCTTGCGAGTTGGATTGACTTGAGTGTTGAAGGTTTCATTACTACCAGCAACAACCAATAGAAATGCGAATGAGTTATGCGTATGCGCTGAATCACTGCTGTAATCATTACAGATACTTCACAGGTAACTAGATGTGCTCTTCGCAAACAGACCAGAGTGTCTTTACCTATCCTACTCATCAGAAACCAGAAATGGCCTCCAAATTTAAGTCTATCAGCACAGTAGCAGCCACAAGTTTTGTTTAACCGCCATTAAACTTGGTAAATAGCATCCCCATAACAAACGATAGGATGATTTCACCTACAAGCAAAATCAATATATCTGAAAGGGGTTTACTCCGGATAGAAATTACTCAGAGACCACTAACAGTCGGAATTCTTATTATATTGCAACGAAAGACGCCTTGTGTCGTTGGTATTTAATGAGAAATAATTGTGGTAAAAATAAATATAAAATAAATCCCTATTTAGCAGTATTCGTACATTCTTAAAACGAAACGCAGTTAACCTGATCCTCTACAAATAGGAAGCATTTATTGTAAATAAAACAAAATCGGTACAGTAGAAAATTGTTTTTTTTCCGAAAGAACATTTATAACAATTTAATAATTAAGTAATTATGAGTAAATTCTTATGGGAATATTCTTATGTACACGTTAATGCTTCTAATCTAATATAAAGCTCCCCGGAGAATATGTAATTAGACTCATGTAGACTGTTTTTGTAAATATTAGAATCTGATACCACCGCACATCCTACTCGATCTCTTGTATATGCATCCGTGAAGAACATCAAATGTTCACGAAATGTACTGGTTTCCTCCTGATACTGGGAGCAATATATGTGCCCCAATGTGAGCAATTGATGTTGTTTCCTTAGTATATTGGCAGATGGAGGTATTGATGGTATAATTGGACTCCACCAACGTTGTGTGGTTACTGATTCAGTCGTGGCAACATGAGGCATGTCAATATTGGATTGTTCAAGGGACTTCACCACTCTGTTCTTGGATGAGTTCGGTATCACAAAATTGTAGACATTTTCCTCGTTTTTTTCAACAATAATATTTCTATGCACATTAAGTTATGAATTATAGTGAAATATGACATACAGGTCTCAGTGGGATGTGTTTGAAAGACGCCCAAAGCTAGTCGGATCCCAGCATTATGGACACTGTTCAACATTTTAGGGGAAACGGACTACCAGAGCTGTAAACAGGTGAAGCGTAGTTCAAATATTCAGCAAAGTCTTCCGGTCACATCCATACTGTGTGCTGGCGATAACTTTTAGGAAGTTGATACTGTTTGTACACTTATTTTTTAATTAATGTAATTGATGTAATATATATATATATATATATATATATATTACAAAAATATCTATATACTTAGGATCGGGGGGTCTCCCCTTGGTCTAGTGGCTGACACCTTAGATTCTCATGCGGGAGAAGATGTGTTTGAGTCACGATGAGTGTTCGAGTGATATCACGGCTCGTTGGGAAAATTCCTCGCTCGGCGCCAATGGCCGAGATCTCGATACGCCGTAAAAAAAAAACAAAAAAAAAAAAAAAAAAAAAAACTAAGGATCTGGATGTGAAACGTTTTGGCTTTTGAAGCTATCTGAGAGTCTAGTTCAGGATAAAGAATTATTCTCCTCATTGAAAATAGTCATTGTGTTGGGACTCCTGGAAGTTACTAGCTATACAGGCTATGAGGACCTTCGCTATTCCTCAGGGACACCGTGATTTAGACCATGTACAGGTAATGGGCAAGACCTCCTTGATTTGGATTTATCTAATGGCTCATAAACTACCGAAGCCATCTCAATCTATTTCTCCTTCTCACTAGTACATTTACCCAAACCTGGACTCTACTTCCGTGGAACGACTTTTACCTCTCAGTGGAAAGTATTTATTGGTGAACAGGACAGAAATTTATTGATGTCATTTTTTTCCTGCCTTTTCAGAGGATTGAATGGTTAGATTTTGCCGGTTAGATGTTGGGCAAAAATAAAAACTGAGACTAAAATTAAAACTAAATTCACTTTTTAGAATAAACTAAAAATTACAACCTAAAAAAATCTAAAACTAAAATTAATGCATGTTAAGTGAACTAAATCATAGGGAATTGATTAAAAACTTAATTAAAATTTTTTTTTTAGTTTAGTTTTACAAAAATAACGTGAACTATTGTAAATAATATAAAGACTGGCCAGCCAGTTATCGAGCTAATAGAAGAGATGAAGTTGTATTAGCTCGACTTAGGATTGGCCATTCAAGACTTACTCACGAGTACCTCCTGACAAGACAATAGAGACCATTATGTGAAATTTGTAATAATGAACTGACAATAAAACGTATTCTAACAGACTGCATTAGACGACAAGACTTAACCATACCCTACAACATGTGTGAACTTCTCGCTGAAGGTAGCCAGTACATAGACAGTATCTTAACATATCTACAAAGTACAGGATTATGCGATCTTATTCCATGAATAAGGTTTCATTCATTATAGTTTAAAATTGAAATTTATTTTAATTGTAGATAAATACAATTTTCACATTCCCCCTGGTTTCTGTGTGCTTATTGCCCACGAAACGAAGCACTTAAAATAAAATAAGATAGAAAAAAAATCATATGTTATTTCGATAATTCAGTAAATTATTAAAACTAATTGAAGTTGTTTTCATTTTGTTTTAAATAGGCTGAAGTTTTAGTTGTATGTGTAACCTAATTTTTTCCCCATTATAGTTTATAATTAAACACTGTTTATTTAAACAAAAATACCTATTTTTCTACCCTTCTTCTGAATCAAAGTATGCAATAAACTAATTAGAGAAATAAAAATTTAAAACTAAACTAAAATCATAAATTAAGGTCACTTTTGCTTAAATTAAAGTAATTACAAAACTAAAAGCAACTATTTTTTAAGAAAATATTCCAACACATGTTTAATAATTTTACAAAGCTAAAACTAAAACTAATAATATAACGTGAGTTCATTTTTAGTTAGAATGAATTAACGTTAGTTTAATAAACTACCGTTAGTTTTGCCAACACTGTACTCAAACAATATAAAAGGTTGCAGTTTCTACGTATTTTCTTCACAATCTCAATGACACCTTTCAAATTAAAAATTAAATTAAAGATAATTTATTTATGTAACATATATGTATGCTAGGGGGGAACATTCTGAAATGAATTAGTTATCAAATACAGCAGTTTTTACGGGCAGGACTTTCCAATAAATGGAAAACTCATAAAGGTGACCCCATTGCCAATTATTTAATATAAGTATTTTTGTAAAGAACAGTTGAGAGTTATTACAATAAAAGTCGTGATTTTGTAAAATAAGTCTTTTGTGTTTTAATAATAAGATCGGTTTTAATTTCACTTTTTTTTTTATTTATAACATTCTTATAGGTAGTCTGAATATTTACGTTAAATAAATGGAAAACGTTTTATAATTTTTTTCGATTGGAACATTTCTACGTAAACCGTAATTTCTAGCATGAAAGTGTTTAAAAATAAATAATTTGTCTTCCTGCCCGTTTTCCACGCTGGAGTAACCCTCCATCGGGGGAGTTTTTTTGATAGTACGTGCCATCCTTTAAATAATTTGTCTATTTAAAAAGCGTTGTTTTTGTTCGCATAATTCGTTATATTTGCTATTTGATCTAAATTGCTACTATTTTTTTTTTTAGGTTTTTTTACCTCTAGACCATTAGCCTATTTTTTGCCACCCCTGTTTAACATCCATCGTAAGGGAAAAGGATTTTTTCCCGAGGGCTCTTAGATGAAAAAACTCAATCTGCTGCTGGCGGAAATCGAACTCTCCTCTCCTAGTCGGAATACGATATCCTGCTTTCCACGGGGATTCTCGCCAGAATTATTATCAATAATTCACATCCGTTTACACCTAATTAGATATCGTTAAATTCTTTCTACGTTTCATTTGATCTTCCATATGTTCTTACATTTCCTAGAATGGTGTCAATAAAAACATGGATTCGTTTTCATATAACGTTTGACCTATGCTCCTTCATCACAACCAGTATTCGATACCTCTTCCATTTGATCTTCCATACGTTCTTACTTTTCCTAGAATGGTGTCAATAAAAACTTGGATTCGTTTTCATATAACGTTAGACCTATGCTCCTTCATCACAACCAGTATTCGATACCTCTTCCATTTGATCTTCCATATGTTCTTACTTTTCCTAGAATGGTGTCAATAGAAACTTGGATTCGTTTTCATATAACGTTTGACCTATGCTCCTTCATCACAACCAGTATTCGATACCTCTTCCATTTGATCTTCCATATGTTCTTACTTTACCTAGAATGGTGTCAATAAAAACTAGGATTCGTTTTCATATAACGTTTGACCTATGCTCCTTCATCACAACCAGTATTCGATACCTCTTCCATTCGATCTTCCATATGTTCTTACTTTTCCTAGAATGGTGTCAATAAAAACTTGGATTCGTTTTCATATAACGTTTGACCTATGCTCCTTCATCACAACCAGTATTCGATACCTCTTCCATTTGATCTTCCATACGTTCTTACATTTCCTAGAATGGTGTCAATAGAAACATGGATTCGTTTTCATATAACGTTTGACCTATGCTCCTTCATCACAACCAGTATTCGATACCTCTTCCATTTGATCTTCCATATGTTCTTACTTTTCCTAGAATGGTGTCAATAAAAACTTGGATTCGTTTTCATATAACGTTTGACCTATGCTCCTTCATCACAACCAGTATTCGATACCTCTTCCATTTGATCTTCCATACGTTCTTACTTTTCCTAGAATGGTGTCAATAAAAACTTGGATTCGTTTTTTATATAACGTTTGACCTATGCTCCTTCATCACAACCAGTATTCGATACCTCTTCCATTTGATCTTCCATGTGTTCTTACTTTTCCTAGAATGGTGTCAATAAAAACTTGGATTCGTTTTTTATATAACGTTTGACCTATGCTCCTTCATCACAACCAGTATTCGATACCTCTTCCATTTGATCTTCCATATGTTCTTACTTTTCCTAGAATGGTGTCAATAAAAACTTGGATTCGTTTTTTATATAACGTTTGACCTATGCTCCTTCATCACAACCAGTATTCGATACCTCTTCCATTTGATCTTCCATATGTTCTTACTTTACCTAGAATGGTGTCAATAGAAACGTGGATTCGTTTTCATATAACGTTTGACCTATGCTCCTTCATCACAACCAGTATTCGATACCTCTTCCATTTGATCTTCCATGTGTTCTTACTTTTCCTAGAATGGTGTCAATAGACACATGGATTCGTTTTCATATAACGTTTGACCTATGCTCCTTCATCACAACCAGTATTCGATACCTCTTCCATTTGATCTTCCATACGTTCTTACTTTTCCTAGAATGGCGTCAATAGAAACTTGGATTCGTTTTCATATAACGTTTGACCTATGCTCCTTCATTACAACCAGTATTCGATACCTCTTCCATTTGATCTTCCATACGTTCTTACTTTTCCTAGAATGGTGTCAATAAAAACTTGGATTCGTTTTCATATAACGTTTGACCTATGCTCCTTCATCACAACCAGTATTCGATACCTCTTCCATTTGATCTTCCATGTGTTCTTACTTTTCCTAGAATGGTGTCAATAGAAACATGGATTCGTTTTCATATAACGTTTGACCTATGCTCCTTCATCACAACCAGTATTCGATACCTCTTCCATTTGATCTTCCATATGTTCTTACTTTTCCTAGAATGGTGTCAATAGAAACATGGATTCGTTTTCATATAACGTTTGACCTATGCTCCTTCATCACAACCAGTATTCGATACCTCTTCCATTTGATCTTCCATGTGTTCTTACTTTTCCTAGAATGGTGTCAATAGAAACATGGATTCGTTTTCATATAACGTTTGACCTATGCTCCTTCATCACAACCAGTATTCGATACCTCTTCCATTTGATCTTCCATACGTTCTTACTTTTCCTAGAATGGTGTCAATAAAAACTTGGATTCGTTTTCATATAACGTTTGACCTATGCTCCTTCATCACAACCAGTATTCGATACCTCTTCCATTTGATCTTCCATATGTTCTTACTTTTCCTAGAATGGTGTCAATAGAAACATGGATTCGTTTTCATATAACGTTTGACCTATGCTCCTTCATCACAACCAGTATTCGATACCTCTTCCATTTGATCTTCCATGTGTTCTTACTTTTCCTAGAATGGTGTCAATAGAAACATGGATTCGTTTTCATATAACGTTTGACCTATGCTCCTTCATCACAACCAGTATTCGATACCTCTTCCATTTGATCTTCCATGTGTTCTTACTTTTCCTAGAATGGTGTCAATAGAAACATGGATTCGTTTTCATATAACGTTTGACCTATGCTCCTTCATCACAACCAGTATTCGATACCTCTTCCATTTGATCTTCCATACGTTCTTACTTTTCCTAGAATGGTGTCAATAAAAACTTGGATTCGTTTTCATATAACGTTTGACCTATGCTCCTTCATTACAACCAGTATTCGATACCTCTTCCATTTGATCTTCCATGTGTTCTTACTTTTCCTAGAATGGTGTCAATAGAAACATGGATTCGTTTTCATATAACGTTTGACCTATGCTCCTTCATCACAACCAGTATTCGATACCTCTTCCATTTTATCTTCCATGTGTTCTTACTTTTCCTAGAATGGTGTCAATAGAAACATGGATTCGTTTTCATATAACGTTTGACCTATGCTCCTTCATCACAACCAGTATTCGATACCTCTTCCATTTGATCTTCCATACGTTCTTACTTTTCCTAGAATGGTGTCAATAAAAACTTGGATTCGTTTTCATATAACGTTTGACCTATGCTCCTTCATCACAACCAGTATTCGATACCTCTTCCATTTGATCTTCCATACGTTCTTACTTTTCCTAGAATGGTGTCAATAGAAACATGGATTCGTTTTCATATAACGTTTGACCTATGCTCCTTCATCACAACCAGTATTCGATACCTCTTCCATTTGATCTTCCATACGTTCTTACTTTTCCTAGAATGGTGTCAATAGAAACATGGATTCGTTTTCATATAACGTTTGACCTATGCTCCTTCATCACAACCAGTATTCGATACCTCTTCCATTTGATCTTCCATACGTTCTTACTTTTCCTAGAATGGTGTCAATAGAAACTTGGATTCGTTTTCATATAACGTTTGACCTATGCTCCTTCATCACAACCAGTATTCGATACCTCTTCCATTTGATCTTCCATGTGTTCTTACTTTTCCTAGAATGGTGTCAATAGAAACATGGCTTCGTTTTCATATAACGTTTGACCTATGCTCCTTCATTACAACCAGTATTCGATACCTCTTCCATTTGATCTTCCATACGTTCTTACTTTTCCTAGAATGGTGTCAATAAAAACTTGGATTCGTTTTCATATAACGTTTGACCTATGCTCCTTCATCACAACCAGTATTCGATACCTCTTCCATTTGATCTTCCATACGTTCTTACTTTTCCTAGAATGGTGTCAATAAAAACTTGGATTCGTTTTCATATAACGTTTGACCTATGCTCCTTCATCACAACCAGTATTCGATACCTCTTCCATTTGATCTTCCATATGTTCTTACTTTTCCTAGAATGGTGTCAATAGAAACGTGGATTCGTTTTCATATAACGTTTGACCTATGCTCCTTCATCACAACCATAATTCGATACCTCTTCCATTTGATCTTCCATGTGTTCTTACTTTTCCTAGAATGGTGTCAATAAAAACTTGGATTCGTTTTCATATAACGTTTGACCTATGCTCCTTCATTGCAACCAGTATTCGATACCTCTTCCATTTGATCTTCCATATGTTCTTACTTTTCCTAGAATGGTGTCAATAAAAACTTGGATTCGTTTTTTATATAACGTTTGACCTATGCTCCTTCATCACAACCAGTATTTGATACCTCTTCCATTTGATCTTCCATACGTTCTTACTTTTCCTAGAATGGTGTCAATAAAAACTTGGATTCGTTTTCATATAACGTTTGACCTATGCTCCTTCATCACAACCAGTATTCGATACCTCTTCCATTTGATCTTCCATATGTTCTTACTTTTCCTAGAATGGTGTCAATAGAAACGTGGATTCGTTTTCATATAACGTTTGACATATGCTCCTTCATCACAACCAGTATTCGATACCTCTTCCATTTGATCTTCCATATGTTCTTACTTTTCCTAGAATGGTGTCAATAGAAACGTGGATTCGTTTTCATATAACGTTTGACCTATGCTCCTTCATCACAACCAGTATTCGATACCTCTTCCATTTGATCTTCCATATGTTCTTACTTTTCCTAGAATGGTGTCAATAAAAACTTGGATTCGTTTTCATATAACGTTTGACCTATGCTCCTTCATCACAACCAGTATTCGATACCTCTTCATTTCTCTACCCTTTATTGCTCTCGGAATCCGCCATGGTTTTTACTTGAAACAATCTTCTTCTGACCTTCCCACGCTAGGAACATGTAACGTTTACAGACAGCAGTTCAGTGGGTTCTCGAGTTGTCCCAGGATGAGTGTATTGGTTTGATCCGAGGCCGCCAAGCCTACACTTAAAGCACCAGACACCGCTGGGTCAGCATCTTGAGTCTGCGAACCTCCATAAAGGGTGTATCGCAAGTTAATGACAATCCTTGAGGGGGGAAAACTAGACGAAAAATGTAGTTCAACACCACCAACCACGCATTTCTATCACACTCCGTTTCGGACATATGCTCTCTAAAGGTTCTTTAGAGAAAACCGTGTTTTTTGTAGTACAACTCCAATTTTCTCTGCTTGTACACATTTTTTTAGAATTCCAATGAGATTATGGAATTGAGAGATACTCCCAGTTCTGATTATACCGTTGGAAAGCTGATTAAACTCTACAAATGTTCTGCTATTCGGCAGTCAGCAGGATTTTTTTTTTAATGAGTAGTGATTTTCAAGAAGTCGCAAATCAGAATCTTTTATTCATTTCTACTTTTTAAATTGTTATTATGTTTTGAATATGATACTTGTGAACATTGGATGTGCATTAAACCTTAAGCAAATTTAATACTGATTTCAAAAATGTTATGAAACGTTACTAAAAGCTGTGTACAAGCAGAGAAAATTGGAGTTGTACTACAAAAAACACTGTTTTCTCTAAAGAACCTTTAGACGGCATATGTCCGGAACTAAATGAGATAGGAATGTGTGGTTGGTGGTGTTGAACGAGATTTTTTCTCTAGTTATATTCTCTTGAGTATTGTCATTAACTCGCGATACGACCACTCCAGCTCAGTACCGTTGTGATTGCCTTATCGTAAAAATATTTTTCTGTAATCTGTTTGCCAAAAAAGGTTTTGTTTTTTTTTTCTTTTTTTTCCCCAAAGTTCGTGGGTGTTAATACGTAAAGTACCAGAGAATAGGTATTATATTTTTATTTTTTTTGTGGTACATTAATTCCTTAGGTTCCCATAAATACCCTGAGATTTAAAAGTCACTTCAAACTCAGCTCCGCATGCTACAAAAAGGCTACATTCAAAGGGCGCGTCTCCCAGTTACCTAAGAAACCTTGTTGCACATATCGTCGCTAAAATGTCAAACCATCGAATATGAAAATCGGAGCAAAATAGGAACGAAAATATTCTATCCATTGACGAAGTAATACATTGTAAAATGGGCATTAAAGGCTATTCTGTAAACAGGTTGCGACAAGCCTTGTCGTACACAATCCAAGAGAAAAGTCCCGAATCTAAAAACGAGATTTTTCATATTCGATAGTTTGACGTGGTAGGGACGATATGTTCAACACCCTGTAATATTCATTCCCTCAAAGCAGGCTGCCTTGTGCCAGGATGTTACTCCAAAAAATGAGTTGATAAAGTAAGCAAAATTTGGGTTCTTCTTTACTTCGTTAAGGCAAATTCGTTTTTCAATAAAAAAAACATAATATGTTTTTATTATGTTCTCAATTATAATATTTAAAACGGTTAACGTATAAGGTATGGAGAAGAAGACATGAGAATGAAGATCTATTCGGAGTGATTATGAAAAATATTAGAGACTACTGCCCTTCATGTTAAAAATATGTGTTTTTTTTTTTTTTTATTCTTACTTTGTTCATATTGTTTCAAAATAAATAAGTTTTTATCAAAGGTTATAACTATCACAGTAATAATAAGAACATGCAATCACTAGGTGACAATAGAATCACATATTAATAATAAAATTTAAGTTACATAATTTATATTAAACGAAGTAAAAAAGACCCAAAATGGCCACCTCCTGGCTAAGAAATGCTCTTAGTAATGAAGCAGCTCTGCCTGACGGCCTTCTATTTATTTTAATTCATGTTATGTATTAGAATGCTGAATGTTGTCAATGAGTTTTTTAAAAGTATATTAAGTGAATGTGGGCACTTCAAAGTGGGGTTCTCATCGGCCAAGAAAGTTGTAGTGGTTACATCCAATGGGTCGCTCTGAGTGCTGTGTTACTCCCGAAGCTCAGTTCTCAGCCAAAAATATTTTGGTAATTTCAGATTTTTTACTGGTTTAATAAAAATACAATATATTTTGGACAATATTTTGTTTTCAATGTGATAAAAACGTTCAGTATATCATTTATTTATTTATTGTTGTTGAGTTTCGCAACAAGGGCGACGACCTCATAAAAACGGCAGAATCAAAGTCAGTCAGTTGGTAGTCAAGTGATAGTCAGTTGGTTATAAAATAAACGAAGGTAACAAAAAGTATTAAGAAAAAAAAAGAAATTAAATTAAAAATATATATATATAAAAATATATATATATATATATATAAAAATATTATATACAATAAAATAATAAAGAATAAAATGTTTCCATTAAAAATGACATATAGTTATACTTTCGAGTAAATGTGTGTATATTTTAAATATGTTAGAAGTGTTTGAATGTACGGACTACCTTCTGTCAGTAAGTCATGTAAGTCATGAGGAATCGTTAAGTTGCTGCGTTGTCTACAGTCCGTCAAGATATGTTTTACAGTTAATGTTCTGTTGCATAGTCTACACATTGGTCTTTCCTTTCTGTCCAGTAAGTATGAGTGGGTAAGTCGGGTGTGGCCTATACGGAGTCTGCATAAAATTACTTCGTCTTGTCGAGTGAATGATTCCGTTACCCAGGCTTTGGTCGTGTTCTTAATTTCTCTTAATTTACATTCACTCATCAGCCAATTTTCTTCCCATTCATACAGTGTGTTAGTGTGTATGGTTTTGTTTAAGTCAGAAGTCGTCACTGTGTTTACGTCGGGTTCAGGTCGGTTGGTAGCTAGTTTGGCTTGTATGTCCACAGGCTTACTCATTTTTATGTCTTCGTGTCCAGGTAGCCATAGGAGAGTAATATGTTTGTTTATACTTTGTAGAATGTTTATTTGTGAAAATATGCTTTGGATAATAGGATGTGTACTGTAAATGTTCTGTAAGGACATTAAGGAACTTAAGGAGTCAGTACAAACGGTAATCGTGTCAGTTTCTGCTTCAACAACGTTAGTCAGTGCTAAAAGTATTCCGTAGAGTTCGGCAGTATATATGGTCGTCAATTCAGGTAATTTAATTTGATAAATGATGTCATTCACAATGGCGGCTGCCCCTGTTCCAGAGTCAGTCTTGAATCCGTCAGTATAAGTGTATAATGTCCTCGGGTTTTGTCTCATTATGGCGTTGATAATATTTTTGTAAAATAGTGTGGAAGTCGGGTCTGTCTTTTTGTATCTCATTTATAGATTTATAAATATATATATATATATAAACGTCGTAGATTTTTATGAGGAACAAACAAACAAATAAATAAATAAACAGAAAAACAGACAGACACATGATTTATATATATATATATATATATATATATATATATATATATATATATATAGGTAGGCGAAATCACTGGTCTCTTTCTTGGTACGAAAAATCTCCTAGGCTAGTTTTGTTCAAGAAAAATTGGCTACAGTGAACCATTCAGATTGTGACGGCCATTTTGAATCGACTACTTCTGGCCTCTGTCAGCTGTTAGATGAAGTGCTGTTGTGCTGCCCTCTGCCGGTATCATTATGAACTAAAACAAATTCACATCGTTTGACCTATTTTCGTAACTGGGTATAGACAACTAGGTATCAAGTAGATCTTGATACGGGGAGAGTCATAGACAGAAAGTAGGTGTAGCATGGCACACTGGGTAACAGCTAGTCAGCAATATTTTTATTACTACCATAAAATGTAATTAATCTACAGTCGCCGAGATGAACGCGAAACCTAAAAGTATTAGAATTCATGTAAAAAAGAAAGTAGGTTAAAAAAGAAGATTAAAGTCGAAGTTGTAGAAGTAGTGAAGTATAAGAAGGCTGTATGAAGAGGCGTAATCAAAGGGCGGGATCTTAGCACTCAGAGGATATTCTACCCTTTTTATCAGCCTTAGCTCTCCACCGTTCAATATATATTTCTACCTTTACCAAGAAGGTACTCTAATCATCAGGTTTTTAGCTCTTCGTCGGGGTCAAGATCTTCTTACACATTTATTCATGCATACATAATTATACAAATTAAAAAAAATTACTGAAATTCAAATATTATTCTGGAAACAGATTAAGTTAACAAGGGGAGTATACAGCGATGGGGTCACTGATTTGGACACCAATTTTTTTGTGGTGATTCTACATCGAAAAATAGTCGACATGTGTCCGAGCGTTCCGTCCAATGCGCCTTAGGAGCCGAGAAATAAAATAAAATAGGTTGAAAGTGCTTTATTTTTTATATTGAGTTTAGAAAATGATATCGACGTGATTTTTTCGCCAATTCATTTGTTTTATAGAGTAGATTAAAAGAAAAATATAGTCGTTAAAAAATAATTTATATTTCCTCAAATATATTCAAAAATGTGCTTACGTTTTCAGGTAAACTAGTATTATACATTTTTTTACACCAAAAATAATAGCAGATTTGAAATCAGCACCCCAAGAAACCCTTATATATTGAATATCATTAAAAACAAAAAATAATGATTTTTTCTAGTCTGGAAGAGACTAAAAATTTGTAAGCGAAAAGGTAATGTAACGTTTTGAAATTCAATATCTCCCCTTGAGATAATCCGATTTTTACATCATTGCAATCTTTCGAAAGAAAGAAGACTCCTTTTTCTAACCATATGAATGACTATTGTATTATCTCAAAAGGTACTTGCGAAAAATTGTTTTAAAAATAAAAATAGAATGTAAACTTTTTTGCATATAACGTCAATTCCAGAACACGTAGGAACACCCCGATTGGACGGAAATGTGTTACATTATGGCCTGTATTGACCCTCCAAGTTTGGTTTGGATCGGGTAAATATTCTTTGAAATATGGCCGGATTCTTGAATCTTTAACAAAATTTTAAGGGTCGTCCCCATTAGCGAAATTTAAAATACATTTTTTTTTATTTTTGTAATTTTCCCAAAATTTGAATTTAGGGGTTTTTCAATGTGCTAAAAATGAATCTGACATCCATTTTTAAATAAAAAATTGTTTTACACACTCGACTCTGTAGAAGTCATTATTATGCCCAAATATTCCATAAACCTACATTTAAAAAGTTATCGATTATGAAACAATTTTTAATTTAAAAACGGATGTCAGATTCGTTTTTAGCACATTGAAAACCCCCTAAATTTAAATTTTGGGAATATTACAAAAAAAAAAATATATTTTAAATTTTGCTAAGGGGGCCCTTACGATTTTGTTAAAGATTCAAGAATCCGGCCATATTTCAAAGAATATTCACCCGATCCAAACCAAACTTGGAGGGCCAATACAGGCCATAATGTAACACATTTCCGTCCAATCGGGGTGTTTCTACGTGTTCGGGAATTGACGTTATATGCAAAAAAGTCTACATTCTATTTTTATTTTGAAAACCATTTTTCGCAAGTACCTTTTGAGATAATACAATAGTCATTTATATGGTAAGAAAGAGGAGTCTTTCTTCTTTCGAAAGATTTCAATGATGTAAAAATCGGATTATCTCAAGGGGAGATATTGAATTTCAAAACGTTACATTACCTTTTCGCTTACAAATGTTTAGTCTCTTCCAGACTAGGAAAAATCATTATTTTTTGTTTTCAATGATATTCAATATATTAGGGTTTCTTGGGGTGCTGATTTTAAATCTGCTATTATTTTTGGTGTAAAAAAAATGTGTAAAACAAGTTTACCTGAAAACGATAGCATATTTTTGAAAATATTTGAGGAAATATAAATTATTGTTTAACGATTATATTTTTCTTTTAATTTACTCTATAAAACAAATGAATTGGTGAAAGAATCATGTCGATATCATTTTCTAAACTCGATATAAAAAATAAAGCACTTTCAACCTATTTTATTTTATTTCTCGGCTCCTGAGGCGCATTGGACGGAACGCTCAGACACGTGTCGACTATTTTTCGATGTAGAATCACCAGAAAAAATTGGTCCAAATCGGTGACCCCATCGCTGTATACTCCCCTTGTAAGTGCGTTAATAGATTAATTCTCAGCCTTTAATAGCCTATTTTTCCAAATGAAAGCCACCATCCTCAGTGGGAACTGAACCCACGACCCTTGGCACGGAGTGTTATGAGCTCGCGCCTTAACACTCACGGCCACCGGGCCACCAGTTTTGATGGGTGATAAAGATTTATTTACCATGATTAAGAGTTATTTCTAACTAAATTTCGGTTTGGGTACTTAAATATTTTCTACCTGTTCGAAATTAATTCGAACTAACATATATACATACGTATATATATATACATTTTAGTTACCTAAAAAAAAATACTAACACATGGGAAAGTGAAAGTTGCATTGTCGTATATGCTCTTAAATGTCTGGAAAACGGTTGGGAAATCATGGTAGGTGAAGAGTAATTGTTCAAAAGGCTTACTATATCTCACAGAATCATGTTTCTAAAGTAATTTTCGATGGGACGATCTCATTGGGAGAAATACTAACACATGGGAAAGTGAATGTTGCATTGTCGTATATGCTCTTAAATGTCTGGAGAACGGTTGGGAAATCATGGTAGGTGAAGAGTAATTGTTCAAAAGGCTTACTATATCTCACAGAATCATGTTTCTAAAGTAATTTTCGATGGGACGATCTCATTGGGAGAAATACTAACACATGGGAAAGTGAATGTTGCATTGTCGTATATGCTCTTAAATGTCTGGAGAACGGTTGGGAAATCATGGTAGGTGAAGAGTAATTGTTCAAAAGGCTTACTATATCTCACTGAATCATGTTTCTAAAGTAATTTTCGATGGGACGATCTCATTGGGAGAAATCTGTGCTTATAATTCGAAATTGTCGGTTTTGTTCTTTTGATCGTTTTTGTTCTTTCCGATGAACTTACATTAACAGACTGCTGAGGAAAAGGACATTTACACAAAACCAGGAACTTTGTGTTCATTTTGAACGATGGCAAACATTGCATAGATGTGCTGACCATTCTATTATAGATCACGAAAATTAACAAAAACATGTATTTTCTCTTTCTATTTTACATTTCTTGTAGGTACACTATTCTCAGATGTTACGTACATACAGTATATACGTTTTCTTACGTAGGAAAAGGAATGGAGCCATATGTAAGGCGATATCTGTTAACGTTTCAAAGATAGATTTTTGACAGATACTTAAATTTTGGTTAAATTTGGATATGTTAAGAAAAAGGAGAAAATATTTAGAAAGAAAATAAGAGGCTTCGAGCTTATCAGGGACAACAGCGGGTGTGTGATAAACATTTCATCACTCATTACCATATCCTATCCAATAGCCACCGACTGTCGAAAGAATAACAAACACATGCATCTCAATGAAGGTGCCCACATTGGTCCCGACCTGACCCGATGCGATGGCCACCGATTCTTCTCCGCCGAAACTTGTTTGTTTCTAGACCGATTTCGGACCGAATATGGCGCCAAACGACATATTTGTTTCAAAAACGTCTAAAGCCTCTAAATCTTAACCCTTTCCGTACCGTGGACTTGTACAGCAGTCGAGAGCTGCCGGGACCCACATACCGTGGACTTTTGTAGAAGTCGAAGGAAGACGGGACCCACATACCGTGGACTTGTGTAGTAGTCGAAGGAAGACGGGACCCAAATACCGTGGACTTGTACAGCAGTCGAGAGCTGTCGGGACCCACATACCGTGGACTTGTGTAGTAGTCGAAGGAAGACGGGACCCAAATACCGTGGACTTGTACAGCAGTCGAGAGCTGTCGGGACCCACATACCGTGGACTTGTGTAGTAGTCGAAGGAAGACGGGACCCAAATACCGTGGACTTGTACAGCAGTCGAGAGCTGTCGGGACCCACATACCGTGGACTTGTGTAGTAGTCGAAGGAAGACGGGACCCAAATACCGTGGACTTGTACAGCAGTCGAGAGCTGTCGGGACCCACATACCGTGGACTTGTGTAGTAGTCGAAGGAAGACGGGACCCAAATACCGTGGACTTGTACAGCAGTCGAGAGCTGCCGGGACCCACATACCGTGGACTTGTGTAGTAGTCGAAGGAAGACGGGACCCAAATACCGTGGACTTGTACAGCAGTCGAGAGCTGCCGGGACCCACATACCGTGGACTTGTGTAGTAGTCGAAGGAAGACGGGACCCAAATACCGTGGACTTGTACAGCAGTCGAGAGCTGTCGGGACCCACATACCGTGGACTTGTGTAGTAGTCGAAGGAAGACGGGACCCACATACCGTGGACTTGTACAGCAGTCGAGAGCTGCCGGGACCCACATACCGTGGACTTGTGTAGTAGTCGAAGGAAGACGGGACCCACATACCGTGGACTTGTACAGCAGTCGAGAGCTGTCGGGACCCACATACCGTGGACTGGTGTAGTAGTCGAAGGAAGACGGGACCCACATACCGTGGACTTGTACAGCAGTCGAGAGCTGTCGGGACCCACATACCGTGGACTTGTGTAGAAGTCGAAGGAAGACGGGACCCACGTACCGTGGACTTGTACAGCAGTCGAGAGCTTGGCGTATCTCTCGCATTATTTATCTTCTCATTTCTCGACTTTAGAGCTATCTAGGGTTACCTTATTGTACTTCTAGTATTCTTGCCTATTACTAGATGGCATTTGAATGAAGTTTTTGGTCGTTTTTAATCGAATTACAACCCGTTGCCTTTACCCTGTCAACACTCGTCAAATTACCGTTTGTTTTAATACTTCCTACATTCGTAACAGCATTTATTAGCAAGATCAGATAACTTTATTTAATTAAATAATTCATTAAATTAACTGTAAATATTTATAATTATGCTTTTGTTTTTGTAACTAAATTGTACACATAAAAAAAAAATTAACTCCGCCGGTGTACAAAGTCACGGATTAAAAATGACGATGGAAAACTTATTTGCTGTAGTTATTGAGTATTTAATTCCCTTGCTTATTATTCATAAAAGAAAGGGCAAATGGTAACTGAAAAAAAAAAACCTTATTTTTTCACTCTTATATATAATATAGCTTTTTTATTACTTATTTTTAAAGAAAGTTATTCAACTTAAAATAATTATTCAAATGCCAAACTAATTCAGCATAAATAAAAATTAATAATCATTGTAAACAAAATAAAAATCAAAATGATAAAAGACGAGTTTAAGTACGGCGAGGAGATCGCTGAAAGTCGAGGCGCTGTGACCGAGAGTGGGAGAAGTATCCCGTACAGAGGGACCAATGCCGGGTGCGAGTATCCCGTACAGGAGAACACATCTCCTTGCGGCTCGTTGCGTACGGAAAGGGTTAACCGATATCAATGGATTGTTTTATTTATGAAAGCTAATAACCTTGAGATCAACTTTGTCAACTCATTTTTTTTCCTTGTTTAATAAATTACGTGGAAAGACGTTATTACCATCCAATGTTTATGACCTGTCAATGTTTATAACCTCCCAATGCTTATAACCTTCAAGCTACCTTTCTTATAAATAATTTTAAAATATGAATACTAATGATTCTCTTATCGAAGTGTAGCAGTTAAAATTAACTGTTACTCTAAGATTTATTTTTTCGGGATTGATATACTTCCAGAAGATTGATTGGCCTCTCAACTCCTCCTTCATACCTCCAACATTCAACCTAATCCAAGGGCTCTCTGCTTATTAGATGGTATTTCTTGAATTAATCACTCATTTTCACTTCACTACGAGTTCATTAGTGACGAGCTGTGATTATACCGGATCGGATCGGGTCGGGACCAATGTTGCCACTCACGTCGGCCGCTGTCGGCTGTTGTCGGTCAAACAAATTTGGATTGGATCAGATTGGGAGAAACACGGGTCCAATGTAGGAGGAGCCTATGTTGACTTTGATCAGTTTCTTGTTCTTGTGACGTCTGAAGTATCGTTTATCTTCGAGATTTTGCTAGCAAATGGGATTATTACATACTTTGTTTCTTATATTGTGTCTCTTTACCTACATTTGTTTCTAAATACTTGTGTATATGTTTGTCTATTACACATTAAAAGAATCTATAATTGAAGCTTCCTTTTGATCGTGTAAAAAAAAAAAGAAAGAACGAGATTTAGGTTATAGAAATATTCCCAGAATACCTTCACTAAAAATAGACTAAAACTTTGGTCTCTTTTAAAAATTCATCAAAAGAGCCTGCATATTTCAATATAGCCTGTTGGCTCTCTGGCCTCATAAAATTGCAGATGAGGCTTTATTACCAACCCACTCATGGGAGTCTACTCGTCGGGTTTATTTTCACACAATATTTAAATACACATTTTCTTTTTGGACTGGAGTATTCCAATTTAAAATGTAAAAAAGTCCGTCTCGCAGGAACTGCATGATCTTAGCGCGGTTCCGTTCATATCCCTAGTCTAATTTGGAAAGATTAAAATAGAAGCAGTTATTATTTTGGCTCCACCAGTCTTTTTTTTTTTAATTAATTATTATAATGGCTTGTCAACCCTTAAGGTCACTAACGCCATTCCTGTGTGTAGTAAAGTCTTGAAAGGTCATGATATACGATCTTACCTGGAAGGGTCGGCTAACACTAAGCCCCGCTAGTTTCAAGGTCTTGGAATCTTGGAAATCCATATCTCTAACATTAAATTGTTTTTCTTATTTTTCTTAATCAGTGTTATTTTCAAATACCTTATCCAACTACAAGCAATCAAAAAATATCAAGGAATAAAAAACAGACAAAAAGAACAGTTCGAATATGCGAAATCAATTACTTTAAAGTTTTAAGCTCTTATTTCTCCGATTGACATAGCCTAATCAAAACTTTCATTAGAACCTTTTTTTTAGAGCATTTAATAAGCTTTCTAATGGTATCCATCCGCTTCCCAAGATTGTCAACGGTTTTCGAGATACTAACGAAAGTATACAAAGTTACTAAAACTTTTTATGTCTGTTAATAAAATATTTTATTCTAACCCTTCCTTAACTCCAAACGTAACCAAAATTTCAACATATTAGTTTTGATGAAAGTAGAACATGCAGAAAATGTTTCAACTGAATCCCATGATTCTAAGTACCCAAACCAAAAACGGTATTAAAAAATTATTTTTCCCATTATCTCGAAAACGGTTCAAGCTATTGCCTTGAAAAATGGTTTCATTCGTTTTCCTAGCCCAGGAAGCATATAAAACGAGTATTTACAAGCTTATGACCTCAAAAACGTAAGCGTTACGATTTGTTTTGCGCGAATTTCGCCCTAAACGCCATCTTCCAGTAGGCGGATTTTGCTGGTTAACGAACTTGACCTTTCAAATTAGACGAAAGATTTTTGTACCAAATTTCATCAAAATCGGACCATTCGTCTGGGGGCTGCAGAGCGAACAGACAAATATATATATATATATATATATATATATATATATATATATATATATATATATATATACAAATTTGAACCACCGTTATTTTCGGTCTCTAGGGGTTCTGAAACGCGAAATTTTCGGCACTTCCGGATTGTTTCATTGTATCAACCTTATAAGCGGGGTTCCTCCCTATGGGGGAGGGAGGAACTGCGCTAAAAAGTAACTAGATGAAGGAAATACTAAAAAACTGTTCCATAGTGAATAAGTCAAAATTGTCTTATGTTTTAATATATTAGTCGATCCTAAATTTGGGTACCATATCCCTAAACGCCTTGTTATCCTCGGCAAATAAGCCTCTCTGAATGCCTTTCACTCCATATCTCTCTCCTGAAAATAAAAAGACTGTGAGAAGACGCAACACAAGACGTGGCTCAGTGGGGCCAAACGACATTTTGTGTTTCAAAAAAGGCTACAGCCACTAAATCTTTAGAATTTATGTAAAAAAATGTACTTTTTTTTATTTATTTATTTTTTTAAAATGAAAGCTAATACAATTTATAACAGCTTTGTTTAGTCAGTTTTTCTTTCCCTTGTTTATTAAGTTAGGAGTAAAGAAGTTAAAGCCACAGTTAATGTTTTACCATCTTTGTATAAGTAGTAATGAATGGAAACACATTCGAACTTCGATAGATATGGATAATTTACTTAGAGAATAGTTTATAAAATAGGAGTCCCGGTGGCCGTGAGTGTTAAGGTGTGAGCACTTAACACTCCGTGACAAAGGTCGTGCGTTCGATTCCCACTATGGGGTGGTGGCTTTTCTTTAGAAAAAAGGAAAGGCATCAGCCATACCCTGGCTAGAAAAGGGTGGTAGACTACAATACAATATAAAGCCTGGGCCCTTCGCCCTTGTTCACTGCACCCTATTGGATCTATTGTGATTTGCGTCCCTGTCTTACTCCCTTTCCAACTTGCAGCTCCTCACATATAGCTTGAGCTCCTTGGGAGTAACCTCGGCTATGTCCTTGGGCGTAGCAATTGCCTTCCCTATGTGCACTAGCCTGTTGTAGGCCAACGCCTCACATTCGCAGAGGACGTGCTGTGAGGTTTCCTCTTCTTCGAGGCACCAGCGACATGTAGGGTCCTCTATTAGCCCCATCGTGCACAGGTGTTTTCTTAGCGGACCATGTCCAGAGAGAAGTCCAACTATCCTTCTTAGTTCTATTCTTGTTAGTTGAAGGAAATACCCTGCCCTATCTTTCGAGATCCGGACAAGTAGCTTTGCCTGCCTCATACCTGGCTTAGCCTGCCAATTCTTTTGAATTTCTTCTTGTTCCCAGGCATTTACTACCTTTTTGACAAAGCTTTTTGAAACACCGAAGAACGGCTCAGGACCATGAAGTATCTCCTCCGATCCCTTCCTTGCCAGCTCATCGGCCTTCTCATTGCCCTCAATGCCCTCATGTCCCGGCACCCACACAAGCGTAACCCTGTTACGCCTGCCCAGATCGCTTAGGGCACTGTGGCAATCAAGCACTAATTTTGAGGAGACACTATGCGATGCAAGTGCCTTCAGTGCAGCTTGACTGTCACTATTAATTCGTATTCTTTGCCCTTTAACACCTTTTTTAAGATTTTCCCGGGCTGCAATCTCAATCGCATGAACTTCCGATTGGAAGACAGTAGCAAAGGATCCAAGAGCTATGGCTATTTCTGTTATGGGACCATATACCCCTGCACCAGCCCTCTCATCATTAAGAGAGCCATCGGTCTACCACACCAATGAGTCTCTTTGGAAACTTTCCTGTCCTTCCTCCCAGCTCTGTCGACTAGGTATGACAACACTGAACTGCTTGTCAAAGACAAGTGTCCGTGTCGTCTCATCCGACCGGGTGAGGCATAAATCGCTCTCTTTTAGTCTTTGCAAAATCCTGAGATGTCCCCTAGTCTCATGCTTGCTCACTTTGAGGGACTGAATTCTCAGTGCACCAATCAGGGCCTCTCGCTTGATGCGGATAGCTAGCGGTGTTAATCCTATGATTGCTTCCATCGCTGCAGTAGGGCACGTCCTGATTGCCCCTGTGATTCCCAGGCATGCTAGCCTTTGGACTCTTTCTAGCCTGCTGGCTGCGGTCTTCTCTTCAGTTTTTGTCCACCAGACTAGTGCTGCGTATGTGCCGGAGGAGCATCCTCGGACTCATACCCCAGGTCTTTCCACAGAGCCTGTTACAGGCCCATAAAGAGACCTTTGCCTTCTCAATCTGTTTATTGAGGTGCAAATTCCAAGTGAGCCTTCTATCCAGTGTTATTCCCAGATATTTGATCTCATTTGTGACCAATACAGGAGACCCCTCCACCAGGAGGGGTTCCATATTCAGGTTCCTTTTCCTAGAGAAAGGGACTACCTTGGTCTTTTCAGGATTAACAGTTAACCCAAGATTACGGCACCATCTCATAATCATTCCTAGTGCCAGCTGCATACGTTCCTTTAGGACATGCGGAAATCTCCCTCTTACTAAAACCGCTATATCATCCGCATATCCTATTACCTCGTACCCAGCTTCGGAGAGAGTTCTAAGGAGGGAGTACACCACAGCAGGGGTGATAAAACACCTCCCTGGGGGCAGCCTCTAGTTGCCCTTATTCTTGTGGAAACCCACCCCTTCCTTGCTCTGATTCGCCGGCTTCCCAGCATAGCCCTAACCCATCTTCTGAGGATGAGCTCAGCACCAAACTCCTTGGTAGCCTCCTCTATGGCTGCATATGAGGTATTGTCAAAAGCACCCTCTATATCCAGGAATGCACATAACGCAATTTCCTTGTTTTGAAGTGAGTCCTCTATTCTGCCCACTAGATAATGCAGGGCAGTTTCTGTTGATTTGCCCTTTTGATACACAAATTGATGGGTATGCAGAGGATGCCTTCCTAAGAGATCCTCCCTGATGTGCATGTCCACTACCTTCTCCATCGTTTTCAGCACGTTGGAATAGAGACTTATAGGTCTATAGGACTTAGGTAAGTCCAGGGGCCTTGTTGGTCCCTTTGGTATAAAAATCACATCCGTGTCCCTCCAGAGACAAGGGATGTATCCATGTGCATAGCTTGCCTGAAACATGGCTGCTAGAATGCCTGCAAGCTTTCCTTTCCCATGGATTAGCTGAGCAGGGATAATACTATCTCCTCCAGGAGCCTTGTACGGCTTGAAGGTTCCTATTGCCCACTTTACCTTTTCAATTGTAAAGATTTTCTTGGCTGCTTGGAGCATCCATTTGTTTGCATTTTCATGCCCCCGAGGCTCATCTATCTCCTCTGTTTCGTCTGAGCAGTCTGGAAAGTGGGTCACTAGTAGCTCCCTAAATGTCTCTTCCAGGTTGCTCGTAATCGTCCCATCGGGTCTCTTTAGCAGTCCCATTTCATTTGTGTGCCTTTTGGCAAGCACTTTCTGTAGCCTAGCAGCTTCTGGTAGGCTACTAACATCTTCGCAGAAATCTCTCCAGGTCCTTCTCTTAGCCTGCCTGATTCCTTTGTTATACTCCGTCAGGGACTGTTTATAGTCCCTCCAATTACCATTTTGTTTTGCCCGATTGAAAAGCCCCCTGGCCTTTTTCCTGAGCTTTTCTAATTCGCTGTTCCACCATGGTGGCTCCTTTTCTTGCCTTTTAATTCTTGGCGGGCAGCTAATTTCAAACGCCTCATGCATGGCGTTGTGGATTTTTACAGAGGTTCTTTCCAGTTCCTCTGTAGTACCCACTGCTAACTCCTCTCCTTCATACTCCTCTAGGAGTATGTTGCCGTAAAGGGTCCAATTTGTCAGTTTTGGAATTCTCACCTGTTGTGGGGCCTCCATTTTTGCCCCGACCTCAAACCTTATCTGCCGATGGTCAGACATCGAGACCTCTTTGGAGACGTGCCAATTGAGTATCATTTTACTAAAGGACTGTTTTGTCAGTGTGAGATCCAACACCTCACTTCTATTTGCTGTAACAAAGGTGGGCTCAGAGCCTCGATTAGCTACATCAATATTGTTAGATATTAAGTAATCAAGGAGCGACTCACCTCTCATGTTGTTGTTGCTGCTTCCCCAGACCTTGTTGTGAGCGTTGGCATCGCAACCCATTATTAGGTCTAGGTTCCTGTCCTTGCAGTAATTGACCAGGGCATTAACTTCGTTTGGAGGTACTTCCACAGCATCTCCAGGAAAATAGGCCGAGGCAATCAGCACCTCCCGTCTTCCTGTCGCTGTCGGCACCACTATGACCACCGCAACCAGGTCCCTTCTAATGAAGTCTGGAACAGAGTAAAAATTGACTCTTTTGTTAATCAGCAGGGCTGCTCTTGGTCTGTCAACACTTATACAGTAGATTAGCTTACCTGCTTTAGATGAAAGGCCCATTACAGTTCCTTTGCCTGCCCAGGGTTCCTGAAGGATCCCTACGTCTAATTTTTTGGAGATGAACCCTCTATTGAGGACGCTGGTCGCTGCCCTTGCACGATGAAGGTTCACGTGCACGAACCTTAAGTTTACACTCAAGGCCGTGGTATGGGGCTCCTTTTCCCTGAGCCCCTGGGTCTCCGCTTTTTGGTGCGCCACTCCAGCCTGTCTTCCTCCCTTCTTCTCCCAGGTGAGTGGTGCCTTTCTCTACGGGTCGGTGTGGAGTGCCTTCTCCTATCCTGCCAGGCTCTTTCTTCTTCTTTGTCCCTATGACTATGAGCAAGGGGAGGACGACGAGATCTTTTCCTTCTCTCCTCGTCTTCCTCTTCCTTCCTTGAGGTGCTGGGCCTCGTATCATCCTTCTTGGCTGTAGCCTCCCCAGCCCTCTTCTCCTCTCTATCTCTTCCTTCCAATCCCTCAGGAGTCCGGGCTACTTGCTTATCCTTTCCTTTTTTTCCCTATCCACCGTAGCTACTCCTTCTTCTCTCTCTTGCATCTTCTCTACCACAGGCACGGAATCTTCGCCTCCCCTTGCCTCTTTCCCTTTGCGGCCTCCAATCACCCTATATTTAAGACTGTGAAAGCCGTAGTGCAGCATATCTCTGCCTTCCAGAAGCTTGTGGGCTGTATCCTCGTCGATCCCGATAGCAAGCTGAGTGATTTTAGGCAACGAATCATCTCTACTATACACTCTCCAGGATTCTATCCTTAAGTCCTTTGGGTTCTGAGCCCTTAGCAAATTAAGAAGCGCTTTGTCCTCTTTGTTTGTTTTAGGGAGATACACAATTAAGGTACTCCTACGAGGTAGGTCTTGTTAGGTGTTAGCAGTGGACCATTTTCCAGGACCCAGTCAGCTGTCTCCTGATTTGAGCATACTAGCTGTATCCAGCCGCCCTTCCATATTATGTCGTAGAACCGAACCTTCACCTCCCTGTCCGGTTCCTCGCCTATTTTCAATACAAGAGCCTCCTTAATCAGTTCAAACTGCTCTCCTTCAAGTTGAACTGTGGGGTGTTCCTGACAGCAGATGCCAATCCTCACCCCTTCAAGGGCTCTCCGGTACGAGAGAGCTGGAGCCATGTCCCTCTCCCGTTCCTTTCCTTCCTGTGACTGCTGCACAGATGAGCTCAGCTTAGGCCTTTTGCTGCGCGCCACAGGAGTGGCCTCACTGGAGCGAGTCCTCTCACCCTCCTCCTCAGATCTGCTCCTCTTCTTCTTGGTCCCATGCGTTCCCATAGGGTCCCTGCACATCTTGGTAGCTTCTTCCTTGCTGTATCCATGTCTTCGGAGCCAGCGAAAGCGTCTCCTAGTAGCTCCACCAAGCTTAATTTTCTTATCGCTGGTGGTAGGGGCATGGATTTCTCCTCCCCCTTGTCAGTGTGAGTATGCTCCTCCTCCTGTACAAATGGTGGAATTTGCATCCCCTGCGTTTCCAACTCCATGTTGGCGTTCCCTTCTTCTTCAGAGGCAACCCTCTCCAGAAGGTCGAGATTGAACTCGATCGATAGGGGCGTTAGAGCCTCCGTTGTTGTTATGTCCGAAGACAAAGATTCATTGTTTAACTCCTCAATTGTTCCCACGAGAAGCAAGGGATCTAAAGGTCACCTGCAGCAGAGCCCCGCATACTGCAGTAAGGCAGTTCTTGAAACTGGAGGTCGCCCGGTATCCAGAGTCCGCATGGTAGGACTGAGTTCCCCTCAGCCATTCGTCCAACGGCCCATGCTGTTCCACCTTGGATTGGGGGATGTTTTATGACCATCCATGTCATTCGCCTAGGGAAGGTGATCCTAGGTTGTGTACTGTAGATGTCCTTAGTTTTTGGTGTGGGGTGTGTGTAGTGTGCTGTATTTAGTGTACTGTGTGTGTGTCAGTGTTTATGTTCCCCCAACCTGGAGGGCCAGTGGCTGACTGCGGTCAAAAGACCGGGCGATGGGACCGCCACCTCCTTACGCCAGTGGTAGACTATAGATAACCCATCCCAAAATTCGTAGTTAATAATAATCGACGTTAAAATTTAAATTCAAATAATAATTTATAAAATAGTTTGTATAAAAATTAATAACAGTGATAGTATTTCAGCATCTTATTTATTTAATTAATATAATTATATATACTAAATATTATTTTTAATTCTTCTCATTATTTTTTAATTAAGATAAATTTCCGTTTTATGTAGATGTGCCAGTCTGTTTTTTTCCTAGTCGATATTAAGTTAGATCAAAAATGAACTGTTAAGTATCCGGAACTAAACCCTGTCCACTCATCAGCGTTCTCACTCCACGGGTTGCTGCTACTTCCACACGGACCTTTATCGAGCTCCTGACTGCCCTGCTCTCCTAATCACCCTCCGTAGTACACTACCTGGGGTCAGCTCTCCACCCGATTCCCACGTTTTTCCAATTAAATATCTTTCTCATTTCTGTTTCCTCTTTCTACTGCTTATTTCAAGCCGTTTGATCAATGAAATCTCTTTTAAACTTGTTTCCTACACCCCCAAAGCTATCATGAAATCCCACAGCAATTCTCTATTCATCAAACGTTCCTTCCCTGTTATTCTTTTTACCTCCTTTATTTCTATAATACTTTACTACAAAATTCAAAATTTCGCACTTCCTGGAAGATAAGCCTACAACACCTATGAAAAAAAATCCTAATCCATTTTCGTTAACAGATTTCCACTCTATATCTATCCTTGCCAATATTTCTAAACCTGTTACAGCCTTTGACTATTTCAGGGTGTATCGCAAGTAAATGACAATACTCAAGCGGATGAAACTAGACCAAAAATGTACTTACATGCTGCCTACTAAGTTTCTATCCGTTTTTGTTTTAGTTGAAAAAAACAAAAACATGTTTTTCGTAGAAAAGCTCCAATGTTTCCTGCTTATACACATTATAGTTTAACGTTATCTCCCCTTTTCTTAAATCAGCATTAATTTTTCATTAAGGCTATCGAAAATTCAAACTTCACAATTATATTAGTTTTTTTTTCAAACCGCAATAACTGTTCAAAAAGTTAATAGTAATAAAAAAGTCTAGTTCGAATTTGTATGTCGAGAATCACCACTCTTTCAAAAAAATATTCTTCTAGCTGCTGAATCTCTCAAAAGTTGTAAAATTTAATTACTTTTCCAACGGTATACTCAACACTGAGATTATCTCTCAATTTAGGGGGAAAACAACTGATAAATAAAACTAATATCATGTTGTTTTTTTTTCGATCTTATCAGAAATAAATGAAACATATTCTTGTTGAAATTAATGTTTAATGGTTTCAGCAAATTTTACATTAAATTTGGATAACAAAAAATAGGAATTGCTTCGAAAATTACATTTTTTTAAAATTATTATTTGAGCGCAACCTGAATAGCTACATTCTGTTGTATTGAAATAAAATGTTAACTTGGAAAATATCAAGATACGAAAATAGTGGAATCGATAAAATTGTTGAATACCGCTAACGAGAAACGCTTCAGAAGAATCGATACCCGAACGGCGTTAATTTGAGCGAGGGAGAGGAAACCACTGCGGCTACAGGTGGGAGTTCTCATCAGGAGGCGAGGATTTGCAGGAATTCAATCCAATATTAGTTAGTTACATGCCGTCAACTAGCGATTAGTCCTTGGAAATCGATTCTATGAAAACTAATTTATATCGATTTATAATTAGTTCCTACGTTCAATCTCCCTTTACCCCCTCCTGATACTGTTAACTACTCAGTCCTCAATATCCCAAACCATCACCGCTTTTGAAATAACCAAATTGAGCGGAATCGCATTTGAATATATCACATGTTGTTAAGAGCATGTGGTTCCAGAAATCTTCAATTTGTACACTCGACATTAGGGCTTTTACAATCCTTCGTCATCTCTATGGAGTTCTTCCAACGGTATGAGCTCTAAGGACAAAGTTTTCTTTTCCGAGAAATTAAATAAGCAGTTGAACGGGAATAACCCAATAAAAAATAATGAGGATTGACATTTTTATATTACTAGTGTAAAGCCCCGTTTTCCCTTGGTCTTTGTTAAGTGAATAAGGATGAGAGAAAAGGTTCGCTGTCCATCTCTAGAGATGTGATTTAAGATCTGACAAGAGTTTCTCGTCCAGCCACGTCCTAAAGCAGGAGTGGGGTAAAAAGGGTATAATAAGAGCTGGCTTACCGCCGACGGGTCAGAGTCCACGCCCGTTCCTGAGGTCTTGGCCAAGATGGCGATGAGAGGTAGGTCAGTTCCAAAATATGCTCTAATCTCCCCAAATGATCACATATGATAACTCTATCTAGCTATCTCTCTCTCACTCAACCTTTTTTCTCATCTTAGCGATGATTAATGATATTTATGATTGTAATAGTAACCTGAGTGTAAATTATAATATTGAAAGGAATTTCCGCTTCTCTAAAAATACTTCCCCATTATTTATTCCTTAAAATTCCGTCCTTGCTAAACAGTCCCTTACACTAGTAACAGAATTAGTTTTTTCCAAGGACTGTGCAAATGAAATACTTACCATAGAAAGTATAGAAAAAAAAATTACCTATCCCTTGTGTGTAGAAAGTTTTAAAACGGGCCCCGAATAATTCATAACTGTTGTAAAAATGAAAATAAAAATTTTCAAAATAAAACTGTTCTAAAGAACGAAACCCACAGCAGTGTAGTAGTCAAAATTATCAAACGACACCATAGAATTCCACTCGGAAAGCTTAATTTAAAACCACAAAATAGTTGTTATTATTTAACATATCCTCATTTCCTGGCAAATAAATATTCCTGCTAAAAGCAATTAAAAAAATAACAATCAATTCAAAACTAAAGGAAACAACTAAAGTCCGAATCGCATTATCATAGCGCGTTTCTAAAGGTACGCAGCAACGTGGATATATTCACTTAACTCAAGTGTCATTACTAAAAGAGTACGCTCTTCAGAAGTAGTCTTGTACTAAGCTACATACCACGGAACTGGAGAGTAGCCAGACTATGCTTTATCCCCAAACCAGGAAGAGCGTCACACCTGTATGCAAAGGACTACAGGCCGATATGTCTATCATCCTTCTTACTTAAAAAAACTAGAGAAGATCATAGACAGACACATCAGGGATTCTGCGTTAAGACATAATCCTCTTGACAAGCATCAGTACGCATATCAGACAGGCAAATCGTGCGAATTAGCACTACATGATCTGCTGTGCAAGCTGGAGAGGACTGTACAGTACAAGGAGACAGCACTATGTGAATTTCTAGACGTGGAGGGAGCTTTTGATAGAACTCCCATCGCGGCGGTAAGAGACGCCATGGTCAGCAGGAAATTAGAGGAATTCATAACAGACTGGACGGTAACCCTTTTGAGAGATCGTACCATAAGGCTGTTAGAGGGAACTTACTGCAAACACATTAAACCAAGGACAGGCTGCCCCCAGGGGGAGTCTTATCACCTCTGTTGTGGTGTATGGTGGTAGATACACTGCTGACAAGACTTAAGGATCAGGGATTTAACTTACAGGCGTATGCTTATGACCTGGCGGGGAAGGTACTACCTACTCTAGCTGAACTGCTCGATGCAGCACTACGCATTGTGGACGAATGGTGCAGGGATAAACATCTTAAGATTAACCCGCAGAAGATCACACTGGTATCCTTCACAACAAGAAGGAAAGTGGAGGGACTAGGTACACCGAGGCTTGCAGGCAGCAATTTAAGTTATTCCAGTACAGTGAAGTACTTAGGAGTCACTTTGGACTCGATACTTAACTGGAAGGAGCACATCCACAACACAGCCAATAAGGCCACACGGACCCTGTGGATCTACACTGCGATTGTGAGACCGATAATTACGTATGGAGCAATAGTGTGATGGCATCGCTGCGACACTACCATTAATAAGAGAATACTAGGCACTCCGCAAAGGATGGCTTGCCTGATGATTACAGGCGCAATGCGCTCCACCCCCACGGGGGCTATGGAGATCCTGCTTAACCTAAGACCAATAGAGATTTTTATTGAAGAAACAGATAGACATACGGCATATAGGTTCAGTACATTGGGACAGAAACCATGTCCAACGTTTAGTGCACACTGTGATATTATCCGGAGGAATCTGCAGGAACCAATTCTCTGCATGCCTTCGGTCTACCAAGACCAGAAAACCTTCAGCTCAAATTTTGTTACAACAATCAAAACAAGAGAGGAGGCGATGGGACATAAAATGATACAAATCCGGGTAGACAGCTATGGATTTACCGACGGCTCGAAAACTGAACTAGGTACAGGAGCAGGGGTGTGGATTCAGGATAACACACACAGTCTCAACATACCACTTGGCAATTATGCTACAGTGTTCCAAGCTGAGGTATTGGCCATTAATATGTGTGCGGACATCATGAACAGCGGAAGCCCTAGAGACAAACGCTTTACTATATTCTCAGACAGCCAAGCCGCTATAAGGGCATTAGCTGCAAAACAGAATAAAATCTAAGGTCGTATAGGAGTGTAAGGATAGCCTGAATAACCTAGGCCGGAAAAACGGGGTCAAACTAGAGTGGGTATCAGGGCACTCTGGCATACCTGGAAATGAGAAGGCTGATGAATTGGCTAACATAGGAGCATCCACGACACCTCTCTCACCAGAGCCAATATGTGGAATTGCACCGGCTGTTGCCAGATTGAGCATCCGTACGTGGGCTGAAGCTGAACACAAGAGGAAATGGAGCAGAAGTGCTACCCAGAGACAGGCAAAGCAATTTATGATCTTTGCGGATAAGAAAAGAACGGATTCACTGCTTAATTTATGTAGAAGGAAGGTGAAACTAATGACGGCCATACTTACAGGGCACTGCAAACTACGGAGACACCTCTACTCCATCGGACTCACCAATACAACATGGTGCAGATTGTGCTCTGAGGACGGTGAGACCCCATACCATATTGTATGCAGATGCACGACGCTGGCAGCCAAGAGGTATCTGCATTTCGGAACTGCGATAATTGATCATCCAAGGAGGACACCGGAGCTGAACATCACAACTTCACAAGGAAGTTCATCTCTGATACGGGTCTGGCATTGTAACAGAACGACACGTCGGGTGGCACAATAGGTCTTGTAGGCCTCGGTGCGGTTCCTCGGTTAGCCGGGCACCTGGTTTTCTAAAATCTAAAATCTAAATCTACTAAAAGAGTAGAAGTAGTTATTGACAGGTTTTGGTCCTTCAAGTAAGAGATAAAATAAAATCTCAAAGAGAAGGAAGATTTAAGGCCCCAGATTAGGAATGGATGTAAGTCACCCCACCATTCAACAGTCCCACTAGGAAATCACTATTGCTAATACGTGTCTCATTTTCCTATTTTGTTTTACTAAAAAACTCATTTGATATTAAATAAGTTTAAAAAAAAGTCCGACTCACAGGAACTGCATCATCTTAGCGCGGTTCCTGTTCATATTCCTATTGTCATTTGAAAAGCTTAGAATAGTAACAGATAATATTTTCCTCGGCCTTTGTTCAAAGGGTTTTATGGCTTTACCTGGTCGGGTCCGCCAGACCCTAGAATCCTCTTCTACCGATACTTCATTTCATACGTTTCAATGCATTGGAAAATGACAAAATTTTTCACCTATTCCAGTGTTCTTTTACTATAGTAATAATTCTACAAATAAAATCAATTAAAAAATAAAATAAAAAAACCAACAGCATGAAGGCAATTGAAAATATTCAAAAGACGTCATCGAATCTCTTTCTCTTGGCAAACTATATTTCTAACAATGAATTGTTTTTCTAATTTTGCCTAATCTGTTTTACTGTCAAATACATTATCCAACTATAAGCAATTAAAAAAGTCCGTCTCGCAGGAACTGCATCATCTTAGCGCGGTTCCGTTCATATCCCTAGTCTAATTTTGAAAGATTAAAATAGAAGCAGTTATTATTTTGGTTCCACCAGTCTTTTTTTTTAATTAATTATTATAATGGCGTGTCAACCCTTAAGGTCACTAATGCCATTCCTGTGAGTAGTAAAGTCTTGAGAGGTCATGATTTACAATCTTACCTGGAAGGGTCGGCTACACTAGAAACGGACCCGCTAGTGGCAAGGTCTATGAATCTTGGAAATCTATATTTCTAACAATAAATTGTTTTTGTTATTTTACTTAACCAGTTTTATTGTCAAATACATTATACATAAAATATTAAACGTAACAAAAATTTCAACATATTAGTTTTAATGAAAGTAGAACATGCAGAAAATGTTTCAACTGAATCCCATGATTCTAAGTACCCAAACCAAAAACGGTATTCAAAAACTATTTTTTTAAGCACTCATTTCTCCGATGAATCGATAATTGCTTCAGAATTATTAGCATTTAGTAAGCTTTCGAATGGTAAGGATCCGCTTATGAAGATTTCAAACCGTTTTCGAGATATAAGGAAAATAATTTAAAAAAATAAAAAAATAAAATTAAGGAAAATATACAAAGTACCCAAAACTTTTTAAGGGTGTCCAGAGAGCGATCAAACACACACACACACACACACACACACACACACACACACACATATATATATATATATATATATATATATATATATATATATATATACCAATTTGAAACACCGTTATTTTCGGTCTCTCAGGGGTTCTTAAACGCAAACTTTTTTGTCGGGACTTCTGGATTGCGTCATGAGGCCTCCATTTGGAGGGCGGGGTCCTCCATATGGAGAGAGGGAGGAACCGCGCTAAAATTATCTCTTTACGTCTAACTTGCCTGGAATTTAAGGTGCTTAGCCTGATTGCCACAGAACTGAACAAGGTTTGGCTATTAAAACAATCAAACCTTACTCAATTCCTTCTCCCCAACCGGAGACCTGAATGTCAGGTCCGCCTCGTGAGCCACCAATCAGTTGCCCGTATTCTGCCACGAGGAGGCGCACACAGTGCCCAAGTTCACTTAGAATACATAAAAACAAATACGTATGGATATTCTTAATTAGTTAAATTATGTACACATATATACAATATTATTTATTTATTTTTTTTATTTTTTTTTTATTTTTTATTTTTTTTTAACCGCGCATTTACATCTAGGTCATTAGTTCCGACATCCAGGGTGCAGCGAGGAATTTTCCCAGCGAGCCAATCTAGTGGATACAGAAGGATCAAGAACAAGTTCTCAAAATTGAGTAGATACCACTCCCTAATAAAGCCTATATAGAATAATATGCCAAATAAAGCCAATCTAGTGGATACAGAAGGATCAAGAACAAGTTCTCAAAATTGAGTAGATACCACTCCCTAATAACGCCTATATAGAATAATATGCCTAATAAAGCCAATCTAGTGAATACAGAAGGATCAAGAACAAGTTCTCAAAATTGAGTAGATACCACTCCCTAATAAAGCCTATATAGAATAATATGCCAAATAAAGCCAATCTAGTGGATACAGAAGGATCAAGAACAAGTTCCCAAAATTGAGTAGATACCACTGCCTAATGAAGCCTATATAGAAGAATATGCCTAATAAAGTCAATAGAGTAAATACAAATTGAACAAGAGCAAGTCTTGAGGAAATCTTTTTTTCTTCTATTTAAATACTTTTATCAATATTTAGTCAATAAACCTGTGTTTTTTAATCGCTAATTTATGAATCGGTTCATAACTAAACAGTCGTTATAATTGGTTAGTATATATCCAGTGTTTAAAAATATTGATTGCTTATTGATGAATCGGTTTACAACCAAATAGTCTTTATGAATATTTAATAAATATCTAATACGGAATCACCTGCAACTTTTGATCGCTAATTTATGGATTGTCTCATAACTAAATAGTCGTTAATAATAGTCGTACAAAGAAAACTGTTGATTGCTAATTTATGTATATGTTGACAACTAATTAATCTTTATCAATATTTACAATATAATTTATGTTATGTTATGTCTGAATCTAGGTCAGTTTAAGAAATTTTAGTGAACGAAATCTTAAAGTTGCTCTACCTACTCTTGCAAGGCTTTGTATTTGTGTCGGCAGATACCTGGGTTATATTACCCTACAAGGGTTACTTCTCTTGAGGATTAACTCCTAGCAGGTAAATTTCTAGTAAACCCTCTGTTTGTTTGGGACTGAACCGACTGTCTATTCGTTCATAGTATCTAACCGTTGTAAAGTTTATTTTCTACATTTAGGAATTAATATACATATGTAGACTAAATCATAGCAATTGTCTACCTTCGCTGTCGGTGATCTTAACAATGTAGACTCGCTAATGTTACCTGACCTTAGATAAATCGTAATTACAATTTGCTGCGACAACACGACATTTTATCAGAATTCCCTGTCTAATAAAGCCTATGAAGAATAATATGTCTAATAAAGCCTATCTAGTTGATAAAGAAGGACAAAGAACAAGTCTTCAAGATTAAGTAGTATCTCCTGCCTTATAAAGCCTATATAGAATAATACGGCTAATAAAGCCGTATAAAGATTCATATAATTACTCAACAATAGATTCTAATTTAAAAACAGCTATTTTCGATATCTACCTGTTCTAAAACGTTAAATCATTTATTAGGCACTTCGGATTACGTCATTGGGTCGACGTCAGAAGCGTGTTTCCTATCTGTGAAGTGAAGCAGGAAACAAGCTAAAAACAGCAACCAATTAAAATGTGAGGTAAATAGAGGAAAAACGCCGTTCGTGGTGGTAGACAATCTTACAAGGCATTTCGCTCAGAAATACCCGAAATATTGTTTCTAATTTTACGTATCCTATTTTATTGCCAAATAGATTTATATTCTATAATCAATAAAAAAAAAAAAAAAAAAAACTACTAGCAATAAAGAACTAAGGGTAATACATGAAAATAGGGAATACCAAGAACAATTCTAAAATACGAAATCAAAACCAGTACTGTAATCTAGATATTCATACGGCATCTTCGAATTCTAACAAACAAAATAATGCTTTTAATTATACATATCCTATTTAATAAAAAATACATTAGACTACTATAAGCAAGTACAAAAATAACGAGCAGTGAAAAAAAAACTTCGGGAAACACATAAATAGATCCGTTTAAATAAAGGAAACTAACTAAGTTTTAAGCACTTATTTCTCCTAATGTGACGACCCCATCAAACATTTCTGTAAAACATTTTTTGTAGAGAATTTAGTAAGCTTTCGAACAGTGACATTTCACTTGCCACGATTTCCTAACCCTTTTCGAGATATTAAGGAAAAAATACGAAAGGGGCCTAATAGATATTCATAAGGGATCTGAGAACCCCAAGATACCGCAAAAATAAAATATTCTAATTATACGTATCCTGTTTTATTGGCAAATACATTTGACTACTATAAGCAATTGCAAACAATAGGGAATATGCCAAAGAACTCGGATTAGGAGCCTCGACAGTTTCAAGACATTTGAAGGAAATCGGCAAATCCAAAACTGACATTTCATACGGTACAGCCTGATATATTTCTAACAATGAATTGTTTTTCTTATTTTAATTAATCTATTTTATTGTCAAATACATTATCCAACTATAAGCAATGTAAAAATAGGAATAAAAACAGACAAAAAGAATTGTTCGAATAAACGAAATCAATTACTTCAAATTTTAAGCACTTATTTCTCCGATTGACATCGCTTATTCAAAACTTTCTTTAGAACCTTTCTTGTAGACCATTTAGTAAGCTTTCGAATGGTAACCTTTCGCTTCCCAAGATTTTCAACCGTTTTCGAGATATTAAGAAATTATACGAAGTTCCCAAAACTTTTCATTATTTCTGACAACAGAAAATAGGTCTCATTTTACCTATCCTGTTTTACACACACATACATTTTCCTTACAAATACAACATAAGAAATTAAAAAAATAAAAAGCAATAAAAAACCAAGGGAAAGAGACAAAAATTACAAAAAGAACGACAAAAACCCGTTCATAAGAACAAAACAGACGTATTTGAAGTTTTAAGCACTTATTTCTCCGATTGACATAACCTAATCAAAAATAGTTTTAGAATCATTTTTGTAGAGAATTTATTAAGCTTTCAAATAGTTTCTATCCACTTACCACGATTTCCCAACCGTGTTCACGATATTAATGAAAGTATACGAAGTTCCCAAAACTTTTCATGTCTGTTCATTAAATATTTTATTCTAACCCTTCCTTAACTCCAAACGTAACATAACTTTCAACATATTAGTTTTAATGAAAGTAGAACATGCAGATAATGTTTCAACTGAATCCCGTGATTCTAAGTACCCAAACCAAAAACGGTATTCAAAAACTATTTTTCCAATTTTCTCGAAAACGGTTAAAGCTATCGCCTTGAAAATGGTTTCATTCGTTTTCCTTGCCCAAGAAGCCTATAAAAAGAGTACTTACAAGCTTATGAACTCAAAAACGTAAGCGTTACGATTTTTTTTGCGCGAATTTCGCCCCAAACGCCATCTTCCAGTGGGCGGATTTTGCTGGTTAACGAACTTGACCTTTCAAATTGGACGACAGATTTTTGTACCAAATTTCATCAAAATCGGACCATTCGTCTTCTATTTAGAGAGCGAACAGACAAATATATATATATATATATATATATATATATATATATATATATATATATATATATAAATATATACATATATATATATATACAAATTTGAACCACCGTTATTTTTGGTTTCTAGGGGTTCTGAAACGCAAAATTTTCTAGTCGGCACTTCCGGATTGTTTCATTTTATCAACCTTATAAGCGGGGTTCCTCCCTATGGGGGAGGGAGGAACCGCGCTAAAAATAACAAGGAATAAAAACAGACCAAAAGAACCGTTTTGGTTTGGTGATTAAGACGAAATCAATTACTTCAAAGTTTAAGCACTTATTTCTCCGATTGACATCACCTAATCAAAAATTGTTTCAGAATCTTTTTTGTAGAGAATTTATAAAGCTTTCAAAAAATGTCTATCCACTTATCACGATTTCCCAACCTGGTTCGAGATATTAATGAAATTATACGAAGTTCCCAAAACTTTTCATTCTGTTCATAAAATATTTTATTCTAACCCTTCCTTAACTCCAAACGTAACATGTTAGTTTTTGGTTAGTAACCAAACCAAAAACTAGATTTAACAACTTTTTTTCCGATTTTCTCAGAAATGGTTAAAGCTATCGCCTTAAAAATGGGTTCATTCGTTTTATTAGCCCAAGAAGCCTATAAAACGAGTACTTACAAGCATATGAACTCAAAAACGTAAGCGTTACGATTTTTTTGCGCGAATTTCGCCCCAAACGCCATCCTCCAGTGGGCGGATTTTGCTGGTTAACGAACTTGACCTTTCAAATTGGACGACAGATTTTTGTACCATATTTCATCAAAATCGGACCATTAGGGAAGCCAGAAATGAGCGAACAGACGAGAGCGAAGATATATATATATATATATATATATATATATATATACAAATTTTAACCACCGTTATTTTCGGTCTCTAGGGGTTCTGAAACGCGAAATTTTCTAGTCGGCACTTCCGGATTGTTTCATGAGATCAACCTTATAAGCGGGGTTCCTTTCTATGAAGGCAGGGAGGGACCGCGCAAAAACGAAAGACAAACAATTAAAAGGCGATTTAAACACCCATTTCAACAAATGAACCGTTTTAATTGAATTTAACTATCATAAGTAACTATTTCTACCAACATTTCTCGAATACGGTTTCAGATATTTGCTTGTAAACAGAGATGGGCATAATTTTATTTATAAATAAAAATACGAATTTATTCGTACTTTATACATTTGTGAATACGAATATAAATAAATTCGTACTTCATATATTTGTGAATACGAATATAAATAAATTCGTATTCATAAGTGTGAATACGAATTTATTTTTATTCACATATATTAAATATAAAAATACAAATAAAATTTTATTCGCAAATTTTTCTGCGAATAAAAATAAATTCACAGAAAAAATTGTAAATAATCGCAAAAAATGT